>CM065717.1:11594458-11659458 GCA_033310375.1 Conus canariensis
GATATCCACTTATCTCTGTGCCCGTGTTTACTGGTGTTGACGCACTCGTGTGTCCGTCTGCGTGTGTGTGTGTGTGTGTGGTGTGTGTGTGTGTGTGTGTGTGTGTGTGTGTGTGTGTGTGTGTGTGTGCAGGGGGGAGGGGGGGTTCTATGTGTGTGTGGTGTGTGTGGTGGTGTGTGTGTGTGTGTGTGTGTGTGGCGCGGTGTGTTTGTGTGTGTGGTGTGCATGCATGCGCGTGCATGTGTGTGTGTGTGTGTGTGTGTGTGTGTGTGTGTGTGTGTGTGTGTGCTTTGAGTTAGAATTAGTATTGTATCATGTTTCTGTAATATGCGCTTTGGGCTCTTGTGAGGTAAAGCGCTCTATAAATATCCTTTTACATTACCTTACATTAAACTGAATAATTCCAATCAAGCAGAACGTTCGCCTCAGTTTGGTTACAAGACACACTGTTGTAGAATCTGCATAAAACGTGGAGGACAAGATGGAAAAAGAACAAGAGAAACCAGTCCACCTTCCTCAAACCAGAGCGTCTGTTTTTACCAGGACTCTCAGCCTTCTTTCGGAAGTCCATCTCACGATCTGCCAAAATTTTCCAACACTTACCGGACAAAACAAAAGGCAAGCGAGCAGACAGGGATAGATGGGACATTACCTGTCAGGAGACGTTGTGCCTCTTGAACTAGAAACTTCTGTTCATCACTTGTCTTGTACACATTGACAACATCCTGCTCTTTTTGCAGCTGAAGCTGCATTTCGGGCAGTACCTCTGCCACATCATGGAGAAGGACTTAAACCAGTGGTCTGCACCTGCAATAAGCTGCCAGCTGCAAACCTTAGGCACCTTAGAATACAAGAAGAATGCGTTGCAGGTCTCTAGGGGATGAGGCAACATAATGTTCACCTTTGTGGCCGAACATTTGTCACGGAAACTGATCACCATCCTGTTCGACACTTGTATACGATTTTACCCGTCATTTGTCGTCTTATGGGGGGCGCCATGGAACTCCAGTCCTATGTTCTCTTTGACCTTCTGCAGCATAAAAGGGTGTGGGAAATCACCCAATAGAAATATGAACTATTGCTCTTGTGTGAGCTGGAGAAACTGGCACCTTTCCAGCAAAAACGGCCTGTTGTGATTGGGCATCTGCGCTTTGAACTTTTTTAACTACTTATCTCAGTTTTGAACTGTACTGGCTTTATGGCGTACTGCTTTTTCCCATTGAGGTAACCTTTTTTAACAAAAGGTTCATTGACTAGAGAATAAAAGGATCAAATTCACACATCGTATAGATCCCCTCAGGCTTTGAAAACAAATGTCACATTTAGATAGCTAGATAGATAGTGTCATGTTCGCATCTTATGTTGATTGTAATGTGCACATGTTGTTTTGTGTATAACTATTGGTTTTGAGATAGCAGGTTGACAGGCCTTGTGGTTTTAAGTGAAAAGTGTCATGTGAATGCACATCGCTATTCTGTTGGCTGTGGCCTGTGTGAGTACTGGTTAGGCGCACTGCGCGCGCTATTGAATTTACCTTTAGGATTTGATAATCACTTGCTCCATGCCAGCCGGAGAAGTCGGAGGGCCTGATGATTTGCTTGGACTGAGGCCAGAGCGAGGCTGCGTCGCGTTAGAGGTATTTAAGTATCCATGTTTAATTATGGAGAAGTGAAGTATGTGAGCAAAAGTAAGGAAGACGTTTGTATTTAAAAGAAAAGAAAATAATAAGAACAAGTGTGATTAAAGTTGTAACGATTCTTTTATTAAAGAATGGGAAAAGAAAAGTAACATTCAATACAAAAGCTTATGTATAGGGGGAAAGGTTACTGTTTTACATCATGTTGAGGTGAGTTCCCCTTTAGTAATTATGGAAACTGTACGTGGTTCCGAGTGTGTTGACAGATTGGCTGTCTCACATGGGCCACGGACCTAGGTCCTTGGGGTGGTCCCAGAGGTGCCGGACCAAGTCCCCAGCCCAGTTCGGGTAGCGGGCCACTTCTCCATAACAGAGCCCCAGAGGAGGAGAGTTTGTATAAGGCGACGCCCTATTCAGCCGGAGATGACTGTCCCTGTGTGCCTTCCCCAAGGTTAAGAGGGTGACCAGAAAGTGAAATTTATATTTATCTTCCTATAAAGAAACCTGGAATGTGGAAGCAGGGTATCTACTTTCATGTAGAGGGATTTTGAATGTGGAAACGTTTCGATGAGAAATATTTAAAGGCGTGGCCAAAGGGAACTGATGTTCAATATTTCCTTTAAGGAGAGTGATAATTGATGATTAAGTCACGAATGGGGAATGATACCCCAGAACTTCCGTCCTAGAGACAGTGACGCTCTTTGTATTTTGGGCTGGATAGTGAATGATTTTTATGTGTCCCCTACTGATGCGAAGGAAGGATGTTGATGCATGCCCCCTGATGTTTACGAATGATGTGATACATATCCCCCTTTTGCTGATGATAGATACTAATTCATCCCCATTATATTCATGAATTCATTGATTGTAGATGAAGCAGTTGTTTCTTATTCCTCCTTCATGGAGTGGAGGTATAAATGAAATGATTTAAGTGTTGGAGTTTGATTAATAATATTTGTATTCCCGTAGAAGGTGGGGAAAC
Organism: Conus canariensis; assembly: GCA_033310375.1. NCBI lineage: Eukaryota > Metazoa > Mollusca > Gastropoda > Neogastropoda > Conidae > Conus > Conus canariensis. The sequence goes on from CM065717.1 coordinate 11,597,077, forward strand.
AAACTTTTCTTGTGTTGTGTTTATTATTTGGTGCTCCTTGGGTGCGAGGAGTGATTGCGTGTACGTGCGGAGTGTACTTTGGGCAGATGTGCATGTGTGTGTACGACCCCTAGAGTATGACAGTGGTGACCCAGACTTAAGGACCCCGAAGTTTAGAATTTTGTTTTGTACCCCTGTGTAATTTCAGAATAAAATTCTTTTCCACCCTTTTCAGCCCAAGTTAGGAATAATTTTGTTCTATCTAGTCCCCTCCCCAGTGTGAGTGTGATCCCGTATCCCACTCAAAATTTCTAAATTGATAGAATTTTCTTTTGTTCCCTTGGTTCCCTCTTAAATTTCGAGGCGTTCCCCCCTTGAAAATAATTATTCGTTTATCTGTATTTGTTCATTTTTTGTTTAGTGTTATTGTGTATTTTTGGGGTGTTATATACCTTCTTGATGTTTATTATACTGTAGTGTTTATATTAATACTTATAAATTAATTAATTTGCGATTTGAAGGTTGCTTCCCATTGTTAGTATATTGAATATTAATATTTCTCTTGTTTAATCATTTCATTATGTCTTTAGTTACCCTGTCTCCAGCTTTACGGGAGATAGTTACTTTTAGAGTACTATCTAAGGGTTTTCTTTTTCAGGTCTCATTTCCTTCTTTTCTATACTGGTTCTACTCTCTCTTGAGTTTCTGCTCACCTCACTTTTTCAAATTCTTACTTTTCTCCTCCATAAGCTCCTGTCTAGTTCCTTCAGATTCACCTCATCTTTTCTTAAGGCTTCTTTGTTAGATTTCCTTATGCCCCTCCTTTTTACCTGTCTGTCCTTCCATTTGTTTGTCGTTTGTTATATTCATTTAATGTGTTAGAGCGCACATTTGTTTAGTGATTTTGCATTTTCTATTTTCTTGATTTCTATGTTTGTGCTCTAACTTTTACACAAAAAATTAGTAATTGTCTGTTGTGTTTTTTTCCCATATTTATCATCCCTTGTTTATTTACTTATTTGATACTTCATTGATTCAATTCCAAAATGGATTAATTCGATAAATTCATGGATCAGGCGACACGCCGTGGTTACACTGGCGAAAAGCTTAATGAATATGTCCAACAGTGTATGGACAGAGAGGAGCGCTATAGAGAGAGAAGAGAGGGGGAGAGAGAGAGAGAGAGAGAGAGAGAGAGAGAGAGAGAGAGAGAGAGAGAGAGAGGAGAGAGATTAGCAGCTGAAAAGGAAAAGCGAAACACAGAACTAGAGAGGGAGATATTAGTAGCTGAAAAAGAAAAGCAAGACAGAGAATTAGAGAGAGGTTAGCAGCTGAAAGAGAACGATGTGAGCAAGAATTGGAAAGGGAAAGGCGTGACCATGATTCTAGAATCAGACAAATAGAACTTGAGATGGAAAGAGAAAGTAAGCAGCTCCACACAAGGCAAGATGCTAGTTTAGATACCTCTTCTCATCTTCACAGTACTCATCCTAAGACTGCTTATATTCCCAAACTTCCCCCTTTTGATGAGAACAAGGACGATATTGATTCCTTTTTTATTCCGGTTCGAAAGTCATGCCATTTCTTGTGGTTGGCCAAAAGCTAAATGGACTTTGTATGTAGCATCACTGTTCAAAGGTAGTGCCTTAGTTCTTTATCATACATTGGCGGCAAAAGAGGGTCTCTCTTGGGATACTTTCAAAGATGAGTTATTAAAAAAATTCAATGTTCAGCGGACGGTTTCCGTGAAAAATTCCGTGCTGTTCGTCCGGATAAAGGTGAGTCATTCCCGTCGTTTTGTATCCGCATTTCTCACTAATTGGATCGTTGGACTGATCTCTCATAAACATCTCGTGATTTTGATGGTCTTCGCGATTTACTCCTGAAAGAGCAGTTATTGGAAAGCGTTAGTAAAGATTTAGCTGTTTTTCTTCGGAAAGAGAGTTGAAAACTGCGGAAGAAATGTGTCGTGCGGCAGATCAATATCGGATTGCTCACCCGGATAAAAATACTGCCAGAAAAGGTGAACACTCTTGTTTTTGACGCGAACGTCGCTTCATATGCGACAAATTCGCAAGTCAATCGTTCACAACCCTACTTTCAAAAACCCACACCACGATTTTCTCATCCCCAACCTCGTTTTTTCAGGTATCCTCCACAGCAGAGGTTTTCACAGCCACGGCAACAGTTCAAGGGCGGTTATTCAGAATCTTCACAGGTACCTTTGTCGCAGGGTGGCAGGAAGTCTTACGGTGCTGGTGTTTCGTCTTCCTCCCCTACCAAGTCTACTGTTCAGAGTAAACATGGTGGTAAGCAGGAAAAAGTATGTTTTGAATGTGGCTGTAAGTTTCACTTTCGTGCTCAGTGCCCATATCTTAAAAAGTCTCAGTTTGCCAATGTGGGTACTCGTTTGAACAAGCCTGAGGTAACGTATGTGCTTGCCTCTTCTGATGAAGTTTCAGGTTTGCTCTTGGAAAAGGGGATGGTGAACGGATTTCAGGCTTCAGTGCTTAGAGATACAGGATGTACGACTGCAGGAGTCCGTAGATCTTTTGTTCTTCCTGAACAATTGTGTGAAACCCAGAAGTGTCGCACATTCGGTGGTAAGATCGAAGAATTTCCTCTTGCACGCATTCCTGTAGACACACCCTACTTTAATGGTGTCATTCTTGCTTGTGGGATTGACAACCCAGTGTGTGATCTTGTTTGGGGAAATTTGCCTGGGGTGTCAAATGTTCATGGTGGTGATGGTGGTTCTTATGTTCCCACTATGGTCAGCACACGGGCGCTAGCAGAGAGAGAAAAGAACACACCTAAACCTTTGTCGGTGCCAGATTTTTCAGTACTTGACGTGGACTGTGACTGTTTGACAGAACTACAGAAGGGTGACAAGACTCTAGGAACACTCTTTCAGAAGGTGACTGTTGGTAAGGTAGAGCCGGGAGTTACTCCTCTGTTTTTTGTTCAGGACGATGTGCTGTACAGGTGTATAGTGGTGAATGAGACTGTTGTTAACCAAACTGTGGTGCCATTGTCTTTGAGAGATACGGTGTTACGCACTGCTCATGATGCTATTTTTGCAGGTCATTGTAGAGTCAAACGCACTTTGCAGCGTGTCCTTGCACAGTTCTACTGGCCTACTGTGCGCAAGGATGTGGTTCAGTATTGCCGGTCTTGTGATGTGTGCCAGAGGACTTCTCATAAAGGTAGAGTTCCTTGTGCTCCTCTTCACAAGATGCCTTTGATTTCCACTCCGTTTCACCGTGTCGCAGTCGATCTTGTCGGTCCATTTCAACCGTCTTCATCGGGGAATCGTTATGTTTTGACTCTCGTGGACACGGCCACACGCTTCCCTGAAGCGGTTCCTTTGAAAAGGATTGATACCGTTACGGTTGCTGAAGCTCTTCTTTCCATTTTTTCGTGTGTCGGTCTTCCAGAAGAGATTCTGTCGGACTGTGGTACTCAGTTTCTTACAGATTTGATGTCTGAAGTATACAGGTTGTTGTCGGTGAAGTCTGTGACTACAACTCCGTATCATCCACAGTCGAACGGGATGGTCGAACGATTTAATGGTACGTTGAAGACCATGCTTCGCAAAGTTTCCTTTCAGGCCCCTCGTGAATGGGATCGGTACATTCCGGCATTTCTCTTTGCATACCGGAACTCCCGAATGAGTCATTGGGATTTTCCCCTTTCGAGCTTGTTTATGGTCATTCGCCTCGGGGCCCGCTTGATCTCTTGGCTAACAAATGGACAGGTACCAACACGAGTCTGCTGCTGATGCTAAAAATGTGTATCAATATGTTTCTGATTTGCAAAACAGGATTACGGACGCCTGTCAGCTTGCCCAGGAGACGGCTGATAGAATGGCTGACAGGTACAAGAAATATGCAGACAGGAAATCAAAGGTACGTTAATTTCAGATTGGTGATAAGATTCTGGTCTTGTTGACAGATGACCACAGCAAGTTACGCATCCAGTGGAAAGGTCCTTTTTCTGTTGTGTCCAAGTTATCACCTGTGAATTACGCCATAGACATGAACGGGCAGGTCAAGAAGTTTCATGTTAACATGCTCAAGTTGTATGTTCAAAGAGTGAATGTTGCTATCAACAAGTCTGTTGACATGACATTTGTATCAGATTTTCCGTCTTTGTCGTCTGACTTGTCGGATATTTTACCAGTTAACGCTGTTGTCGATGTTCTGTTTCGTGACAAACCGGCTGTGTTCGACATGACAGAGACTGCGTATGTTGGTTTGTTGTTGGACACTGACTCTTACACCTCATCTGTCTTACCGACTCTGACAGTAAAGGGAGAGACGTACAAGGATGTTGTGGTTTATGATGACTTGACTTCTACGCAGAAAGCTGAGTTACAAACTATCATGCAGGATTTTAGTAACATTCTCACAGACAAACCTGGTTCAGCAAAGGGAGTGGATCCACATGCCATTACTTTGTCAAGTGATGTTCCTGTTCGTGTCAAACCTTATCCTTTGCCATTTGCCAAGCAGGAGATTGTACAAAAAGAGATACAGGTTATGTTAGATTTGGGGGTAATTGAACCATCCACTTCACCTTACAGCTCTCCTGTGGTATTGGTAAACAAGCCAGATGGCTCTGTGAGGTTCTGCATTGATTATCGTAAACTTAATCAACTCACGATTTTCATGCTGAACCAATTCCAGATGTTGAAAGTCTTCTTTGTCATTTATCTGATGGCAGATACTTCGTCAAAATCGATTTGACGAAGGGCTACTGGCAGATCCCCATGAAGGAATGTGACAAAGGCAAGACTGCTTTCCAGACACCTTTCGGGCTATTCCAGTGGACAAGGATGCCATTTGGATTGCAAAACGCTCCGGCTACGTTTGCACGTATGATGCGTGCACTGCGTTTGTATGAGTGTGGTGCGGTGAGTTTCTTTGATGATATCCTGTTGTCGCAGAATTCGTGGTCTTCTTTGCTGACGTCTTTGCGTTCTGTTTTCAATCAAATCAGGGACTATGGGCTTACTGCCAGACCATCAAAGATTCAGGCCGGTTTCCAGACCTTAGAGTTCCTGGGACATCGCATCACTGTTGGTTGCATGATGCCAGAAAGATCTAAGGTAACAAAGATTCTTTTATTGCAGGTACCCAAAAACAAAAAGCAGGTTCGATCTTTTGGGGTTGTTGTCCTACTACAGGCGGTATGTATCTCATTTTGCTTCTCTGACTGCTCCATTGACTGATCTGACAAAGGGTGATAAATCTGAACGGATCATTTGGACTACAGAGTGCCAGACTGCTCTGGAACAGATACAAAGAACGTTGAATACGTTCCCTGTTTTGTTGTTGCCGTCTCTTGCCGAGGATTTTATCCTCCGGACAGATGCCAGTTCGAAAGGCATGGGAGCTGTGCTTCTTCAGGAAAAGAACGGTCTTCTTCACCCGGTACAGTATGCCAGCAAGAAGTTTTCCGCCAGTCAGCGGAAGTACTCAACAATAGAGAGAGAGTGCCTGGCTATTCTTTGGGGGTGCGAGAAGTTCGCACGGTTTCTGACAGGGAGAGAGTTCATTCTGCAAACAGACCAGACCACTCACTTTCCTTCAGTCATCCAAAACAAGGAATAGTCGTCTTTTGCGGTGGGCCCTTTCCCTTCAGGAATTCTGGTTCCGCATTGAACCAATTCCAGGTACTGACAACACATTGGCTGATTTTTTGTCTCGGGAATAACTTTTGGTGGTTAGTAGAAAGAAACTCGTGGAGAGCGTGGCAGCAGAGAGTCCTCAGAAGAGAAGCCCCCTTCAAGCAAGTGTTTCGGCCCTTATCTCCTGACACTCTAGGGGGGTTGGGCCACGCCCGGTTCATGACTCCGGATGTCCCTCTGCTGCCCCTTTTTTTTCCCCATCTTGGGACGAGCCATGGCTGGGATTCGAACCCATGACCCTCTGGACATGCTCATTTTCCACTTAATGACTCGCGCTTTAACCACTGAGCCACAGGGACACCTGATATTTGTAGGGAAATTAAGCCTTATGAAGTTCACTTTTGTTCCTCCTTGACCAGATCCAGCTTGAACACCCCTCTGCCGCTTCTGCCATTGCTTTCAGGGCTCTGGGTTTTTCCTTCCCTGCAACTGAGAGCTGTTTCATGAGGCTGTATGCAGACGTTCCTACAAACCCCCTAGCTCCAATTTCTGCAGTGAGGACTTTGACCTGATAGCCTTCTCTCCTCAGGCTGTTTGCCAGATCAGCATACTTTTCAGTCTTGTAGATTTGAGCTGCCTCCATTCTGTTCTCATATGGCACCGTGAGCTCGATCATGATCAGCTGCTTGGTTGACTTAGAGTGGACTACTATGTCTGGTCTCATGCCACTCTTGCTGATGATCTCTGGGTGATTCTTCCATTCTGGGAGGTCTGCAGTGCACTCCCAGTCATCTGCCCCGTCCAGCAGACTCTGCCTGCATGTTTCGAGTGGCACTGTTGTTCTTGGCCATGATTTGCTGCCTCCTGCCGTGAAGAATATTGCGGGTGCTTTTGGAGTCCTGATTTTCCCTTTTGTGGTGTTGGTACTAGCCCAGACTACTTGTACAATCTCTTTGAGCACTTGATTGTGCCTCCATGTGTACCTTCCTTGAGCCAGGGCTACTTTACATGAGCTTAGGACATGCTCCACTGTTTGTTTTTCATGGCAGAGGGGGCATGCAGGATCGTCTGTTTTCCCCCACTTCACCATGTTTGCATTTGAGGGCAGAAGGTCATATGCAGATCTGAGAATGAAGCTGATCCTGAGAGGGGCCATGCGCCAAATGTCATTCCAAGTGAGACTTCTTTGGAGTGCATTCTCCCACGTTGTCCATTGCCCTTGCTGGCTCTGCTGGACTGCTTTTTGGAGTCTTTTTTGGTCTTCTTCTTTTCTCATCTCCTGAATCATCATGTCTCTTTTGGCTTTTCCTTTGGCCTTTGACCACCATTCAGTTTTGGTCACCCCCAGTCCTTGTCTGTTGGTCTGTGTGTGTCCTGTTATTTCTCTGATCTTGAGACTTTCTTTTGCAGAATCCATCGCCTCTTGAACTTTCCATTTTCTGCCTGTCTTCAGCTGGGGCTTGATTGCTTCTACCACCTTGTCTCCTGAGTCCTCCAGCATGCTTTGAAGTCTGATCTTCCCTGCTTTGTATTCCTCCAGGATGGATTTCAGTGGTAGTTTCAGCTTTGCTTGGCGACAGTACAGCGCTATGTCAGTCAGACAGGGTGGGACACCAAGCCATTTCCTTGTGAACTTGTTGATTTTGGCTTCCATTGCCTCCACTATGCTGGTGCAGATGTCGTATATCATCAGAGGCCATAGGAGCTTTGGTATCAGCATGAACTGCAGACACCAGACCTTGTATTTGCCAGGGAGCCCACACTGGTCAATGGTCTCCAAGCCTTCCTCCGCCATCTGCTTGGTTTCTTTTGCTCTTTGTGTGTCTTTCAGCGTATCATCATACCATCTTCCAAGGCTCTTGACTGGTTCTTCTGTGACTGTTGGAATGGCCTGGTTGGCAACACTGAAGACCACAGATCCGGCCACTTTTCCTTTCCTCAGTGAGAGACTCCGTGATTTCTTTGGCTTGAACTTCATTCTGGATGAGGCAACTATGTCGTCCAGCCTCTCCAGCACATGACGTGTCTCGTCTTCTCTGGATGAAATCACTGTAGTGTCATCCATGAAGGCCTTGAGAGGAGGCATCTTGTATCCATCGCCAAGGTCTGTTTGTCTCGCGTTGTTTGTTGCTGCTTTCAAGATGAGTTCCATTGCCATCACGAACAGTATTGGGGAAATTGCACAGCCCATTGCAATACCCACTTCCAAGTTGATCCAATCTGTTGTGTACTCTTTGGTAGAGAACCGCATTGAGAAGCCATTGAAGTACTTCTTGAGCATGTCGCGGATGTTCTTTGGCACATGGTACATCTCAAGAGCCAACTGTATCATCTCATGGGGCACAGATCCATATGCGTTTGCCAGATCAAGCCACACTACGTCCAGGTCTCTCTTTTCTGTTTTTGCTTTTTGGATTGCGTCCCAGATCATTGTGGCGTGTTCTACACAGCCAGCCACGCCTGGGATGCCCCCTTTCTGGACTGACACATCCAAGTACTTGTTTTCCATCAGGTGCTTGGTCAGCCTTGCTGCCATGACAGAGAAGAAGATTTTCCCTTCGACGTTCAGTAGTGATATTGGCCTGAACTGGCTGATGTCACTTGAGTTTTGCTCTTTGGGGATGTACACACCATCTGCCGTCATCCACTGGCCGCTGATCTTCTGGTTTCTCCAAGCCGATCGCAGCAGCCTGTGGAGCCACTCCAGCACCTTGGGACATTTCTTGTAAAGCTGGTAAGGTATTCCGTTTGGCCCTGGTGATGATTTGGCTCTGGCTTTGTCGACCACCTTCTTGATTTCCGCCAACGTTGGAGGCTTGCCATTGCACTGTTCCTCAGGGTTGGTTGGCCACACCAGACCTTGAATGTCGAGTGGTGCTTTGCTCTGTGGGTCAGAGTATGTTTTCCTCAGATACTGCTCAAGAACTCCTTTGTCCACACTTAGGGTCCCAGATTTTGGCTGCTCAAACAGTGTTCTGGCAAACTGGAAGGGGTCTCTGAAGAAGCGCTCTTGTGTCTTCTTCTTTTTGCTCTTCCTCTTCCTCGCAGATTCCGCTTTGCTGAGGGCGCTGTGTTTTTCTTTCAGGTCTTTCCACAGTTTTTCCAAGCCTTGTTTTTCAGCTGGCAGTGCGGTCTTCATTTGCATCTTGAGGTTTTTCTTTTGGACCCTGATCTTGTCCATCTTTTCTTGGCGTCTGGATTTCTTTGGAGGTGTTTTCTCTTTGGGTAGTTTTGCTCCATAGGCGTCTCTACATGTGGCATACACAATGTCCCCATATGTGGCTAGTTTGTGTTCCAGGGTGCTTTTCCCTATCAGTGCATCGAGTCTTTGGACGATTTTTGCATCCAGTTTCTCCCAATCTTCAGTTTCGTTTGCTCGTGGCAGGTTGAGTTTCAGGCGCCTGGCATCGAGGGCCTGTGCAAATTCCTCATCCGAACCAACAGCGTGGATGTCCTTGGCACTGTGGTTTAAATCCTGGCCTTGGTCTTCCGACGTCTTATCTGCTGATGCAGTGCGCTGCTGCTCATTCAGATGAGTCTTCACACATCCCATCTTTGTTCTGTGGATTTTCATGCCACGGGTGGTAGCGAAACGCTTTCCACAGACACATGGATATTCCATTTGGTCCATGTTCATAGTCCGTTTGGGATTTGCAGTCATGATTGGTTGAGCACCGATGGATTCATCATTCTCTCCCCCTTTCGGTGAATCCTGGGAGCATCTTTTCCTTTTACTCTACCAGCTACTTTTTCCTGACAAATCTGCTGTGATGTGTGTATGAATACTTTCTTGTTTTCATAATTATTGGAATCTACTTTGATGTACACTTGGAATTGTGTGTCATTATGATTTTTTCTGATATATTTTGTATACACATGATCTTATGTGCAAGATGCAAATCTTTTGCTGTTATGATTTTGTACACTCATATGGTATTGTGTGAAACATGAATAATTATGCCTTAGTGAGTGTTGTGCAGGTGTATCAATCCATACTTTGACTGATTGATTATTTGTTGGTTACCATGTTTCGCTGGATTGTTTAACAATCCTTTGATATACTTTGACTGAAATCTCATTACATGTATTATTCTGCGCATACTTGATTCCTTTTTCTCAAGTCACAGCTGAAATGAACTGTGATTCATTTAGTAAAATGTTTGATTGCTGCGTGCTATGTGTCCTGTCACACTAAGAATTGTGGTGCGTTGCTATTATGCAATTATTTTCAAGGCAACATGGACTTTTGAATTGTTTAAATGCTAATTTGTCACTGGCAATTGGAAATGGTGATATTTTCAGTATGAAGATGTACTATCGAGGGTAAAGAGTTGTTTCCCTACCATTTTTTTTTTTTCAAGATCATTGTGAGGTTGAAATATTTGGGTATGGTCTTGATTGAGCTAATATATTGTTTTCACATTGGTTCTTGCCATATGTTTTTTTGTTTTGTTTTTTCACCTATGTGTGATATGAGGTGAAACATGACATCTTCGTCTACTTTGTTTATAACACTTGCCGTATGTTTTTGCCCAATGGGTATTGTAATTGGTTGAAAGTTATATGTCATTGATTTTGGAAAATTGTAAACATGAAGTTGGCTACTCGCTTTTTCTAGGGAAAAAATGGCAAATTTTTTTTACCCCGGGATGGGGGGTGTCATGTGCACATCTTACGTTGATTGTAATGTGCACATGTTGTTTTGTGTATAACTGTTGGTTTTGAGATAGCAGGTTGACTGGCCTTGTGGTTTTAAGTGAAAAGTGTCATGTGAATGCACATCGCTATTCTGTTGGCTGTGGCCTGTGTGAGTACTGGTTAGGCGCACTGCGCGCGCTATTGAATTTACCTTTAGGATTTGATAATCACTTGCTCCATGCCAGCCGGAGAAGTCGGAGGGCCTGATGATTTGCTTGGACTGAGGCCAGAGCGAGGCTGCGTCGCGTTAGAGGTATTTAAGTATCCATGTTTAATTAGGGAGAAGTGAAGTATGTGAGCAAAAGTAAGGAAGACGTTTGTATTTAAAAGAAAAGAAAATAATAAGAACAAGTGTGATTAAAGTTGTAATGATTCTTTTATTAAAGAATGGGAAAAGAAAAGTAACATTCAAAATAAAAGCTTATGCATAGGGGAAAAGGTTACTGTTTTACATCTTCATGTTGAGGTGAGTTCCCCTTTAGTAATTATGGAAACTGTACGTGGTTCCGAGTGTGTTGACAGATTGGCTGTCTCACATGGGCCACGGACCTAGGTCCTTGGGGTGGTCCCAGAGGTGCCGGACCAAGTCCCCAGCCCAGTTCGGGTAGCGGGCCACTTCTCCATAACAAGCCGCAGAGGAAGGAGAGTTTGTATAAGGCGACGCCCTATTCAGCCGGAGATGACTGCCCCCTGTGTGCCTTCCCCAAGGTTAAGAGGGTGACCAGAAAATGAAATTTATATTTATCTTCCTATAAAGAAACCTGGAATGTTGAAGCAGTGTATCTACTTTCATGTAGAGGGATTTTGAATGTGGAAACATTTTGATGAGAAATATTTAAAGGCGTGGCCGAATGGAACTGATGTTCCAATATTTCCTTAAAGGAGAGTGATAATTAAGTCACGAGTGGGGAAGGATACCCCAGAACTTCCGTCCTAGAGACAGTGACGCTCTTTGTATTTTGGGCTGGATAGTGAATGATTTTTATGTGTCCCCTCCTGATGCGAAGGAAGGATGTTGATGCATGCCCCCTGATGTTTACGAATGATGTGATACATATCCCCCTTTTGCTGGTGATAGATACTAATTCATCCCCATTATATTTATGAATTCACTGATTGTAGATGAAGCAGTTGTTTCTTTTTCCTCCTTCATGGAGTGGAGGTATAAATGAAATGATTTAAGTGTTGGAGTTTGATTAATAATATTTGTATTCCCGTCAGAGGGGGGACAAACTTTTCTTGTGTTGTGTTTATTATTTGGCGCTCCTTGGGTGAGAGGAGTGATTGCGTGTACGTGCGGAGTGTACTTTGGGCAGATGTGCATGTGTGTGTACGACCCCTTGAGTATGACAGATAGATAGATAGGATAGATGGATAGTTTGTTGTTGTTGTTGTTCGTCCGTCGAATCGACGATGACCACGTCTGTCATATAGGGGTTGAAGGGGGGGGGGGATGATTTGTGGATACGCGGGTGGCTGATCAAGTCGATTCGTGCACGGAATGTGCGGTATCAGCTTGGAAGACAATATGGGAGACCTGTCCTTTACTGTTGGCGCAGGCTTCCCTTGCCTGTCTTGTTTTGCTGCAGCTGTCCTCCTTTCTTCACATAAATTAGCACCATTATGGATAGAATAGCGCCATCTAGCTCGATCCATAGTAGTTTGTTCCCATGTGTCAGGGTTGATGTCAAACGCTTTCAAGGATGTTTTGTGAGTGTCTTTGAAGCGTTTCTTCTGACCTCCATGGGAACGCTTTCCTTGTTGCGGCTTGCTGTAGAAGAGTCTCTTGGGTAACCAGTGGTCTGGCATGCGAGCTACATGACCTGCCCATCGAAGCTGAGACAGCATCAGGATGATATGGATGCTCGGCAAGCCTGCTTGGTCGAGCACGTCTGCGTCTGGGATTTTGTCCTGCCATTTCATGCTTAACAACCTTCTGATGCAGGTTGTGTGGACGTGATTCAGCTAGATAGATAGACAGATAAGTGGTAGATAGATAGGTAAGTAATAGATAGATAGATAGATGAATGGACGAGTGGATGGAGAGAGACAGAGAGAGAAAAAGAGAACACACACACACACACACACACACACACACACACACACACACACACACACACAGAGTTACAAAATGCAAGGGAAGTGCAAGTAGCGCATAAAAAAAAGAAATCGATCTTGCAGAGCCAATGAAGGGCGGCCAACCATGTTCAGCCCACTCATCCGCCAGAGCGTCACCGCTGTGTGTTGCTGTGCAGTGACTGAGCAGACCAGGGGACGGGAATGGTGCAGGGGAGGAATGGTGATCAGTCACCGCTGTGAGTTGCTGTGCACCACTGGACAGACCAGGGGACGGGAATGGTGCAGGGGGGGGGGGGGGATGGTGATCAGTCACCGCTGTGTGTTGCTATGCAGTGACTGAGCAGACCAATGGACAGGAATGGGGCAGATGGAGGTGGGGTGGGGTGGAGATTGTGATCAGTCATCGCTGTGTGTTGCTGTGCACCACTGGACAGACCAGGGGACAGGAGTGGGAAAGGGATGAAAGAGAGAAGGGGCTGGACGTCTGAAATCCCTATAACCAGGTCCTAATAAGGCCCTGGTGTTTACCATACCTGGTTATCACTTAATTCATGGCACTCGTTACACTGAAAAGATTTGGTTTCAGAAGAATACAGTCCGTAATATTACACCACGTTGTGATGACTGTGCTGAATTCAGTGGGTACCATTTTACCTTACAGTCAACAGAACACTTTCTACCAAAATGGCTGCTGACCATCGGATTGTGAACATCACCACAGAGAATCTCACAAGATGCATGGAGCTGAATACTGAAGAGGAAATGACTGTTGATACAGTTCTGTTCAGTTACGTTATGGTAAAAGATAATGCCAACAGACAGAGGTTTTCATTACAGACGTGCACTTACCTTTTACACGCTCCAGAAGGCCGTTCATGGGCTGCCAGGTGAGTTGGATTGCATTGTATTGTATGGTATTGTATGGTGTTGTATGTTACTGTATTGAGTGGTATGGTATTGTATTGCATTGCATTGTATTGTACTGTTTTGCATTGTTTTGCATGGTGTGGTATTGTATTGTGTTGCATTGTATTATATTGTATTGTTTGCATTGCATTGCATTGCATTGTATTTCGTTGTGTGGTATGGTATGGTATGGTATGGTATGGTATGGAATGGTGTGGTATTGTATTGTATTGTAATAAATTGTATTGTATTGTATTGCATTGCATTGCGCACATTACTGTGAGCCATGGGAGACTCTCAGAAGTGATGTTTGCAGCTCTGCGAAAATAACTTGGTCCTGTACACCACAAGAATAAAGCATGCCAATGCAACACTTAATTGCTCCCCCCCCCCCCACCCCCAACATCCTCACCCATTTAACCCTTGACGTGATCATGAGAGGCATCAAACAGCTCCTGCTGGAAAAGAACATCGGGACTTGAGGCTTGCAAAGAAGGTCATTAGCTTCAAACTGCCCAGCTAACATGCTTTGTAGCGCAAAGTTGTTGTTTTTGCTTTTGTTATTGTTGTTGTTGACTGGCAGTGTGGGCGGGCAGGGTCAAACATTGGCAACTACTCATCTGTTTTGAACGAACACGCAATCGGCTTTTGCGTGCTATACACACAAAGATACTAAAGATACCACCAGCCCCTTGGCGCGTAGGATCTTTTTCACTGAACTGTGTTCTAAGTTTCCATCCTTCAGAAGAATTTTTACCGATGGCTCCGAATCTAAGGAGGTAGTTACTTCTGCTGTGTTTTGCACTACTGGTCCTTCTCAAAGATGTTCTAAACACATTCCCCGCTGACAGCTCCATCTACACTGCTGAGTCCTGGCTCTTGAAATAGTCTCTAAATCAAAGCATAAAGATTTCTTCATTCTGTTGGATTCCCTTTCTGCTTTAGTGGCCATTGCCGGCCGTAACCTCCAGTATCCTCAACAGCTGAAATTGTTTGGACGGTACACCTATCTGAAAGCTGGTGGATACAACGTAGTTTTTGCTGGGGTTCCTGGTCATGTTGGCATTCCGGCAATGAGGTGCTTGATCAAGTAGCCAAAACTGCAACAAAGGAAGAGTTGAGCAGATTGCCTATCCCTCACACCGATCTAAAACCAAAAGCTCAGGATTATGTCAAAGACCTCTGGCAAGAGGAATAGAACACGCAGACGGATAATAAACTCTCCCAAATCTGTCCAGACCTGTGCCGTTTGCACATAGGTCACTCCTTTTACATCCATTCTTTCCTTTTAAAAGGTTAAGAAGCTCCGTGGTGCATTCCATGTCATGTACCATTCACGGTAAAACATGTTCTTTTAGAATGTTTGGACTTGCATGATGTGAGACATAAATGCTTTACAGCAGACTCCATGAAATTCTTGTTTCGAAATGCCCCACCTGATGTGATCTTTGATTTTCTGAAAGTGATCAACATTATTCGTCCGATCTAAGATTTTACGGAAGAACAATATTAACCAAATCTCCGATTTGCTTTTGGAAGATGTATTTTTATGTGTTGTGTTCATTCTGTTTTAATATGACTTTGAGAGTTGACTTCAACGTGGTGACAGCCCGGATGTGGTCCTTCGTGGTCAGCTGAGCTATAAGCAACATTCTCTCTCTCTCTCTCTCTCTCTCTCTCTCTCTCTCTCTCTCTCTCTCTCTCCTATTCTGCATCTTCATCAATGATCTACCATTGTCCGTATCAGATGAAAAGGTCACGACAGATTTATTTGCTGATGACTCGTCACTCCAAACGAATGGTAGTGATCTACAGACAATAGAAACTTCTCTCCAGGAAAGTCTAAACGACGTGTCAGACTGGTGTCATTAAAACTCAATGGTCATACACCCAGCCAAAACCAAATCTATGATTATAGCTACCCGCCAAAAACATCAGTTGACTCGTCTTTGCCTAAAACTTCAGTTGAATGGCACTTCTATCGAGCAGGTAGACGAGCATCGTGTTTTAGGGTTAACGATAGATAAAGAATTGAAATGGCAATCTCATCTCAATAACGTATGCAAAGTAGTCTCAAAACAACCCTTTTCCTGTTATCTCAATTAAAGCGCTACGTCAACAGTAATATGCTTAAACTTTTCTTCAACAGTGTGGGACGGCAGTAGTGACGTCCACAAAAAAGGCTGAATTCTCTCCATAGACGTACAGCAAAGCTACTCAATCCAGCTGTATCTCTAACAACAGACGAAAAACTAAAAGCGCTGAACATACTTCCTCTGAATAGGCAATTGGAATTCAACAAGGCATCATTTATGTTTACAATCTTGACAGATACTATGCCATGTTATATCAATGCCCTTTTTACAAGATCGAACAGCTTTTCTGGCTCGACGAAATTCCTTCTTCCCTACCCACGCATTGATCTATATAAAACAAGCCTAGCTTACTCTGGACCATATGTCTGGAACTCACTTCCACCGAATCTACAAAACATGAATACTTTAAAACTTTTCAAGGAACATTTGCATAAACATTTTATGTCTCAGTAATTAAATCATTCGATTACAATGATTAGCGCACATTCGCAAAGTCTTCTGTGAACCATACTTTGAATAAATCGTCTAAACATAAAACCTACTCCGTTAAAATCGCTCATCCCCACTCCCACTCTGTCTATCATCCCAACTTCTCTTCCCCCTATCTACCATTCTCTCTTCCCCACCCTCCTCTGACCTCTCTCTCTGTAGTCTTGTTTGTTTGTTTGTAAGTTTCCTTCTGTTTTACCATCCCCCATCTCATTAGTGCTTTTATGAATAGTTTGCTTATCATTGTAGAATTAGATTACCATGTTGCTATGTTGAATTGCCAGTATGAATGATATGTGCTGAAATAATGTATGCATGACAAGGACAGATTGTAAGACTAGGCTTTGGCCTAAAATCTCCATCCTTGTGTATTAAAGATCAATCAATCAATCTCTCTCTCTCTCTCTCTCTCTCTCTCTCTCTCTCTCTCTCTCTCTCTCTCTCCCCCCCCCCCCCTTCATAAGGGGCAAAGGCCTTTATATGAAGTACACCATCTGAGTTCTCTCTCTCTCTATTTAGCTAAATTTCGTCGAACATTTTGTGGTGTTTTTTGACAAATGGGTCCAAAATAGGGTTAAAAGTTAACAACAAAAAAGAAGAAGAAAAAAAAATCAAGTTCTCGTAGCCTATCGGCTGTAGTGGCACTGACTTGTCGGAGGTTCACTGTGTCTAGGGTATGACATGGTGGAAGGCGGATCCCATCTTTCTTCTCCTGCCATGTTCAACCTTCTCTGAACTGAGTCAGTTACCTGTTTACCGCAAGGTAGACAGAGAGGCTTTTGAAGTTGAAAACATTCTACCACAAGTGCGATTCGACCTGAGTTAACCGGATTCATAACAGGGCTATGTCTTCTGCAAAACAAGGTAAGCGTACTGAAGCTCTTCAGGAGGATAGCCATTCCAGCCAACAAGAGGAATGGGTAGCCATCCCAGCCAACAAGAGGAATGGGTAGCCATCCCAGCCAACAAGAGGAATGGGTAGCCATCCCAGCAACAAGAGGAATGGGTAGCCATCCCAGCCAACAAGAGGAATGGGTAGCCATTCCAGCCAACAAGAGGAATTGGTAGCCATCCCAACCAACAAGAGGAATGGGTAGCCATCCCAGCCAACAAGAGGAATGGGTAGCCATCCCAGTCAACAAGAGGAATGGGTAGCCATCCTAGCCAACAAGAGGAGTGGGTAGCCATCTCAGCTGGCAAGAGGAAGGGGTAGCCATCTCAGCTGGGAAGAGAAATGGTTAGCCATCCCACTTGACAAGAGGAGTGAGTAGCCATCCCAACCAACAAGAGGAATTGGCAATCATCCCAACTGGGAAGAGGACTGTCTTCTTTTTTTGAGCATATATTTAACTGAGAGTTACTGGATGTTTTAATTCTACTTTTACTTGCAGAATTTGTGACCATCAAAACATATTACTTTTTGACCTTGCCTTTTTGATACCACTTATTTCAGCGTCAAGAGCATGGACTCTGAGAGATTACTCTGTTGTTCCCTGGGGCAGGTGAATGCAAATCTAACAGATTTGAAGTTCAAAACGACATACACATTCCCTGTTGTGTGTTCGGGCTTGGACATTTTCACCGTTGTGACGCTTGGCAACATTTTGAAATTTGAATTTTTAGTGACTGGCTTTCAAAACAGTATTACATTGCTTATGAATTTTACTTCAGTCATTCTCGTTCAGACAGTCTACATTACTCCAAAGAGAGGTAATCTCTGTCTGTCCGTCCGTCTGTCTGTCTGTCTGTCTGTCTCTTTTACACACACACACCACACACACACACACACACACACACACACACACACACACACAATACACAGAGAGAGAGAGAGAGAGAGAGTGTGCCAGTTATAGCTGTGCTGTTTGATCGTACTTTAAAAGTATAGTTTACAGCGCGTAAGATCAACCATAGAAGCATGTATACCTTAAAAAGAGAGAGAGAGAGAGAGAGAGAGAGAGAGAGAGAGAGAGAGAGAGAGAGAGAGAGTCAAGGCAGCAATGGCTATGTATTACAAAACATTTACCATTTGTAGAATGTGTAAAAATATCTTGAGAGGGACAAGACAAAATAAGGGAACTACTTTCTATTTGTGATCCATGGCGAGAAATGTTTGGAGTGGGATATTTAACCGCTGTGGAAGAAATAGGAGTAGCCGATTCTTAATAAGCATACCACCAGAGACAGAAATAGAAAGAAGCGGGGAGGAGAGGAGCGGGTGGTATCGAGAAAGCCACTTCTAGATCAACCTTCCACTTGAGGAAGGTAGAATGAAGTCCATTTTATAACGAAAGTTTTACGGGGAAGGGGTGGTAGTGGTGGTGATGGTAGTGGTGGTGGTTAAGGCGAATCGCTATTTTTTTTTTCTGTCCCAACCTCTGCGCCACCTCAGAGGCAGTGCACCCACGCCGCTCATTCCGACACCCCGTCCACAGCCACAGCCCGGTCGGCCCCGCCACAGCCCCGGCACCGGCAATCCACAGGGAGCAGTCAATGTCAAGTCGTCAAGAGGCAACCCACCGGAGGAGACACTGCACTGCTGCCGAGTCACTTCGGTGGTGTTCAGTGGCGCCTGTTCTGATCTAACATACGCAGGACACCACCTACTAAGCCCCCTACTGACGACAATAATTGCCTAGTCGCGGAGCCGGCGTGAGTGAGTTCTCCCTCCGGAGGGCGCCACCACGTCCGTTCAACGACAGCCCCCATGGACTCGCCGATACCGGTGACCCCGACAGAACCAAACCAAGGTCAGAGACGTGGAGAGGACATCGAAACTGAGGTCACCATGAGAGCAGGGCATGAAGGGTCATAGAATTTGAGACATTTTTTATGCTGAATGAGGATGATTAAGATGATGCTACGGATTTCCGTTTCGGTCTGAGACTACATGACAGGGCTGTACTCTACGCTTCCTTTCATAATATATCCCGGCATCAACCAGGCCCGAGAGATACAGGCACCTGTAGTGTTGGTCAAGAAATTTGAGCAACACTCTCAGAAACGCATCCATTAAGTGGATGAAACTCGACTGTGTGGTCCCAGTCTTCCCAACTGAGTCCGCAGCAAACTCAACTCTGGGTAGGAGCCGGTCGGGGCAGAAAAAACCCACATGACTCTGATGGGATTCGAACCCACGACCTCCCAGCCGGGCGTCCGCGACGCTAACCACTTCGCCACGGCGGCTGGTGCGAATCGCTATTTAATAAACGCGTTACGGAAGCAAGAAATAGAGAAAAACATGTCATGTTTAACTTTCCGTGTGAGAAGGACATACAGAAAGTCAGTTCTTGATCAAAGTTCTTTGAGGGGAAAACAGAAAAAGCACTTCCTGTCTGGATTTCTCTGTGGGAAAAGAAGTGGAGAAATGACTTCCTGTTCTGCGTGAGGAAGGAACTGAAAGTCAGATCGTTGTTTTCTTGCTTACGTGCGGAAAATTTAAACGCCAGTCCTTTTCTTTCTTCTTTTTTTAGAAGTCTACTGGAGAAGAAACAGAAACGCTGATTGTTTTTTTTTTATTTACATAGGGGAGAAATTGAAACGCCAATTCTTCTTTTGTGTTCCTCGTGGGGACGAAACTGAGGAAGCTGCTTCTTGTTTTGTAGATAGTATAGTACAGACATAGGGGAAGTAGCTTCCTGCTCTGTGGTTATTGCAGGGGTGAAAAAGAACAAGCCCTGACTCGAGCTGTAATCAGAAGTAGAGGAAACGACTCCTATTAGAATGGTCATTGAATATGAAAGAGCTCAAGGTACCTAGTCTGTGGTACCTGCAGGAAGGACGCACGGGAAGCCACTTCCGTTTTCCGGTCAGTATAGGGATAAAATACAGGAAGCCACTTCCGTTTTGCGGTCAATATATGGAATAAAATACTGACGCCACTTTTGTTCTATGGTCTCTGGGGGATGGACATACAAGAAGTCACTTCTTGTAATGTTGTCAGTGTAGTGATGCCATAGAGGAAGCCACTTCTGATGTGGCCAGTGTATTGTAGGTATTGCAAGGATAAAACGGAGGAATACACTTCTGTGGTTTTCACAGGGATGACGTAGTGGAAACCATTACTGGTGTTGTTGTCAGTGTATGGACAAAGTAGAGAAAACGACCTGTTCTGTGGGCTCTAAATGGGTGATATAGAAGAAGCCACTTGTTGTACTGTGTTCAGTGAACGGTTTAAACAGAGGAAACCACATGTGCTGTTGTTTCTGTAGGGGGGACATACAGGAAGCCACTTCTTGTACTGTGGTGGGTGTAGGGATGAAAGAGGAAGCCACTTGTTTTGCGAGCTCTGTGATAATGAATTAGAGGAAATCTCTTATATTGTAGTCACTCCAGGGGGGAAATGAAGGTTGCCGCTTCTTGTGCTCCACTATGTGTAGGGTGTTGTTGTTGTGTTGTCGTCGTCGTCATACCCTGGCTAAAAGACTCCAGGGATCATCCAAACAGCCGAAGTTCTTGAACACTATGGTACAAGTGCATCAGCTGGGCCCGGAATAGCTCAGTTGGTAGAGCGCCGGACTCATGATCCCGGGGGCGCGGGTTCGAATCTCTGCCGGGCCGTTTCAGTACAGGTGGATTTTTCCCTCGGAGTTAACATTGGTTCTGACTCCATTTCCCATGCAGCCCTTCGAATGAGACTATAAACCGAGGTTCCGTGTGTGAACGCACGCATAACATCTTGCACACACGTAAAATCCCATCGCCAACTTTCGGAAGAGAAGGCCAGTTTGGCCGTTGGTATGGATGACACGTTACACATAGCATGCACCCTGCGTGAGAAATGGAAAGAATGAAGGAAGTAAGGATATTGAGTGAACGATATTGGACGATATTGACTGGATGATACGGGAAACGACTGAATGAAGCGCCAGGTAGCAGCTGTTCAGTCGGCACTATCCAGGTAGGCAGCGCGTTGTGTAAACGAGTGTGGATTGTAAAGCGCTTAGAGTTTGGTCTATAGCCGAGAATAGGCGCCGTTACGGATGGAATGGGTAGTGTCTGCAGGTGTCTGACTGACTCTCACTCAGAAATTACGGATGCATGCACGACTTTTCCAATTCACATACACACACCCACTCACCCGAACATTGACAGCCAGGCAACAGAACAACGCTTTTTTTGTTTTATGCTGCCCGAGCCATCAGACAAACATATAATAAATGCAAGGACATCAATAGGTCGGCACGCCAACCATGAGGCGTACACACAGAACTATATATATATATATATATATATATATATATATTACTACTTCAGGTACGCCAAACAGGGCGCACCACACAAAATATATCTATATGTAGTAGTTTATCTGATAGCGCTACTGGTTCCAACGTCGACGTAGACGATGACGACGACGAGACGAAGAAGACGACGAGACGATGAAGACGACGACTACAGCGTCAAGTCAAGTCCGACACAGGACTTACAGACCTTCAGAACTGTGGCTTAAAAAAAACACTACCACACTCACGTCGTCTCTGCCGACGACAGGGCGACAGTCTCACACAGGAGCTGTGGCTCACACACAAGCACGGAACACAGCGACGGTCTAGCCAACAGGTCGCTGGTTCAAAAACTCGGGAGCGGCGCTCTGGCTTGGCAGCAGCGGCGTCTCCAGCCCGACTGGCTCAGTGGGTAGTCAGTCCCGGGCGCAGTGGCAGGTAGAGTGGTTGTCGGCACTCAGGCCGGCCTCTCAACACCGACACAGGGCGGAGAACAAGGGGGGGGGGGGGGGTAGACACAGCTACGGCCCTGCCCCTCAGTAAATGGCAGCCAGTCCCCCTCAGTCCAGGGAACACTTCTACCTGGGGGAAACTGATTAACTACCTTGATTATCATGGCTACTATTCATTACAATCACGACTACATTTATATTCATTAGCCACATCCTATTTCACTAGAACTTGAGACAAACATCAGCATATTCTTTCTTCAACACTACAACATTCCCTTTTCCGGAATCATAACACTACAATATTCCCTTTTCCGGAACATAACACTACACAGGAAAGGATTTCCATATAAACTTTTCAGAATCTAGTTTTCCAAATCGGGGAAAGGATCTCCACCTAGACCCTCTTCAATAAACCATGAATACAATTCATTACAGATTACCTTTCATCAAACTATAAATCTCATCACAAAATGTTCATTTCTTTTCTTGTATCACGACAAGAATGTTCATTTCATTTCATATGATCACCAGAATTTAAAAGGTATTTTTCCCAAAAGATTCATCTACTTCAATATATGTAAGGGAAAGATTTCCGCACATTCTTGTTTACCAACACACAACTATTCAATATTCATATAAAGAGTGAGTTAAATACTCATCCACATCAAAATTCAAAACCAGCATATAAACCAATATATAAAGTCTCTGTCGCTCACTCTGGGAGCTTATTATCCATAGCATCAAAACTCTCCCTCTTCTCGCAAAGTCTAGCTAAACCACATTGGAATGATTAACATTTCTTTTTCATCATGAATTCATAACTAGTTAAGTCACAGAATAAACAAAATCTTTTTTTTCTGAAGACCACTTCCTTTAACGCTCACTTCATCTATGTTTTCCGACAGCATTTCGTTTTGCTACCCTATCAAGTCATAGGATAACAGAACACAACAAATACTTTCCTTTTCTAAACAAATCCTTCACAAGTGCGCTGAGGAAGTTTGAGTCGCTCCTAACCGGGAATACGGTTTCGGTTTGCTAATAAATAAACATTGAGTGATAAATACCTGACTGCCACAAAAAACGGATGGAGTCCCTCTTCGGCCTTCTGGATAGTTGCGTTGCCGGAATCACTGCAGAGACTGCCTAACCGTTTCAGCTCACCCGGCTTTTAACAGTGCGCAGGTGAGCAGCAGTCAGGTAAACTTTTCAACCGGCTTCCGGACGACTACCTTCCGGTTAGCCCGGTTGCATAAAAATTTGTGACTGGACGGGAAACGGTCCGTCACAGGCGCTATGTAAGTATTCATTATTATTATTATCATTATGAGAACATTACGTGTGTGACCGTTTTTGATTACCTCGCCACACGGGCAGCCCACACTCCGACTTCGGGGGATTTTGGAGACTGGTAATGTTATGCTAGGAGCTTGTCACAACTGAAGACAACCCCCACATAACTATGCAGAGCATAACAACATTCTGGTGTAGCCTTGGTGTTCTAGCCCATGTCAATTGGCCTGACACAGCCTTAAGCCACGGCGGTCTGTGTAGGGATAAAATAGATTTATTCGCTTCTCATACATTGGATAGTGTGCAAATGAAATATGGGAAGCTAGTGTCTGGTCAGTGTAGGGATGAAATAGACGAATTTGTTTTCTGTATTGACGTCAGTGTATAGATGAAACAGAGGAAGCCACTTGTATTGCAGTCAGTGTACAGATAAAACAGAGGAAGCCACTTGTACTGTGGTCAGTGTCTCAATGAAACAGAGGAAGCCACTTGTACTGTGGTCAGTGTATAAGTGAAAGAGAGGAAACCACTTGTACTGTAGTCAGTGTGTAGATGAAATAGAGGAAGCCATTTGTACTGTGGTCTGTGTGTAGATGAAATAGAGCTAGCCACTTCTTGTGATATGGTCAGTGAAGAGATGACATATAGTGGAGGCCATTTCCTGTGACACAGTCAGTGTTTGGGATTACACAGAGGAAGCCACTTCCTGTTTAATAGTTACTGTAGGGATGACAAAGAGCCACTTTTTGTTCTGTGGTCAGTATGAGGACGACATGGAAGAAGCCACTTGTTATATTGTGGTCAGTGTAGTGATAACACAGCAGAAGTCACCTTCTGCACTGTGATCATTCAAGGGATGACACAGAGGAAGTAATTTTGTTTAACTGTGGTCAGTGTGGTTATTGTGCAGAGAAAGCCACTGATGTGGACAGAGTAGGGATAACACACAGGAAGCCACTTTTTGTGATATGATCAATGCTGGAATGATATGGAGAATGCCACATGTTTTATTGTTGTCAGTTTAGTAATGAAATACAGGACGCCACTTCTTGTAATGTGGTCAGTGAAGGGATGACGTGAAACGTCATTTCTGGTTCTGTGGCCATTGTAGGAATGAAACAGAGGAACCCACTTGTACAGTGGTCGGGGAAGGACTCGGACAAAGGAAGCCACCTTTTGTACAGTCGACAGTGTAGGGAAGAAGCAGACAAGGTAACTCACCTTTATTTTCCGCAAGGACCAAGAATCAAGAACTGGTTCGCCGGTGAACAGTGCAGCGTACGTGTCTTAATGAACTTTTCCTTGTTGAAAACCCTGCGTGGAAATGTAACGTATCCTTTTTTTGCGTGACGTATGACAGTGTGTGGAGAATCTTAAATCTGTCGCAGCTTTGTATGTATGTACGTACATGTATTTGTTTGTTTGTTTTCAGGATATATTCATACGCCATGGGATACCCTTCCGTCCATCAAGAATTCTCCAATCATTGGTCGCCAGGTTTTGCTCACAGCTGCTGATGATCATATCATCATGATAGGTTTCAGCACATCTTCCAACGTCAGTGATGATTACCTTGCAAATGCGGTCCAAATACACAAGACAGGCGGCTTGTCTGGTTTTATTTTAATGCAGCTCACTGTGGCTAATGAGGACGACATGGTGTCCGTTGTTCCTGTCAAAGGAGTGTATGTGCGCTTCTCAGATCGTGAAGAATGGATTCTCAGGAATTTTCGACTCACATTTTCCTTTCATGGAGCAAGTGTGAGATTCATCTCTCTCTCTCTCTCTCTCTCTCTCTCTCTCTCTCTCTCTCTCTCTCTCTCTCTCTCTGGTAAAAATATACAAAAATCACTTTTCACGTATGCATCATATGTTAATGAGTTAACATATCCATTTTATGCTGTTTCCGAAATGTACGTTTCTCAGATTGTAAACAAACGGATTCTCAATGATTTTTAGCGCACATTTTCTTTTCATGGGGTGAGTATTGTGTAAGTTATTTTGCGAACAGATATGCTAGGTCCGTACTGGACTGATATACCAGCTTCGGCTCTGTATGATGGCTGCAACTGCATGTGCATCCTACCATTCGTAGATCGTATTAAAATACCTTGAAAACAAGCAACCCCTTGTGTCCTTACAGTCTAAGTGTGCAGTATGGCACTACATGGTGTCAGGATCAACAAACTATGACCATGGCATAAACTGTCATTGTGAGAACGCCAGCTCTGTGTCAGCATCAGCAACCCCATTGCAGAATGGAGCAAGTGGAAGATAAAGCTCAGCATCTTTCTGAAGGCTAACGGTGCAACAGCAAATCCAGATGTTGGTAAGGCTGGACTTCTAACCAACATCGGTGAGGAAGGCATTAAAATCTACACAAATTTCGCATATCTACCGCCAGAGCCAACCCCAACAATCCTGACGAAATGCATAAAGCACAGGACTAGAATGACTATGCAACTGTCCCACGTAAGTGTGACGAATTCTTCAAACGTTACAATGTTCAGCTAATGCTGCGGGAACAATTCTCGTACACTTCACGTTGAAAACCGTCACAAATGTTCGATTCTTGGTTGTGCCACTGTAAATGAATAAGCAACTGCATGCAAATTTGACCAACGTTGACATGATGGTTAGAGACATATTAATATTCTCATGTCAAGATGACACTGCAAAGATGAAGTTGTATCACGTAGGAGCAGGTCTCACTCTTGGGAAGACAGTTAAAACTCTGTCTGTAAGAGAATTGACAAAGGAAGAACTCGCTAATGCAATGGCAGCAACGGTGGACACAGTGAAAACTACAAAAAAAGGTGAAAGGTCATTGCTGCACAAAAACGGCAACAATCTGAGAGAGAAGGTTGCATGCAGTCATCCCGTTGATGGGGTACCAAAAAACAGATATTTGTGTCTGCTACAATTGGAAACATGCTGCAGGCAAGGAAAAAAACTGTCCAGTAGCAAAGATGCGAGGCAGAAAATGAAATGCAACAAAGTGGGTCACTTTGCTGTTGTGCGCAGAAGTACAATTCAGTCAGAGAGGTCCAGAAAGATCAACAGCAACAAGCAGAAGACTACTTTGTTTGGGGGCTGTGGTCGGAAATACCATCAGATCTAGGCTGGCATTTTAAACTCAAGACAGGAACACAGGAACTCACCTGGTGTATTGACACTGGAGCTCAAGTTTCTGTGATGCCAGACCACATTTTCAAGCCGACCTTTGAGAAATTGCACCCACCAGACTATCAAAATCTTGGACCTGGACATCAACATCTTCAGATAAAAGGTTTTGCGTTCATTAAACTGTCTCATTGAGAAGACGTGTATCACCGAAAAAGTTTATGGTGGAAAAACCTCCAAACCATTGGTTGCTATGCCTGCTTATCAGAAACTTGGAGAGATCTACAATATCCCAGGTGCATTCACAATACATGCTATTAGGACCATGCCAGGCGAAGCAGGGTGCCGGACAAGCCAAAGTGGGAACCAGTCCTGTCCAAAGTTCTTTTCCAAAAAAGATGTGAAGAGCAAGTACTCACAAACCACTGAAGGATTGGGCAAAATTGAAAATAAACAACGTACTGAGCTCAAGCCAAACGTTTTTGTCAGACCATCCAAAACCACAATCCCATGCCAACCCAACCCCCTCTTGCCTCAGACTCCTGCTCTCCTGTAGAAGAAGAGGTAGGAGTACCAGGAGAAGCTGAAGACTGACTACGACAGAAGATACACAGTTGTCACTCCGGAAAACATGCCACCTGCAGATACAGCCTGGATTCCTGACCTGAAGGAAGAGGGCACAGTCATCTGGTACCACAAGGCTCAAAGATCCACGGTCGTCAAAACAGATGGTGGCCTTCTGTGCAGAAACCATCAGATGATTAGGAAGCTCCACGAACCAACAGATCAGTCCAGCCCACCACTTGCACTCCCTCTACTGGCTAACCTGCATCCTGGAGGAGAGACATGTTGTACGAAACCCCAAGTTTCTGTAAAACAAACCATGACCAGACAGACATCCCCAGGCCAGTACCAGACCAGTGCTAAAGCATCTCGTGTATCCTCAAAGGCACCTCCGCTATTACCCAGAAGATCTGCATGGACCCACAAGAAGCTAAAGCACCTCCTCGAGCAGCTGTGGACATATCCACTGGTGAAAACATATAGACATTGTGAAAGACCCCATGCTGTGGAAGGGAAAACATAGACACAGGTAAAAGACTCGATACCACGAAAAACAAAAAACATGTAGACACCAGTGAAAGACTCAGTACGGTTAAACGCAAAAACACACAGACACTGGTGAAAGACCCCATGCTGTGAAAGGCAAAACATAGACACTGGAGAAAGACTTGGTACCATGACAAGCGAAACGTATGGAAACTAAGACTTAAAGCTGAAATTAATCTCTATTCATTAATTTCATACTTCAGAATAGCTCACTATAACTTGGAGTCTGGAGCTGATGTTTGCGTAAAGAAAGAGAATAAGAAATTTTAAAAAGTAATTATGATGACTCCACCAAATGACGTGGACAAACGAATCACAAGACAAAAGACGGCGCGTTTCGACCTCTTAGATCTTCTTCAGACAAGATTTTAAAAAAAAACACTCAAGACAACGCAAATGAAGAACGAGCAATTACTTCTCTTTGTCGAATTTGACGCAAGATGGGTTTTGATAGTCACACTTTATATGGTTAGTGATATTTTTTTAAATCCCAGGGGAAAAAACGAGTGATCAGGGATTATTTTTAACATATTTTGCATGGCAATTGAATCTCGCCAAACTGAAAGAATTTGGAAAACCAGCTTACAAGTTTTGAAGGTAATCTGGCCTTCCCAAGATGACAGAAGTATTTTGAGATAATTTCCCCTTTTCCCTTCCCATCAGGCAGAAAATAATGGTAAATACTTCCGGTACTTAGAAAGCCACGAGTCGTAGTGCGTTCTTTGATTCTTTATTTCTGTTCAGATATGACAATGATCATTATTGATAATTGTTGTGCAAACGACGGCTGGTGCATTTTCAAATTGGCAGCTTTCATGCAGCCAGGGTGCACAGGCAGGTGACTTTTTTCACTTGTGAGATCGTTCGTTCTTCAAGGATGATACTGTGCAGCTGTTTCATGGTAAAGTAAACACATTGTGGCTTTTTTGCATGTAAGGCACGAGTGATCCTATTTGATTTATCAGAGCAGCAATCAGCAGAGCTGTATTCATGAATCCAAGTAAATATACGCGACCACGAAATCCAGTTTCCTGGAAACTTCTGAAACCTAGATATGAAAAAATTCAGTCAATATTAAACCAAAACAATCCAACCCTAGCTTCCACTATTACCAGGCAAAACATTTTTTTCTTGATGATACAGAGGCATACAGTGCGAGTGTATTGTGTTGAAGAGGCAAGGAAGGGGGAGGGAGTATTTATAAAGCAATACTTAATATGAAGTCATATCGTGGGGAGCCTGTCATTTTCTTTGCTTTCTTCTCTATAATATTTTCTATTCTCTCATGCTAGGAATGAGAGTGCGTAATAATTGAATCAAGTATGTGCTAGGCATACACAAAAGACTTAAGGACATTAAATTCTTTTATATCATATAGATCTATCATATAATCATTGCCTTACATTCCATCCCATGCATTCACATTCCTTTTTTTCACTCGGTGTATGATATAGGGCGTAATGTCTTAAATAAACAAACATAGCCCTGTATTAGACAAATGTGTGACGAGAGTTTAGGATGGTGTGGTCCTCTAGGGGAAGGACTCGGAATGTTTTCTCTATTAGAGTTATAGAGTAGTTTGTGTATTAAAATCTCACCTCCACCCTGTCTCTTACTAGCGATGGAAGGAGCAAGTTTCTAGTACTAGCCATCGAAAGAAATTCTTATTTTTCTCGGGACTGTAAAAAATACTCAAGAGTGGCTCAGGAATAATTCTCCTTAGGCTTGTCCACGTAAAAGTGCTTGTAGC
Source organism: Conus canariensis (assembly GCA_033310375.1). Classification (NCBI taxonomy): domain Eukaryota; kingdom Metazoa; phylum Mollusca; class Gastropoda; order Neogastropoda; family Conidae; genus Conus; species Conus canariensis. The sequence goes on from CM065717.1 coordinate 11,625,906, forward strand.
TCCGAGAGACGGAATTAGAGATGAGTTCAAACATGAAAGAATGTATTAACAAATAATTGACACAGGTTAAGTGTAACTTTACACGCCAACTTTACTTGTATTTATACAGGATTAAAATATACAAATCAATAGAACTTCAGTCAAATGAGTCTTTGCTTGGGCTGACTTTTTCCCACGTTATCTCATCATAAAGAGAGCAGATGCTCTTGATGAGTTGAACTGGAGTCCACTTGGAATATCAGAACTTATCTGATGTTAGAGAGGAGTGTGTATTTCTCTCCAGTTGCTGGTGACTGGTCCACCTTCTCTTAAGGCAGGGTGCTTGGCCACATAGTAGCATGGAATCTTGGTTCTGTGTTTGGCCAGTAGCAGGAAGACCAGGGATAGGAACCCAGAATCTAGTTACAATACAGAACCTGGTTTTTAGTTAAGCAGCTAAGAGTCTGGCTTGGTGAGTCCTCACACTTGCCCTCTGGCTTTCAGTAAGTGTGTGAGATCTCAGCCGGCAAAGAATTAATTAGTCTAGCATATATACATCTGTCATAGTTCTCAGTATCCACTTTAGTTCTTCATCAGATTTTGGGCAGATTTTAACATGTGGTAGGAGACAGTAATGAAATGCTAAGCAATTGAAGGCAAACAACTCTTCAATTTTAGTTATAAACTCAGCTGAAGTAACTCCAAATACACTTAGACTAAGTACACTGGTTGATCAGTGAAACCTGACACAGGATCTTAGAATAGAAGAGATAAACGTTCCCCAGTCTGGTTTACACCAGTGTAACTAGTAGGTTCACCATTGGTGATCAGTCTTACAGCCTCTGGTGGTGCAGTGAAGTGAGGACACCCTTCGTGTGTGCTAAGCCAGTCTCTGGCGTCTGTCTAATTGGCAGGCTGTCAGAGAAACATGACAGCCAATAATATATTACTATTATGATGGAAGAATTGTTAGCCTGCAGTTGTTTTCCACCACTTCTTAATTTTTCAGCATTATATTGTTTGGGCAGTCAGTGTGAGATTACATTTCTTACGAGATCCAAGTAAAGGTTGTTCTGCACAATTCTTAGCCGCTGACAATGCTTGGGTTATTGAACAGCAGAACTGACCACTTAGACTGTTCCATATCTTTTGATCTCCCTTGCATCCTCCAATGGATCCTGAAGCACAGGCTCAAAGATTGTCCCCTACATGTTATACTGGTTACATAATGTTTTTAATACTCAGCAACTTTTTTCCTCTCCTCACTTTCATTTTGTTTCATTTGCTACCCTTTGCTGGCTGTGTTTGTGGTGCTGTTGGATTCTTTTTTGTGCCCTTGGTGGTGAGAACACCACAGAATTATGACTGTAGTGTGTCTCTATTTGACGCCAAGAGCACATACACAATCAGCCTTGTCTCCCTGATGAGTCCGATCCAGTGGATGAAAAGCCTAGGAGCAGGCAATACAAATAGATCTGTCTTCAAGAGGGACTACGATGGTTCCCTCATGCAGCTAGTGAAGTGTTTTCATGTTCATGATACATTTTCTTAATTTTATGTTTCCATTGTCTTCATCTTCAATTTCATTTAAGTTCAAATCCTAGCTAAGTCATTACTATGATGACGGAAGAATTGTTAACCTGCACTTGCCCCCCCCCCCCCCCCACTACTTAATTGTTCAGCCAATAATATCACAATAGAAAAGAGTAAGGGGGGGATGTTAGTGATCAGGAAGGAAAGCGGGGGGGGGGGGGGGGGGTCGATCTGAGAATGGGACAGTCATCCCCCACCACCTGCAGAGTGAGATAATGTGTAGAAGATTCGAGAAGACAATCCCCCCAGATGTTTGTTTTTTGTCAGCACCCATACTACGAACGAACTACGATCTCCACACCTGTGAGACACGTATGGGGTCCTCTTTCCCATGACTACGGTGAGTGGGGAAGGAAAAGGAATGGGGATTCTGCAGGTTCTCTGAAGAAAGGCAGTAAGGAGGATGGAATCCCCCCCCCTCCTACCCACCCCCTGCCATCGGTCACTGCACGATCAGATAAAGAAATGATGGAAGAGAGCGGAGACTGAGACTTGCTCTACTGTTATGTCAAAGATCTCGCTCATTCCATGGGGTCGGCTCACATCAAACAAAACACCCGAAAGACTGCAGGAATAGTGTGAGATGTGGTGGGTCTGAGGGGAGAGGATATAGACTGAAAATTGATGTTAGACTCGTAATCCTACCTGCCATTTGTAAGACAAAGAAAGACAGAGAGAGAGGGAGGGGGAGGAGGGGGAATGGGAGTAGATGGGAGGGGGATTGTAGAGGATGGTGTAGCTGGCAATAGTCATGTCACGTAATGCATGTGTCATTCGTTGTCAATTTATGAACATTTTTTTTATTCCAGTCATCAACAGCCCCCCAGCAGCTGCCCAGTGGTCAGTGGAACTGCTCTGTTCCTTACTTCTCAGAGTTCAGACATCACTTGGCCTGCAACCTGGACATGGAGTGTGTGGGGGATGAGGATGAACAGGACTGTCCCTACTCTGGACACTGTGGTCCACACAGGCTGACCCTGCATGACAAATGTTACGAGTATGTCAGACCAGGTAGGTAACCAGTGAATTCTTCGTTCCAGTCTACCAAGGACTGATTATAAGCAGATTTTGTTTGACCTTTTTCTGCTCCCAGAAATGCACTGAGACAGTCTGCACCTGACTTGTTCTAGGCTGCTGAAAAATAGTTGTTATGTCTTTGCCTATTTGAAGTGGAAAATGACTTTTTTGCATAGAAAACAGAAGGGGAAAAGAAGTTTGGCGTTTTTTCTTGCACAATGCTTTCCAGTTGACCCGAGTCTGTGATAGGTTCATGTCCATGTCATAAAGATCAACAGTCATGTGGCATGTCGACGGAAGAAAGGGGAGAATACCTTCACGTCATATGTGTAGGAAAAGTAGATGGTGAGGAATGAGACCAGGGTAGGAGTGCGTTCATTTAACCTGGCTCCGTGACTTCTCAGTTTCTGCCAACAGTAACCACCCTAAGTGACAATGTTCTGCAAATATTGATTTATAATGACAAATACCCAGCGTCATCAAAGTGACTTAACGGCAGTGTTGTGTCCCCTCTCCCTGCAGCCACATAATGTCCAATATTGATGGCTCCAGATAGGTTACAGGAACTAGTTCAGAGACATGACAGAGCAAAACTGTGGTTGAGTTGGGTGAGCGGATTCAGATTTAGATTCAGATGTTTTATTCTTACAGGCCTTGGCCCCTCAGAAGGGGGATATACATGAAACATAACCAAGTCACATTACGAAACTCATAATAATGATTACAATGCACAGGTGCTTTGCCGTTTGAAAGTTTTGAATAAAAATACTGCGAACTGCTTAACAGTGTTTTTATTTGCAGATGATATTAACAAAATAAATTTGAATAAGCAAGATCTTGTATAACATTTTGGGGGAATAAACTTTTCTCTTATATCTTGTAACTCTGGACAAGTTAATGCAAAATGCATTTCATCTTCTCTTGACTGTCGACATAATGGACACAACAGATCAGAGGCTTTTACTTGTCTATAACGGCAGTGATGAACAAGAATATAAGAAGCACCAACTCTAAGTTTTGTCATCACAACCTTCAAGTGCCTGTCCATGGTCATTGATACATTGTCAGAGAATGCATATCAATAAATGATCTATAAAAACTAAACCTGTCACTATTCTGAACATGAAAATTCCAGTCTTGCCACCTACAGTCAATTAGTCAGGTACGAATAAAACTGTTCATATCGCCGACACCTTGATTAAGCCATAAGTGCCCGAAACCATATTCATAAAAATGCGCTTTAACACGTGACACCCAGTTCATCTTGCCTCTATTATCTAGTTCTTTCAGCATTCTATAAGCTTTATGGGGTAATCTATGTTCCACCATCAGAGTTAACTTGAGCCAATACTTGATACATTTAACAGTGAACTGCAAAGATATGGGATATCTGTTGGTCTCTCCATACACAAGATCATTTGCTTTTTAAAAGCAAATAAATGAACATTTTCGTATTGTGCAGCGGCAACATCAAGAGCCCACAATTCAGCCCCATACTGTAGCATAGGCAGTATTTGAACATCAAATAATTTTTTTTAAGCAAGAGATTCATTATTAAGCTTCGGCAACTTCTTCATAAAACATGGCAACGCATTTTTGGCTCTGCAAGCAATATCTTTACATGCGAACGTGAAACTTAATCGCGTAGAGAAATATACACCTAAATATTTATATACATTTACATAAGGGATATTTGCCCCATCGTATGTCCATTTTTCCCGTGAGGAAAGGTAACCGCCTTTTCTGAAAACAAGTATATTACTTTTACTCAAATTTACTTTCAGCTGGAGTGAATCAGCTGCCTTTTCAAACTGTTTAATTGAGTTTGGAGGCCTATTAGTGTCTCAGACATTAATGCAACGTCGTCGGCAAGAAGTAGAATAAATATTTCCATAACATCATTTAGAAAATGGGCACCATGTCTCCCAGAGTTTATCACCTCCAAAGTTAGCTCATTAATGAATAAAGAAAACAAAACTGGGCTGCATACATCACCCTGCTTAACACCTGATTTACAAATCTTAAATAAATGTTAGCGAACCGCCAAGAGAAACGTGGACAAACGAGTCACAAGACAAAACACGACGCGTTTCGACCTCTTAGGTCTTCTTCAGGCAAGTCACAAACAAATAGGACGACGAAAATGAACGAATTTGTTACTTAGCTTAGCTCTCTTCACTCTACAGCGCAAGGTAAGCAGGCGTTGAATCGCTAACATTTATTTAAGATTTGTTTAGATTTTCGCCTGCAGTCGTCTCACTTTGCAACTAGATCTAACCTGATTTACAGTTGATATAGTCGGTTAAAAACAGCACCACATCGTACCTTTGCCTTTACACAGTCATACATACTCATAATGCATTTATACATCTTTCCATAAATACCGTTTTTTAAGAAAACAGGCCAAAGTTTGGTTCTGTTAATAGAGTCAAACGCTTTCTCAAAATCGATGAAAGCAACATACAACTTACGGTTCAGACAAAATTGTTTTTGAATGAAAGCCAATATATGAACATATGGTCTATGGTGGAACGATTTTGTTTAAACCCAGCTTGAAACTCACCGGTAATATTATTGTCCTCAACTCACACCTGAAGTCTTTTATTAATAATTGCACTGTACAGTTTGCTGCAAACACTGCACGAGGAGATTCCTCTGTAGTTGTTTAGATTGGTTACATTGCCCTTTTTATATAGTGGCACAAACATTGATTCACACCAGCTTTCAGGATATACGTCTCTATCAAACAGAGTTTTACAGAATTTTACCAAAAATTCTATTACTAAATTTGATTTGGAAGCATTTTTAATAAATTCCCCTCTTATTTTATCCGGACTGGCAGCCTTGCGACTTTTCAGTGTTTTTAGCGCAATCAAAATTTCTTCTACTGAGATAGGTTGATTCAAATTATTTTCGCCGTCACCATCGTTATTTTCTACATCATCATCATTATCATTATTATTATCATCATCATCATCATCATTGTCATAAACATCATCATTTTTTACAGCATCATAAGCACTTTAGTTACTATTACTTTCTCCCTGAACCAGAACATTATCAAACTTGTTTTTTCTTTCTAACAATTCTTTAAAGTGTGCATACCAATCGCTTATGGTAATGTCATTCGAAAACTGCCTTCTTGTTGTAGATATTTTACGCACAGATTCCCAGAATTCTTTTTGATTATTTACAGATCGTAATAAGTCAGTTAATAGAATGTCATTGAATTGTTTCTCTTTTCTCTTTAACAAATGTTTGTATTCACGTCTTGCTATACATAAAGAAGTGCGATCAGGTGGAGACAAAGTAGGCCTACGCTTAAATTTCTTCAAAAAATTGCGTACAGTTTTCTTTTCAGCACAACATTCTTTATCATACCAGTCGTCAACTTTCACGCACTTACCAATGTGTATTTGTTTCTTCATAAAGTCTGCTGCATCTTTTATACAATGATTAAAAACCTCAAGTACTTCGTTGATATCTATATCTATTAAACTGATCGCCATTTCAAACTGACTTTGCATGTCGTTTGAAGAGATGTTGTCTCTGAACACATCGCTATAGGTTTCGTCCCATATAAACTTTTCGAAAATATGAACATCATCCTTTAACCAAATATCATTATCCATAGGGAAGTGAATATATAATTCCAAAGACAAATGGTCAGATTCAATTCTATCACACACATTCATTCTGATGCTATTAGAAATTCTTGAATACAGATCATACGACAATAAAATACAATCATCTACACTGTTACCATTATCAGTTATGTACGTGTAATGACCTTGAAGGTCATCCTCACACATACCATTCAACATACACAGGTCTAAAACAGAGCACATGTTAAGTAACATTTTGCCATACTTATTGAGCACACGGTCTTCAGAGTTTCTGTTCAAGTTCAAAGGACCACTCAAATGTTGATTAACAAAATCACACACGTTGGATTCTAAGTCACAAGGAACATTTGAAGTTCTACTATTTAAATCTCCATTAATTAATATGTGCATATCATGTTCTTTATTATGAAGCAAACAGTCACATAAAAAATCTTCCAATAAAGAACCACCATTTTCACAATCAAAATACACATAATATGGTGAGCTCTCTGGTGGTATATAAGCAAAACATACATAATGTGTCTTTCAATGCCGAAAAGGCATATATCCAACACAAAAGCGTAAAAAAGATGAGACTCCACACATAGGCCTATAGGTTTGACAAAAGAACATAGCTCATTTCTTATCAAACATATAATTCCACCCGAGTCTTCCGTGTGCCGACAGTTTAACAGCGGCCTTACAAAACAACGTGTACCCTTTAAAAATAGGCAACTGAAAATCTTCTACAAACGTCTCAACTAAACAGACAAAATAAAAGAAACAAATATACGAGACAAAATCATGATCATGAATTTTTGAGGGTAGTCTATTAACGTTCCAATGAAGGAAAGAAAAAGGTTTCGTTTTATTACGTACATTAGCATCATCAAACTTATTATTCAACACTGACGAGGTCAATCTACACACATTTCCATTTGACACATCGTCAACAGAGCTGTTCACGTGTACCAGCGACACAGAAACCTCGTCACAGAACACGGGCGCACAGTTCTCACGTGGCGCCAACTCGCTGACGCTGTCGCGCTGTGACAAGGCAACCGGCCTCGACTCAGTGTTCGTTCCCTCCACAGCAGCGGACAAAAAACGAGGATAAATACGGGACCGGCCGAAACCCTATTTCATTTTCACAAGACTATCACCGGAGTCCAACGTGTAACGAGTTCCGTCCACTAGGAGATGATCGTGGATCACTGCGGCACGTTTCTTGCCTGTTTAAGATGAGGGGTTAGTTTTCTTCTTATGTCTCTCACTCTTGTGGAAAAGTTCCCCCCCCCTCCCCCTCCCCCCCCCCCCCCCCAAAAAAAAGACTTTGGTTGCACTGAGTTTCCGCTTAGCTCTAAGTATGTCCATTTTCTGTTTATATATATATATATATATATATATATATATATATATATATATATATATATATGTATATGTATATATATATATAAACTCATCGTGCAATTATCGGGGAATCCGGTTTGGAGTTGACAATGAGCAGTAATGTAGTGAAGCCGGTGAGAGGATGAATAAAATGGAATCACACACACACACACACGCGCGCTCACAGCACCTTAAGTAATCAAATGTTTTGAACAATAAACCAGTGAACATTTTTCTCGCTCCCCACATCATCTAATGATTGATTTATAAAAGAAACAACCTGAATATACTATTCTTTTAGCGCCAGAGCTGAGCATTGAGAGAGAGAGAGAGAGAGAGAGAGAGAGAGAGAGAGAGAGAGAGAGAGAGAGAGATCGACGCACTATGTGTGGTTTTAACAGGCCATGGACTGAGCTGGTATGAAGCCCAGGCAGACCGTGCGTCCAGGGGAGGCCATCTTGTCAGCTTCAACACTGCACGGGAAGAGGAGGACATCATTGATTCATTGCGTCTGAGAAGAAGATATTCCCGTGTCTTCATTGGACTCAGATACCCTGACAAAAATTTGCCTTTTATGTGCGTTCGAGTTTGCTCTTGAACAGTCGTATCGAGAATGTGTGCGTGTGTGTATTTGTGTGTGTATGTGTGTGTGTGTGTGTGTGTGTGTGTGTGTGTGTGTGTGTGTGCGCGCGCACCCGCGCGCGCGCGTGCCTGCGTGCGCGTGCCGGTGTGCGTGCGTGAGCGCGTGCGTGGGTGGGTGCGTGAGCGCGTGCGTGCGTGCACGCGTGCGCGCGTGCGTGCGTGCACACACGCGCGCGCGCGCGCGCGCCTGTGTGTGTGTGTGTGTGCGTGCGCGCGCGCGACTCAGGCGTTTGTGTGTGCATGTGCAGCTTTGCGTGTGTAGGTGAGTGTGCGTGTGAGTGTGCAAAAATGTGCGTGCATTCGTGCATATGTGTGAGCGCGTGTGCTTGTGTATGTGTGTGTATGTGTCTGTCTGTCTGTGTCTGTCTGTCTGTTTCTGTCTGTGTCTCAAAATCTTATTTGTAGATGGAACATTGAATAAGAAATGACTCCCGTCCCGCAATCCACTTCCACCCTTTTTTGAACAGTCTATTCGTAAGGGAAAAAAGTAAGAAAGGGAAGACAATTATGATGAAAGCGAAGATAAATGAAATCTTAACTGAGAAGAAACGGTAGATGGAGTGAGGAAGAGGGTATGAACGAATTGATACTAAGAACTAGGGGGGGGGGGGGGGGAACGAAAGAAAAAAAACCCAACGTTTTGTACAATGTACACATTGTCAAGAGCAATTTCTATAGTAACATATCCTTCGTCCCCCATTACGATGATTCACATACTCGCTAACATGAGTATGAGCATAGATGAAAATAGTCCATGCACATATGACATACAGCAACAGAAAGTTATTTCAAAAACGGTTGGGAAAATGTTAGTAATATTTCATTAAGACATGTTTTCAGATGTTTAAAAGTGGTTATTGTTCTTGATACATTTCCAACTTGTTAGTAAACTTTTCCATTTCCACTAGAGGAAAACAACACTAGACTGACATAGATTTTACGATGAATAATCTATTGGTATGTTAATAGGTGACAAACTGTTATGTCCACGGGGACTATTTTAAAGTCTTTTCCCACTCTGCATGTAAAAGAACAAACATCTTCTGGGGAACGGTAACGTATTCAGTTGTCAGAAATGACAACACGAAAGAAAGAAGAAACCAAAACAGGATAGTTGGTTGGTTTGTCTGTATAATTTTTGTCATCTACGTGTGTGTGTTTTTTTTTTTTTTTTTTTTTTTTTTTTTTAAAGACTATAAACGCATTTACTGAGTAGGATATTAATGGTATGTTTAATAACCAATAACGAAAAAAAAAAAAAAACCAGAACCACACAGAAGGGAAAGGGAAGGGGGAAAGGGTGAGGATACGAGATGTTATGGGAGTGGTGAAAGGGTAGCCCCATTATATATCATCATACAGAGAGAGAGAGAGAGAGAGAGAGAGAGAGAGAGAGAGAGAGAGAGAGAGAGAGAGAGAGAACGAACGAACGAACGAACGAAATGTTGTTTAATGAGGGAAAAGAATAAGCACCAGTCAGTGGCTTTTTTTCATCCAGCCCTCAAACAATAAATACATGGAAGAAATCATTGCATACAACTGCATATAAACTCATCAACTACAATGAATACATAGCAATTTAGAATAACAGAATGCACAATATACCTAGAGGAAGAGAGTGTGGGAGAGAGGGAGGGACGGAGAGTGACACAAAGAGAGAGGTGGGTGGGGACTTGGAGACACAGAATAAAGAGACGGAGTCTCTGACACAAGGAGAGAGAGAAGAAGAGGAGGAGGAGGAGGAGGAGGAGGAGAAGCATATAAAAAAATTGCCACATCAAAAACGACAAACTACAATGAAAGAAGAGTCGTAAAAAATCAGGTCATGCAATAAAGACAAAAGAGCTCAAAGACACCAGACATGCCCAACTCAGCAGCAAACAACAATTCCATACACGTCCCCCCCCCCCCCCACCCCACCCCACTTCAAGAACGACAAGAGAAGGAAGAAGGAGATCAACATAGGATGACAAAATGAGACAGACACACAAAGAGAGAGGGAGACAGAGACAGCCAGACCGATACAGAGAGAGAGAGAGAGAGAGAGAGAGAGAGGAGAGAGAGAGAGAGAGAGAGAGAGAGAGAGAGAGAGAGAGAGAGAGAGAGCAATCATGGTTTCAACCAAAGTGGATAGCACGTATTTTCAAACATTTGGTTGTGAAGACTTGTCACACGGCAGTGCGCATGAGAACCGTTTGAGTGAAGAAACAATCAGTCTTCGTACATCGGATGAGACAGATAAGAAGCATGAAGAGAGAGAGAGAGAGAGAGAGAGAGAGAGAGAGAGAGAGAGAGAGAGAGAGACCAAAATTTGTCACATCACAAATGACAAAATACAATGAAAGAAGGGTAGTATCAAAATCAAGTCATGCAATAAAGAAGAATGAGCTGAAAACACCAGAAATACCCATTGCAGCAAAACAGCAATGCACCCCCCCCCCCTCCCAACATCAAAACAACAAGAGGAAAGAAGAAGGAGATCAACATGGGATAACAAACCCGACTCATGGAATTGTGTTTTCTAGTTCAGTTAATAATAACGAGTGATACCTTTCTTTGAACATGTTGAGACTGATATTAACGTCGATTTTATTAATAATGGCATTTCACAAACAACTCCCTGAGTAAATCAGACTAGTTTTAAAAAGATCAATTCTAGGACGCGGTGGTACTATCCTAGCATTTCACAAACAACTCCCTGAGTAAATCAGACTAGTTTTAAAAAGATCAATTCTAGGACGCGGTGGTACTATCCTAGACGAATGGTTATTACTCTTTGTTGGAAACATATTAGTAAGGGAGTGTGGGGCTCTTCCAGACAGTATTTTGAACATGAAAACAGCTTTGTTGTACTCTAATTTCATTTTTAATGGCAAAATATTCAATACCTTATAATCAGATGCTAACAGAGTCGACGGCTTTAGAAAAACCAATTTCAAGGCTCGTCTATGTAGGCTTACTAGAGGTTTCATGATATTATTGCTTGCTGAATCCCAAACAATTGAAACATAATGTATGTAAGATTCTATGTAAGCACAGAAAGACATTTTTCGACTGTGTAGATTTAAGAAGTTTTTCACTTTAGAGAGTTGATAGATCTTTTTAGAAATAATGTTATATATCCTTGTAATATGATCTGACCATGACAAATTATTATCAATGACAACTCCAAGAACTTTATGGATGTTAGTTTCTTCAATTTTTTTTGTCATTTAAGTAAAGAACAGATAAATTATCAGGAAGATTTTGACGTTTTTGTCGAGTTGTTATAAGCATGAATTTCGTTTTCTGTGGATGTGGACACATGTGATTTAGTTCAGACCAGTCGACTAGGTGGTTAATATTTTCCTGAAGAGCTGTTGAGACCTCGACGACATTGGTGTACTGATGAGAGAGAGAGAGAGAGAGAGAGAGAGAGAGAGAGAGAGAGAGAGAGGGGGAGAGAGAGAGAGAGGAAATACAATGAGAATGAAGGATCAGCAAGAGAAAAGGAAGAGAGAGAGAGAGAGAGAGGAGAGGGAGAGAGGAGGGGGGGGGAGAAAGAAATAACAAAGAGCGATAGAAAGCAAATGAGAGAGAGAGAGAGAGAGAGAGAGAGAGAGAGAGAGAGAGAGAGAATAAACAATGAGAGATAGAAAGGAAATCACAATGAGAAATAAGGACAGAGCCAGAGAGAGAGAGAGATAGAGAGAGAGAGAGAGAGAGAGAGAGAGGTGGGGGGGGGAGAAAGAGAAAATAAACAAAGAGCGATAGAAAGCAAATGAGAGAGAGAGAGAGAGAGAGAGAGAGGAGAGAGAGAGAGAGAGAGAATAAACAATGAGAGATAGAAAGGAAATCACAATGAGAAATAAGGACAGAGCCAGAGAGAGAGAGAGAGAGAGAGAGAGAGGAGAGAGAGAGAGAGAGAGAGAGAGGTGGGGGGGGGGGGAGAAAGAGAAAATAAACAAAGAGCGATAGAAAGCAAATGAGGAGAGAGAGAGAGAGAGAGAGAGAGAGAGAGAGAGAGAGAGAGAGGAGAGAGAGAGAGAGAGAGATGTATGTCTCGCACGCTTTTTTTAATTTCGCATTAAAAAAAAGCTCCTTGTTTGTGTTTTAGTAGTGCCTCCATATGAGAGGCTTTCGTTTATATTTTTTGTCTTGATGTTGAGACTTTAATGTGTAAATGTTTTGCGTATTAAGGGCCATGTGGTGTTAATGACACAATTCAGTGACATCTCTTATACCCTGCTTTGGTGATGATTGCATGCTTTGGGTGTCTCTGTCACAGCAAGGAGAACTGTCATCAGCGACTAGATTACGACTAAGTTCATTCTGTGAAGTTATTCCATATGCGGAGATAGATCGTGTATGAAAATACAAAAGAGAAGATGCTGAATAATAGAGCCTCGTTACCCCAACCTATGATTTCTTCACAGAAATATATACCATTCCTTGACGCTCTGGCTTTTTTTTTAATATTGTGGTGTGATCCATGAGATCCAATGACTTTTCATTCAAGGAAAAAAGTTTCATAAATATTGCTTTCATTTATTGCATATAAGCACATGTCGAAAGTCGGTTTAAGGCAATGTGTCAGAGTGATGGCGGCAAAAGCCCTGTTGAAAGTGGTGGAAGAGCTTGTGATGTTTCATTTTGTCAAGACGATATCAATTGATAAGAGAGAGAGAGAGAGAGAGAGAGAGAGAGAGAGAGAGAGAGAGAGAGGAGAGAGAGAGAGAGAGAGAGAGAGAGAGAGAAGAGGCTGTAATTCTTTTTATTGATGCAGGCTACTCTTTCTGTCTGTTTCTTCTGTTGATCACATCAATCATTAGCTACAGTGAAACCGTGCAGTGGGCAGATGGAGCCATAGCATATGATGTGGACTATGAAGAAAGCAGCATTAATCAGTGTGGTTTATTTGATGGCGGTTTTGACCCCGAAATAAGTTTAAAAATGTGTTCTCAGAACGATGACGCCGATTTAGTGTGTGAGCAAAATACCTATATCAAAACAGGAAGAAAGATCACTCTCCCACAAATTAACAAAACCACTTCCGCTGATCTGCTTCCTGCGCCACATTACGTCACTTGCCGTGAGAAACACAGGACTTACCACTTCCTGGCCTGTGACGTATCCAGCATGTGTTGGGCGGAAGAGGACGGAAGTTTGGACCAAAATGGAATCCCATCAAAGGCTTGGTGTCCGGCACCATTGACGTCACTTCCTCCATCGTTCCTGTGTAGCAGTGGTGGGCAGCACGTGCCCTACTCCTTAGTGTGTGACCATCGTGAGGATTGTCAGGATCACAGTGATGAGGATTTCTGTGTCTTTCCCGTCTGTTCCTATCAGAATCCTCTTCCCTGTTCCACAACATCACAGGTAAGAGTGACCAACAAGATCAGTAAAAAGACAACAGCAATAGAAAAATGCAACATGTAAAACAAACGGAGTGATAGGAATCTGGGAGGTTTTACGAACTCTTATGAACAGCCAAGAAAAATAAAAGTTGACCACGATCAGTTTTGGCCAGGCTGTATTCTGGTTGTTGTTGTTGTTGCTGCTGTTGTAGTCATTGTCGTTTGTGCTCGTCATGAGCTCTCTCTCTCTCTCTCTCTCTCTCTCTCTCTCTCTCTCTCTCTCTCTCTCTCTCTCTCACTCTGTGTGTGTGTGTGTGTGTGTGTGTGTGTGTGTGTGTGTGTGTGTGTAATATATATATATATATATATATATATATATATATATTATACATAAAATTAGGACTAAGTAGGCTCATTTACGACATAATAGCTTCCTTAAAAAACACATTTTACCAAGGCTTTTACTAAACATTGACCTGGAGAAAGCATTTGATTCAGTTAGTAGGGATTTTATGTTTAAAGTATTGAAGGCGTCTGGGTTCCAACAGGGGTTCTGCAAATGGGTAGAAAACTTCTACAGAAGTATTAAATCATGTCCTCTTGTTAATGGTCAACTTTCCAGTTGGTTTAAGATAGACCAAGGATGCAGACAAAGTGACCTACTGTCGTCGTATTTATTTATCTTATGTGTTGAAATCCTAGCTTTAATGATTTGCGAAAATCTTGACAAACCTGGAATAATCATTGATACCGTCGAACATAAACTCTCTCAATGCGAAGATGATACAGTTTATTTTAGCAGGCGACAAAAAGATATTTTAGACATGTATAATCGTTCTGGGAAGATTTAGTCGTATGTCAGGTTTGTATATGAATCCTGGGAAAACTGGTGCACTTTGGTTGCAGAGCTGAAAAAACTCTGCAGTACATTACATGGACCATGGAGGGTTTGAGTGGAACCCACAAAGGTTCAAAATTCTTGGAATCTGGTTTTCCGTGATTTACAAATCTGTGCAGATGTTAATTATTCAGAAAAATTAGCAGATGTGAAACTTTTATTCAAGATTTAGGTGAGAAGACAACTAACTCCTTTGGGCAGGGTGGCAGTTTAAAAATAACTTATTCTATCAAAACTCATCCACTTGTGACTCTTACTACCTAGTCCACCAGACACTATTTTTCAGACTTTACAAAGTTACTGTTACAAAAACCAGACAAAATAAATAGAAAAACTGCACATTAGAGCATAAAAAAACAGTGGTCTTGGACTATCGGAATTAAGATTGTGCGCGTCTTAAAAAAATCAACCTCGCTGCAAAACATTCAGACCACACACCACAAATGGGACACTATCATATCATCTGACTTTCCACTTCTAAATGATATTGAAAACTATGGACCAGAAACATTTTCTTCCATTTGTAAATCAGATATATTTGGACAGAGGCATTTACTGTGTACAAACACTTGTTTCTACAAAGTGTAAGAATTCTGGTGAACTCCTTGCGGAATCAGTCTTTCATAATAACAAAATGCAGGTTGGGAAAAGGTCATTTTTGGAAAAGAGTGGATCAGCAAATGGATATATTGTATTACTATTTTTTTGCTCGACAATGGCCAGTTTACTTCTTACGAGCAATGCAAACAAATATAGGACGTAAACATTAATTTCGTTACTTTTTCTGGATTTAAAGCAACTGTAATCGTTGTATACGGAAAACAAAAAAAAAGGTTGAAAATAGTAAGAAAAGTTTAAATATGCCTATACGTTATAAAAAGCTCACGCCAGTCTGTAAAGGATCAAAATTATACTATGACATACTTAGAGATAAACATGCTCGTCCAAAGGGCTGCACGATGTGGGGTACAGAACTGAAAGTTGAAAATGACTGGGAAAACTGTTTTGCATATCTTATTGAAATTTCTGATGTTTACGAATAATACACAGATGCCTTGGAACTAATGTTGTCTTGAAGAAAATTTTTTGTTCTGAACAGCGATGGATGCACTTTCTGAAGCTCAGTTAAGGATAGTATTACACAACGTGTTTTAGCACCGTGCGATTATTCAATGTTTTTGTGTGTGTGTGTGTGTGTGTGTGTGTGTGTGTGTGTGTGTGTGTGTGTGTGTGTGTGTGTGTGTGTTCCAAAACGCTGGCGGATTTAATGAATGACAAATGTTTGTCTACATTTAATTTACAGATAACTGATTCATCACCTATGATCAGCTTTGACAACAGTATACATATGGACCATGTGTTTTATTTCATTGTATTATATGCTAAACACTATCAGTGTATAATAGAACAGAAATCTCCTAGACTGAAATGTAGATATGTTACATAAGAGCATATTGCTTGAAAAAAAATGTATATGAAGATTCAGTTTCCACATGGCTCCCAATAAGCCGATGTTTGCAGACCAAGACTGAATTATAAGAACATGCTGATTTTGTATTATATTATTTTCCATATGACTTTTGACATCTGGACCTGTTACTTTGTTGTTCAGCACCGCCCCAGGGGAACAGAACATAGCTCTTAAAAACCGAATTATGTAAATTTTCATAATACACTTTGGCTTGCCTCATACTCTCTGTCTGCCTGTCTGTCTGTCTGTCTGTTGTCTGTCTGTCTGTCTGTCTGTCTGTCTCTCTCTCTCTCTCTCTCTCTCTCTCTCTCTCTCTCTCTCTCTCTCCTTCAGTCAGTTACATTTAACCTGTTGTCTCCAGAATGTAAATTTGTGCTATAGATATGACTGATGTGTTGTTTATATTCATCTTGATTATTTTTTTTCCTTATCTTTACATATTTACGTTTTGTTATGTGACCTGTCTTGATTAAAGACACCTTCTTTGGAGAAGAGAGAGAGAGAGAGAGAGAGAGAGAGAGAGAGAGAGAAAAGACAGAGACAGAGACAGAGACAGAGAGACAGACACACTGACTAGGTGAGAGACAGAGGGAGAGGGAGCTTGTGCCCAGTACTGTAAAGTACACAAAACAGAACATACAGAGAGAGAGACGGAGACAACGAGAAGTATGAGAACACAAGATTATATAGGACCTTGATTAAAGGTGCTCAAACCACCACTGACAAGGGTATGCAGACAAGCTTATGAGATGCTATTACTTCCTGAAACTGGGAAATGCAACTGAATGACAAAGATTACGAAACTTCTTACAGAAAATAGTTCGGTCAGGCGAGGAAGTAGGTGTATCTTAGAATTGAAATACACACTAATGTGTATATTCTTTAAGCAAATGTGGCGCTCAAATATGGAAGAAAAACAGAAATGTGAATAGTTTCTGGAATTCAATGGTGATTTGCATTTTGTTTCAAATCTTATTCATGTTATCTGCTTCAGTGTCTTATCATTCTCGACTTTGTTGTTGTTACCTTGTTAGGACTCGTAGCATTGTGGCTGCTTTGTAGCTGTCTGTCGTCTAGATAGTACAATTTGGATATTGAAATCAGCTCTCCATGTTGCGGAGTTAAAAGCAAGACAGTCCTATTTTCCCTCGCCGACACCAGAGATCCGGTTTGATTTAGCCTCGTACCAGAAAGATTCCACTAGTTCATCGGCATACAAGTCCTTTTTTGCTGAACTGTGTTCCAAGTTTCCATCTTCCAAAAGAATTTTTACTGACGGTTTCAAATCTGAGGAGGGAGTTGCCTGTGCTGTGTTTTGTGCAGCAGATCCCCCTCAGAGATGTACTGAACACATTCCCACTGACAGCTCCATCTGCACTGCCGAGCTGTCAGCCTTGGTCCTAGCTCTGAAAATGGTCTTTAAATCCAAACATAAAGATTTCCTCATTTTATCAGACTCTCTTTCTGCTTTGGAGGCCATTGCCGGCCGTAATCTTAAGCACAATCAGCTGCTGAAAGTTTCGGAACTATACGCTTTTCTAAAATCAAACAGATACAACATAGTTTTTGCTTGGGTTCCCAGCCATGTGGGCATTCGAGGCAGCTTGCCAAGAATGCCACAAAGGAAAAGTTGAACAGGTTGTCTATTCCTCACACAGATGTGAAACCCAAAACACAGGCCTATGTTAAAGACCACAGGCAAGAGGAATGGACCTTGCAGACGGACAACAAACCATTTAAAATCCGTCCAAACCTGAAAGAGTTTTTACCATGTTCCCGAGGCGTCCGTAAAGAAGAAACAGTCTTGTGCCGCTTGCACACAGGCCACTCGTTTTATACCCATTCTTATCTTTTAAAAGGTGAAGAAGCTCCGTGGAACAGCGAAACGGAGTCAGATCTATCCACTAGGATCTCAGAGTATCAAGCGAGTGCTAAAGGCTCAGTCAGTTGAAACTGATTAGTAACCAGACCGAGTCCACTATCTTGAAGAGCAGGGGTCTTGTGCTTGTTCAGTCGGTATTGCTGTAGGGCACTGTGCTGATGCTTTGTCAGGCTGGTTGAAATGCGTGTGAACGACGTTGTCGTAGCTTTCTATAGGATAATTACTGTGTAACAGTGGTACCCGAAGTCGTCAGGAATTTTCGATGTTCATTTGGTAAGAGGTGTTTGTTTGCTAAGCTGTTTGTTATTGTCACACTGTGCATAAATGCATGCCTGCACTCAGCCCAGCATTCACTCCGTGCACACGCAATCTCTCCAAACAACCAGAAGGCGCACTACAATAACTCTTCTTCTCCCCCTCCTCTCCGGGGAATAATTTACTAAACGATAATCAGTTTTTCAAATAATGACAAATTTGTTTTCCAATTTATAACTTCTGTTTCTCCACTCCAGTGGAGGCACAAGCATTCCACAGATCCACTAGTTGGGACCAAATTTCATTTCATTTTATATACTATTTCCCAGATACTTCTTTCAACAGTTTCTCCTCCTCACTGGAGAAACAATATTTTTACTTTCAAAGAAGAATAAAAAAGATGGCTTAAAATATAGGAATATCAAGTGAGTTCCAATCTAAGGGGGGACATTTATCATTCATTGTGGGACAACATGACAGATTCTTTAAATCTTCTCACGACTCCGGCAGTCGTCGACCTCTTCGCACTTAGGTGCTGCCACAGCACTGTTGTCACACAACTGCCACAGTTGCCTGCACCACTACCGGTACTGCCACAGCACCAGGAAGGGCTGAAACACGAATGAAGTCCGTGTAAGTAATCTATTTCAAAATCTGAATAATGATAAATTCTTTTCCCTTTTTCCCTTTTCTTAACTCTCTTTTTTCTCTCCCCATCTGTCTATACCTCACCTGGTAATGGTGAATTGAAGGTGGAACTCGTTCTTCAAACAACCTGTCCGGTTAGTGTCCCCAAGCCATCTCCTTCCTATTCCTTATTTTTCCCTCCTGCGCTCTTTTTGAGTACACGTTCAGTGAGTACTCGTCAAACTCTACGCATTACCAGCCCTTGGTTGCTGACCAATGGACAACGTCTGTCCATTTACTGAACTGTTTTAATAGCCACCAGCGACACCGATTACACTGGTCAGGCCACGTGAATTATTGTTTCTTTTACCTTTTCTTTTCCCTACCTAGGGAAATGCTTTATAACAAGTAAGGGCGTATGCGACGGAACGTCACATGTCGCCATGTGAGGTTACATCACATGACAGTTATGAGATCACTCAAAACGCCTCATTTTGTATCTATACTTTCAGAGACGTATTATGCAAGCCAGGAATGTAGGAATGTGTGTAAATGCAGATGTGCAGAAGTAGGCAGCGAAAGGGAAATTCATTGTGGATGTGAACAAGGCGGTAGAGAAGCAACACGGACAAAGGCATGGCCTAGGAGAGACTCGTTGTTTTCCTCCGTACATAAACTGAATGGAGAACGAGAGAAGGGGAACAATACCACGAAAGAGAGAGAGAGAGAGAGAGAGAGAGAGAGAGAGAGAGAGAGAGAGAGAGAGACAGACAGAGACAGAGACAGAGACAGACAGACAGACAGAGACAGAGACAGAGAGACAGAGAGAGACACAGAGAGAGACACAGAGAGAGACACACAGAGAGAGAAAGAGACAGAGACAGAGAGAAGAGTGAGCAGAACAGATAGGGTCGAAAGAAACGTGGTGTGGGCGAAAGGTCTTTACAACCTGAATATTTGATAGCTTCCTGCATACTGACACAAAATCCAAATTCTTGTGTATGGTACCCGTCTCTACCTCGCCTGAACCATCTCTCGTTACAGCCATGTATCAAAGAACAGAAGGAGGCCAATATGAATCATACGCGTTTAATATGACAGAGCTGTTTGTTATCAGATCACTCAAAACGCCCTATTTTGTACCTATACATTCAGAGACATTATACAAGCCCGTTCCCTCTGTTCAATAGTTTTAACACAACACTACCTCATCTTACGGTAAGAAACATACTGCAAAATAATCTTTTTAGTGTGTGGCAGAAGAGCAGCTGTGTGATGGACAACACCAGTGCTTGGATACCTCTGACGAAGACATGTGTGTATACACAAAGGAAGATGACCATGACAACATGGACCTCATCCAGCCCCCTCCAGCGGTAATTACTTTCAGACCCGACATCAAAATTCATGATACGGTAGGCTATAGGTTTTCATCTGTGACCTATAGCAGTGAAGGAAAAGCCATCTGCCCTGATTCTCATTTCCAGTGTCCAGATAATGGCTACTGTCTACCTGTCTATGTGAGATGCAATGACGTCATAGACTGTCCAGGAAGGGAGGATGAGCACGAATGTGATAACTACAGGTGTCCTGGCTTCTTTCGCTGTCGGGCTTCTGAAGTCTGTGTCCATCCTAAACACGTCAATGATGGTATTTTGCATTGCCCACAACACGATGATGAACTGAACTATGACGTAGACTGTCCTTGGAACTGCACGTGCAGTGGACTGGCGTTCACTTGTCACCAACAGTTTTCAGCGTCTGATTATTCCGATCTGCGTTACCTGGTTGCTGCTGGGTCAGGTCTGTCTCCGACACGTTTGAAGAATAATACAATGCTGGTGCATCTCAGTTTAGCGGAATGTGCTCTGGAATCTGCCGATACCCCAGTTTTCCCCAATCTGTGCTCTTTGGATCTTAGTGGTAATGTCATTGTGTCTGTCGGTATAGAGGAAATGGAAAACTGGCCAAATCTAAAAGTTCTGCGTCTGTCAAAGAATCCACTGAGCGCTGATATGTTCACCGACATGTCTGACTCTGTTTTACAGTTATTAACCATCTTAGACCTGTCACATGTACGGCTGACACAATTTGACATCAGTGGGTTGAAACCTTTTTCAAAGCTGCAAATGCTTAATTTATCAAACTGTGAAGTTAGTGTTCTGCTGCATGATTTTCAGTCTGTAAGTGAACTACATGTGTTAGACTTGCGTGGTTGTCCTTTGCACGTCTATCCTCACAACGTGTTGAAGGGACTGGCATCACTCAAGGCACTTTACTCTGATAGTTATAAACTCTGTTGTCCTGTGATTCTCCCTGAGGGTTTCAACACTAAGGACTGTCTATCCCCCACTGATGTCATTTCATCGTGCGACCACCTCATTGGCTGGAATGTGGGTCGTGGGATTATGCTTGTGTTTGGAGTGTCATCATTCATGGGAAACCTCATCAGTTTTCTTGTTCATTCTGGTTTGCGACAACAAACTCGGAAAAATCATGTAAACGTATTGATAAATCACCTTTGCGTCTCTGATTTTCTCATGAGCATCTATCTAATTATAATAACAGTGTCTAACCACGTGTTTAAAGGAAGCTACCTCTGGTATGATGTAACCTGGCGACACAGTGCTGGATGTAAAGCATCAGGCTTTCTGTCTCTCCTGTCAACATCCATGTCTTCTTTTATCATTTCCATAGCAACCTTACACTGTTTGATGTCACTGTACCTAAAATCAGAAGTCACGATTCACAGCTCTCATCTCTTCCATGTTCTTTGTGCTGTTATCTGGTTCCTTGGCCTGGCAGTATCATCGGTTCCACTGTTACCGATGACTTCTCACTGGCGTGTGTTCAGCCAGTCAGCACTCTGTCTGCCACTTCCAAGTCTGACAAAGACTGTCTCTGGCCTGCCTTACATCTTCGGTGTCCTTGTTGTGTTGAATTTATCCCTGTCCACTTTGAACTGTGCTGAGCTTGTTTTCATTTATTACGCTCTGAGCAATTACACCGTGACACCAGCTGACCCACTGGGAATGTCTCCATCTCTCAGCAATGCCCGGCGTCTGTTCTGGATGATCCTTACACATTCCATCTGCCGGCTTTCATTCAGTATTGTTGAGCAAATGGCATCACAGGGTGAGGACAAAGCAAAGATGACAAGCGTTGTCATGACGATGATATGTTTACTGGGCACTGCGGCCTACAGTCCACTGCTGTATGCACTGAGTGCTTTGATGGAACGACGACGATGTGAGGGAAATGAAAGGCTGATGAAACAGCTGAAGGCTTTGGTGGCTTCTAGACAACTTCACAGACAGAGAGAATGATGATCAACATCATCGGACTTTTTTTGGTATATGCATATGCATGACTGATTTCGGTAGCTGCGATTCATTTAGAGTATCTAAGAACATGAAAAGATAAGAAAACAAATCACGATTCGGTGAGTGACGCTCATTGCTTGCGGACACAAAGCGGTCGCTCTCTGCTCGAACCGAATTTGCGTTTGAAGCGAGTTCATAGCACCGGATTTTTTTCTCGTCATTCACAGCGCTTCAACCGTTTATTTATTGTTTTGCTACTGGATATTCTGGAAAGTATGGCGACATTTTCTATTGTTAATCCGGTCTTTGTGAAATCGAAAGGCATCCCTGACAACCTAGACAATCGACTGACGGTAGTGGAGATATGTTTGGCTACAGAAAGAGTGGCGAGACAGGGTTCTATCCTCGGAGCGCAAAACATCAGAGGTTTGTGGTGGATCTATCCAGCAACCACGGGGGCCCATACGGAACTCGTGAAAGAAATAATTCTACGTGACACCTCACTCCAGGTATCCAGCACCAACCCTTACATTCGAGACACAGGTGAGGAAAAACCAACCACAAAAGTGTGGATAGACGACCTCCCTATTTCAGTTGCTGACTCTGAAATTGAACATGCCCTTGCACAGGCTGGATGTGAACTGCGATCACAGACAAAAAATGGAAAAGGCCAGAGACAAAGATAATAAGTTAACCAGATTTTTAACGGGCCGACGATTTCTTTTGATTACCGTCCTCCAGTCTCTACTAGAAAAAAATCATTAAGATCAATATTTTTTCCGCGAAGATTTATCACAGAAAGCAAAAATCCCTGCAAAAGAAAGTTATTTGTTCTCGCTGTTATGAATCAGGTCCTCATGTGTCAGAGTGCAAGAACTACATAGTGTGCAGAGAATGCAAGCAGACTGAACATAAACGGGGGGACCAGTCATGCCAACTCTCTGACACATGTACTGACGAACAAACCACTGACCAACAGACACAGACCAAAAGTAAAGTTAAGGCCAGCAACAAGCAAAATGCTTCCATCGCTGGTAGAAAACCTGTTAAGCGTGTTGACAGGAGCCGATCTTTGACCCGCTAGTCTACCTTCCTGTCTTCTCTTGAACAGGGTCGTCGCGTACGGTCAGATACCCCCAAGCGTGGCCGTTTCAGGGAGCGACACAGCCCGAGAGAGGGGACGGGGAAGGTGCCCTGACGGGAGGGGTCAGGATCCGCCAGCCCTGTGCATTCTGACTCCGAGAGGGCGACGGTTGAACGGTGGCAACAGTAGCTGTGTGTGACCCATCGACCTTTTCATGACTGATTGGCTATTGTTCAACGTTCTGTAAGTTCGAATACTGTTTAAAATGTATCATTGATAATCATGGTTAACATTATGATTTACATATACATTTTGTTTTTTTATGGATAAATTACAGGTGATCTCCATGAAAACAAAATGGTTACAGAAGAAAATTGAAAGAAAAAATGTTATGATGGATAATGTACGTATTAACTCTTTGAATGTAAGATGGTTACGAAACAAAACCTTTTTTTTTTTTTAAAGGAGAAGATGGCTTTTATATGTTTACAGGAATCCCATTTAACAAAAAATGAAATTGAAACATGGAACAAAGAATGGGGTGGTAACATCTTCTATAATGAAGGTACATCACGAAGTCGGTGGGAAGTGGTTTTGATTTCAAGAAATGTTCATGGCGAAGTGAAATTAATAAGGTCACACAAAAGAATGCATGTTGTTTCTGTTGCACACCGTAAACGCAACATTTTAATAGCAAAATGTGTACGCGCCCAGTGAGTTTAATGATAAGCTTTCCTTTTTTCAAAACATGAATGACATATTTGGCGAATTTAATGAAGAAGATTTCATTATCCATCGAGACTTAAATTGTGTTCTGAACAACGAGCTTGATATCATATCTGGTAGACCACATGATATCAGAGAAGTTAAAGTCTTGAATGAGACAATTGACAATTTAAGTTTAACAGATGTATGGATAAATCACCACTCATTTGGCAGAGACTACACATGGTGTCGACATAAGCCATTTATAGCGCGCCGTTTAGACTAGTGTCTTGCTTCCGAAAATATTCTGAGTTCATGTGTATCATGCCAACATGTTCTTTCACCCAATTCAGATCACAAGGTAATTGCACTGGATATCAATGAAGGAAATTTTATCGGTGATCCTGGTTACTAGCGTTTCAACAACAGTTTTCTGAGGAATGAAGATTTTGTACAGAAAATGAGCAATACGTTACATTCCTTCTGGTTAGAGATTGATTATGTTAACAGTGTAGAGAAATGGGAGTTATGTGAATTAGAAACACGGAATTTGTGCATTGAATTTGGTAAAAATGTGTCTTGTAAGAAGAAAATCTAACTTCTTTAGCAACAGAGTCACCTTCAGCGAACAGAGAAAAAGATAATAGATTACCCCCAAAATGAACAGCTTCAGACAGATACCTTGACTATAGAACAAAAACTAGAATTAATACAGATTGAAAACACAAAAGGGGCACAATAAGGGCAAGAAATAAATGGACTGAAGAAGGTGAAAGGAATTCGAAATACTTTTTAGGAATAGAAAAATCCAGAGGCAGAATAAAATTAATCACTCGATTTGTTAGTGACCCAGGAGAAATAATTATCACTAGCCAGAAAGAAGTATTACGGGAACAAGTATCATATTAAAAACCCCTATATAATCAGAAACCAAATGCTGCAGATGTAGAGGCAGCCACAGTTTCTTAGAAAAAGAGACCATGACGAGTTTACAGGAAGAAGATGCTGCATTATGTGAAGGTGCAGTAACACTGAAAGAAACAACTAATGCTCTCATAATGGTGACATTCCACTTCCGCTCCGGGAAACGATGAAATAATTACGGAATTTTATAAATTCTTTTAGAGCAAAGTAGGTCGTTCAGTGATCAATTCGTTCAATGATTCATTTAATAGAGAAGACCTGTCTTTCCCACAAAGGCATGGAGTCAAAACATTTCTTTACATAATCGGAAATGAAATGAGGCAGGGAACAGTAAACGATAAACGGTAAACAAGTGGGGTATTTTTTGCTCCCATAAGAAAACCTAACACAGAGTAACTTTTATTCAAGACTGGCACAGCCTTTTAAATTTGAATAAAGTCAGACAAATACATAGAAGAACAATCTAATAGTGGGGGAAAAAACAAGCGCAGGCCAAAAACTGAACTGTCTTCATAGTAATGACTTGGCAAAGATTTGGACTTAGGGAGGGGGGGGGGGGAGAGTTTGAAGATGGAGAAATTGGGAACATGAAATTAAGAAAATATATTACAGATATGAAAACTCTTCACTAGCTGCATAAGGGAACCATCGCAATCCCTTTCGAAGGCAGATATATTTGTATTGCCTGCTCCGAGGCCTTTCGTCCGCTGGGTTGGAACTCATCAGGGAGACACGGCTGGTTGTGTCTGCGCTCCTGGCGTCAAATAGAGACACACCACAGTCCATAATACTGTGGTGTTCTCACCACCAAGGTTGCAAAAAAGAATCCAATAGCACCCCCAAGATTAAATTGAGGTTATTTGTATTTGTTTCTGTCCGTCTGTGTGTTTGTCTTTTGATCTCCCTTGCATCTTTGGGTGGATCCTCAAGCGTAGGCTCAAAGATTGTCCCCTACATTTTATACTATTTGCATAATGTCTTTAGTTTTCCAGCAACTTTTTTCCTCCCCACACTTTCGTTTGGTTTCATTTACTACTCTTCGCTGGCTGCTTTGGGGGTGCTATTGGATTCTTTTACAATACCTTGTAGATTATTCTAATGCTTTCGACTTCATATGTAACAAATTCATTTCGCATGCTTTTAAAGTGATTGGTTTTGGCAATGTTTTCAGACATGGATATCGGTTTTAACCACCAACTGCCAGAGTAGCATTAACCATGGTGGATGGATCTCTGAGGCCTTTGATGTTAATTCTGGAATTAGGCAAGGCTATGCATTCTCTCCCCTTGCATTTATTTTGGCAGTAGAGATTTTGGCAATAAAGATAAGAAACAGCCCTATCTCAGGCTTTATAATACCAAAAAATAATGATAACGCTGTATTAAAAATAAAGCAGTTAGCTAATGACACGACACTATTTCTTAAAAATAGAGAGGATATGATAATGTCTTTACACATACTTAACTCCTTTGAAAACTTTTCAGGACTTAAACTGAATTTGCACAAAACAAAAGTATTACAGCTAGGTAAAGAAGGAAAAGAATGCAATTTACCATTTCCCATAGTTGACAAAATAAAAATCCTTGGCATTTTTTTTCCAAACAGAAATAATGGCTAGAAGTCATTGAAGATAATTGGAAAAGTCGAGTCAGAAGAATCCATAATTTAACAAAACAATGGAGTAGAAGGGATCTCAGTATACACGGCAAGATGATCATTTATCATTGTTAAATCCTATATTGTCAGCCACTTGACATTCGTTATGCAATGTAGAGGTATTCTGGAAGTAACTCTTAGTCAGTTGAACACAATGTTGTATAAGTTTATTAGGCAAAGAAAATTTAGCAACCGTAAAGCTTGTGAAAAGGAAAACAATGGAGAGTGACTATAGTGAAGGAGGACTTAATGTGATTGATATGTTAGAATTTCAAACATGCCTGTATTTACAATGGGCTGGAAAGCTGTTCTGTGGTACTGACAGAACTGGACCTTCATACCCAAATGGCACTTAGGTAAACTTGTTACAGAACGAAATATCTTCAGGATAAACTGCAGATCAAAGCAGCTACAAAAAGTGAGTGAAATAGAAAACGACTTTCGGAAAGAAATCATAATCACATATTTAGATAATGAAAAGGAAATTAGATTAGAGGATGTAAACTGCAAGAACGTTCAAGGCCAAATGCTATTTCATAACACTCTAGTACAATATAAGGGCACGTTTTGCATTTTCAAAATTGGTTCGCAAAGGGACTTGAATATGTCCAAAACATAGTGCGTGAATATGAAAACTGACTCTTGAGTTTAGAAGAAGTTTCAACTGTAATAGATAGAAATAAAACAAATATCATTTTTGAATACAATGCTCTTTGCAACGCAATTCCGAGACAATGGATGAACTGGATTCAACGCGGTGAAATGAGTCGTGAAGCCGTCCACGTGGAGTCCTGTATTGCAAGAGAGTTTAATGTAAAACCAAAGAAAATAAAGACGTTCTTGTTAATGGCAGATGATAAAATTAATCTAAAACCTCACGATTGATTCGGTGAGTGACGAACGTCGCGTGCGGACACAAAGCGGTCGCTCTCTGCTCGGGCTGAATTTGAGTTTGAAGCGAGTTCTTAGCACGGGCTTTTTCTCGTCAGTCACAGCGCTTCAACCGTTTCTTTATCGTTCTGTTACGGAAATCATGGCAACTTTTTCTACAGTAAATCCAGTCTTTTTGAAACAGAAAGACATCTCGGACAACCTCGACGATCGGCCTTCGGTATCAAAAGAGTGGCGGGACAGGCTTCCATCCTCGGAACCCAAAACATCAGGGGTCTGTGGTGTATTTGTCCAACAACCAAGGGGGCCCGTACGGAACTTCTAGTGAAAGGTCTGGTTTTATGCGACACCTCACTCCAGGTATCCAACACCAACCCTTACATTCCTCGAGATACAGATGAGGAAAAACTAACCACAAAAGTGTGGATAGATGACCTCCCTATCTCAGTTGTGGACTGTGAGATTGAACATGCCCTTGCGCAGGCTGGCTGTGAACTGCGTTCGCAGATAAAAATGGAGTGAGCCAGAGACAAAGATAATAAGCTAACAAGATTCTTAATGGGGCGAAGATTTCTTTTTATTACCGTCTCCCAGTCTTCACTTGAAAAAATCATGAAAATAAATATCTTTTTCAGCAAAGATATATCACAGAGAACAAAGTCTCTGCAAAAGACTGTTGTTTGTTCTCGCTGTTTTCAATCTGGTTATCATGTGTCAGGGTGCAAGAATGATGTAGTTTGCAGAGAATGTAATCAGACTGGCCATAAACGGTGTGATCAGTCATGCCAACTCTCTGACGGTTGCACTGACAAACAAAACAATGACCAACCAACACAGACGAAAAGCAAAGTAAAGACAGACAGCAAACAAAAAGCTACAAACGATGGTACAAAGCCTGGTAAGCGTGTTGACTGGAGCCGATCATCAACCCGCCAGTCTACCATCCTGTCTTCTCTCGAACAGGGTCGTCATGTACGGTCAGACACCCCCAAGTGTGGCCGTTCCAGAGAGCGACGTAGCCCGAGGGAGGGGGCGGGAAAGGTGCCCAGGCGAGAGGAGTCGGGTTCAGTCAGCCCTGTGCGTTCCGACTCTGAGAGGGCGACGGTTGAACGGTGGCAGTAGTCGCTGTGTGTGACCCATCAACCTTTTGACGACGGACTGGCTATTGCCCAACGGATTGTGAGTTTGAATACTGCTTGAAATGTGTCATTGATGATTATGGTTGATATTATGATATACATGTCAATTTTGTTTTTATTGATGTCCATGAAAACAAAAAGGGTACAAAAGGAAATTGAAAGAAAACAAAAAATGTTACGATGGATAATATACGTATTACCTCTTTGAATGTAAGAGGGTTACTAAACAAAATGAAAAGAAGATCGGTGTTTAATTTCTTAAAAAAAGAAAAGATTGATATTATTTGTTTACAAGAATCTCATGTAACAAAAAATGAAATTGAAACATGGAACAAAGAATGGGGTGGTAATATCTTTTATAATGAAGGTACAACGCGAAGTCGGGGGGAAGTGATTTTAATTTCAAGAAATTTTCATGGTGAAATAAAATCAATAAGGTCACAAAAAAGAATGCTTGTTGTTTCTGTTGCATACATTGAACGCAATATTGTAATAGCAAATGTGTACACGCCTAATGAACCAAATGATAAGCTTTCCTTTTTTCAAAGCATGAATGACATTTTGGTGAATTTAATGAAGAAGATCTCATTATCTGTTGAGACTTAAATTGTGTTCTGAACAACGAGCTTGATATCATATCTGGTAGACCACATGATATCAGAGAAGTTAAAGTATTAAATGAGACAATCGACAGTTTAAGTTTAACAGATGTATGGAGAAATCACCACCCATTTGACAAAGACTACACATGGTGTCGATATAAGCCATTTATAGCGCGCCGTTTAGACTAGTGTCTTGCTTCCGAAAATATTCTGAGTTCATGTGTATCATGCCAACATGTACTTTCTCCCAATTCGGATCACAAGGCAATTGTACTGGATATAAATGAAGGAAATTTTATCCGTGGTCCTGGTTACTGGCGCTTCAACAATAGTTATTTGAGGAATGAAGAGTTTGTACAGAAAATAAACAATATATTAGATTCCTTCTGGTTAGAGAATGATCATGTTAACAGTTTAGAGAAATGGGAGTTATGTAAATTAGAAATACGGAACTTGTGCATTGAATTTGGTTAAAAAAATGTCTTGTAAGAAAAAAAACGAACTTCTGCAACTACAGAGTCGCCTTCAGCAAACAGAGAGAAGAATAATAGATGACCCCAAAATGAACAGCTTCAGACAGATCTCTTGAATGTAAAACAAAAACTAGAATTAATACAGATTGGAAAAACAAAAGGCGCACAAGTAAGAGCTAGAATTAAATGGACTGAAGAAGGTGAAAGGAATTCAAAATACTTTTTAGGAATAGAAAAATCCATAGGCAGAAAAAAATTAATCACTCGGCTGGTCAGGGACTTAGGAGAAATTATCACTGGCCAGAAAGAATTACTACGGGAACAAAGTGTCATATTATAAAACGCTATATAATCAGAAAACAAATCTTGCAGATGTAAAGGCAGCTACAGAAAGTTTCTTAGAGGAAGAGACCATGGCGAGATTAGAAGAAGAAGATGCTGCATTATGTGAAGGTGCAGTAACACTGAAAGAAACGACTGATGCTCTCAAGATGATGACAAACGGTTCCGCTCCGGGAAGCGATGGAATAACCACCAAATTGTATAAATTCTTCTGGAGCAAAATAGGTCGTCTAGTAACCGATTCGTTTAATGATTCATTTAATAGAGAAGAACTGTCTTTTACACAAAAGCAAGGAGTCATAACATTACTTCACAAAGGTAATGATTTAGATAGAGATAAGTTAAACCACTGGCGACCTATTACATTAAGAAACACTGATTACAAAATACTGGCAAAAAGCTTAGCGGTGAGATTAGGAAGGGTGACACCGAAATTGGTTAACGAGGATCAGGTAGGGTACATAAAGGGTAGAAACATAGCAACAGTTGTAAGAATGATAGATGATGCGATAAATTATTTAAATATAACGGGTGAGTTAGGATACCTTGTGGCTCTATATTATTCCAAACCTTTCGACTCCATATGTAAAAAAAATTCATCTTGCATGCTTTTAAAGTGTTTGGTTTTGGCAATTGCTTTCAGACATGGATATCAGTTTTAACCAGCAATTGCCAGAGTAGCATTAACCATGGTGGATGGATCTCTGAGGCTTTTGATGTTAACTGTGGAATTAGGCAAGGCTGCCCATTCTCTCCACTTACCTTTATTTTAGCGGTAGAGATTTTGGCAATAAAGATAAGAAACAGTCCTATCTCAGGTATTATGACACCAAAAAATAATGTTAACGCTGTATTGAAAATAAAGCAATCAGCTGATGACACGACACTATTTATTAAATATAGAGAGTATATGATAATGTCTTTAAGTATACTTAACTCCTTCGAGAACTTTTCAGGACTTAAACTGAATTTGCACAAAACCAAAGCAATACAACTAGGTAAAGGAGGAGAAGAACGGAATTTACCGTTTCCCATCGTTGATGAAATAAAAATCCTTGGCATTTTTTTCCAAACAGAAACAATGGCTAGAAATATTGAAGATAATTGGAAAAGTCGAGTTAAAAGAATCCATATTTGATAAAACAATGGAGTAGAAGGGATCTCAGTATACATGGCAAAATTGTTATGGTTAAATCCTATATTGTCAGCCAATTGACATTCGTTATGCAATGTATAGGTATCCCGGAAGTAATTCCTAGGCAGGTGAACACATTGTTGTATATGTTTATTTGGCAAAGAAAACTTAGCAGCCGTAAAGCTTTCGAACAGGTGAAAAGAAAAGCAATGGAAAGTGACTATAGTGAAGAAGGACTTAAAATGATTAATATGTTATGATTTCAAAAATGTTTGTATTTACAATGGGCTGGAAAGCTGTTTTGTGCTACTAACGAGAACTGGACCTTTATATCCAAATGGCATTTGGGTAAACTTGCTACAGAACGAAATATTTTCAGGATAAACTGCACATCAAAGCAGCTACAAAAAGTGAGTGAAATAGAAAACGACTTTTGGAAAGAGTCATTATTACATATCTAGAAAATAAAACAGAAATTAAATTAGAGGATGTAAACAGCCAGAACGTTCATAGTCAAATGCTATTTCATAACACTCTAGTACAATATAAGAGCAAGGTTTTGTATTTTCAAAATTGGTTCGAAAATGGGTTTGAATGTGTTCAAAACATAGTGCATGCACATGAAAACCGACTCTTTCAACTGTAATAGATAAAAATAAAGCAAATGTAATTTTTGAATACAACTCTCTTTGCAACGCAATTCCAAGACAATGGATGAACTGGATCGGTTTCACCACGGTTGAAATCGATAAAGTGCAAAAGTTGTTATTTTTCTTACTAATTTGACCTTGAAATGACCTTTGACCCTGGCAATACCTATGGAATACCAAAGTGACTTCAGAAGTAGGTTGCTTGCACCATAAAACGCTGTTTCTGTTGGTAGATCTTGCGCAAGCAGGGTGAAATAGGTCAAGCTCAATTTGTTTGCGGTGGTTTTTGAAAACCTTATACCCATACCTAACACCATGCCAAATTTCAAAAACTTGTCACCAAGTGCACGATGGTCCCAGTTTTGAGGAAATTCCTTCCCCGCTATAGAGGGATGGAGAGGAAATGGGCAATTGGACTAACGATATCCTTTCATGCGTGTGTACATACGGAACTGGTTGCTAATGCTTAAATTTTGCTTTGGTACTGTGCCTTCAACATATAACTACCAGTGTTAACATATTTGAGAGGGAGGGGGGGGGGGGGTTGAGGGAGGGAGGGAGAAAGAGAGAGAGAGAGAGAGAGAGAGAGAGTGTGTGTGTGTGTGTGTGTGTGTGTGTGTGTGTGTGTGTGTGTGTGTGTGTGTGTGTGTGTGTGTAACACAAAATGAAAAAGCGAAAATGATTATATTTTTTGTTTCATATATGCTGTTTCCTTTGTATATGCAACACATTATCAGAGTGAGTGGGCCAGTTCACCACACATTAGAACATCAACAAACCCAGACACTTTGTATCAAACGCCAAAACACTAAAATCTGCAAAACTATGTCTATTTGTAAAAGAACCTACAGACTATGCATGGTTTGTAAGAGACTGGTTGGGGAGGAAAACAAAACAAAAACAAAAAAAATGAATAAATAATTTTTTTTTTAAACCCACAAAAAACAACCTTAGTTGTGGAAATTGTTTTTTTTTCCCCGCTTTTTTTTTTTTTTTCTTTTGCAGATGAAGAGGACAGTGTGAAGTACCAAAAAATGAAGAGGTGGATTTTGGCCTTAGGGGAAAAAAAAAAAAGAAAAAAAGAAGAAGAAATCACCGCCTTAGGTGCTCCATTGATCCGATAACTGATGCCACAAAATAAAAACCCTCACGATTGTGAAGTGTGGCAAAGAAAATTCAATTTTGTTCTCAAAGACAGTTTTTGAATTTTGCCGAGAAAAGTTTCAAAAGAAGTTCGGTTACACGAACTACAATGGAAAATAAACCATAGTATTTATCCTACAAGTATTATTCTTCAAAAAATGAAAGTAGCAGACTCTAATAAATGCGATTACTGCAGTGATGAGATTGATTTCATTCAGCATTTCTTTTTTGAGCCCCCAAATGTAAACCTATTTTGGAAAACAAATAGTACTTTTATGGCTTGAAATTGGAAAACCAGTGAAATTATTGGTGTTTGATGTTCTATTTGGTGTTTGTAAAAGGGAGCTGAACCAAAAAAAAGTCTGTTTTAGTTAATCATATCATTTTTTGGACAAATGAGTATAAGTATAGCGCGGAAAACGAAAGTACTATCTTCGCTTCAAAATTTTTGATCAACAGTTAAACATGAGAAGAAAATACATATTTAGAAACTACCATTCTCTAAATGAATCTACTATGTGAATGCAATCACATTTGATAATTTCATTATTTGATATCTCTTTGTGGAAAATGTGTTTTCACTGATGACATGCGCTTGATGAAATGGTTGTTCTCACTCTCTCTATTCTTCTTCTTCTTTTTCCTCTTCTTCTTCTCTCTCTCTCTCTCTCTCTCTCTCTCTCTCTCTCTCTCTCTCTGTCTCTCTCTCTCTCTCTCTCTCTCTCTCTCTCTCTCATCTTCTTCTTGACTTCTTCTTCTTCTTCTTCTTCTTCCTCTTCTTCTGTCTGCTTG
>CM065717.1:11674458-11711958 GCA_033310375.1 Conus canariensis
TTATATATACAGGTCACTTATAAATTTCTAATGACCCCAGAAATACAATGAAACATATCAGAGTATCAAGAATGGTGAAAGGAGAGGGTCACACAAGTTGGTCCCTTGCCTTTTGTGTTGTGTTTGATGAAATGAGAGAATTGCATAAGTTATTTCTTTAGCTTAAGAAAAATGTTTTCACCTGGAGGCCCTCCTGTCTCCCTTGTTGCGTTTATTTTTGGTGATAGGAGTAGACACTTGGGGGGGCTCTCCTAATGAGTTGATTTTTTTTTTTCTCACTTTCACTTCTCTCTCTGCCTCTGCCTCTCTCTTGTCTCTGCTTCTCTCTCTGTCTCTCTCAGTCTCTTTCTCTCTCTCTCTCTCTCTCTCTCTCTCTCTCTCTCTCTCTCTCTCTCAAGCACTTCAGTCCAAGGAAAAAGCATAGGGACACACACACAGAGAGTAGAATGATTTGTTATCAAATTTATTTAATCAAATCCATGTATGCTGACAGTGGGGAGGAGAGGGGGAGGGAGGAGGAGGCAGAGAGGTGATGTATTATACCATAGGATTCTAGAATAAATGACAACTATGATAATATATATCTTGCTCATAAATATGATGTTGGCGGTTTGTGATACTGATGAGACAGCCATTCAGCATTACTTGTTAAACATTCCAACAACTTGTCTTACCTAGTCTATGCTAACCTACCAAAGTGTTCTGTTTTAATGTTGCTTCTTTAGCTGTGTTATCCTTACTTAACTGTCACTTTTCCTTTCATCGTCATTATTTTTTACTGATGTGTGCATACATGTATTTGTGCCTTGTGTATGTCTTGTAAAAAACGAAAAATTGTTCAATAAAAAAAAAAGAAAAGAAAAATGTTTTTGGTGGTACTTTTTTTTTTTAAATTCAATAAGATATTTAAGGCCATACAATGACATGCAAAAGCATCCCAATACAAGCAATACAAACATAAAACATCACACAAAATTTTTTTTTTCTTTCTTTCTGCGTACGCAGGCTGATACTCCTGCGGACACTGCCTGTATAGACAGGCAGTGGAGTTTTGTGTGTATGACCGTTTTTTTTTTTTATCCCGCCATTAAGGCAGCCATACTCTATCTTCGGGGAAGGTGCATGCTATGTGTAACGTGTCATCCATACCAACGGCCAAACTGGCCTTCTCTTCCGAAAGTTGGTGATGGGATTTACGTGTGTGCAAGATGCTGTGGGTGCGTTCACACACGGAACCTCGGTTTATAGTCTCATTCAAAGGACTGTATGGGGAATGGAGTCAGAACCAATGTTAACTCTGAGGGAAAAAATCCCCCTGTACCGAAATTCGAACCTGCAACCCCAGGGTCACGAGTCCGGCGCTCTACCAACTGAGCTATTCCGGACCCCGCAAAATAAATACAGTGCAAAATAAAATTCAAATGGTGCATAGAAAGCACAGTAACACAGGATCGCACACGTTGGTCACTTGTCAAGTTGTCTTTTGTGTCATACAGATAGTAGATGAAAGGAGAGGATTGAATAAGTAGATCTCTGGGTGTCTGTGTTTTGTACAGATACTGGAAGAAAGAAGTGCATCGCGCAAGCTGGTCTCTTGTCTGCCTGCCTGGGTGGCACACTCAGTACTTGACACAGAGAATAATTTCAGGTATGTTACTGTGACACTTTGGGAGTTTTTTTTATTCATTTATTCTGTTGTTGTTTTTTTCTATATATGGGATGACTGAATTGTTTGCTATGTGGAATTTATTGCTCTATGTTTTCCTGTCCTAAAGATATTGCTGCTATTCCTGGTTAAAGTTTTTTGTTTGTTTATTGGTTGGCTGGTTGGTATTTTGTTTGTTTTGTTTGGTTTGATGAGAGGGGACTTTTTACTCCTTTCAGAAATCCAGACTTGGATAACACCTTGTGCAAAATTCTTGAGGATAATGGCAGAAAAATTGGCCCATTCTTTCTTGATTGCCTGGTTAATTTTTTTTTTTTTTTAATTTCCTTTTTTTCATTTTAGCTGTCTTTCCTTCTGTTCAGTCTTGCCATTATTCTCACTTCACTTATTCTTGCATCTTGAGCTGTCAAAAGAGATACTGTCTGAGTACTCAAACTTTCAAATTTATAAATAAACACTTCAAAACTGGAAAATTGAATTTTAAAACTTCCTTTAAGTCATCAATGAAAGATCAGCTCATGTTCATAGCACCATAGCGTGGTCACAGTCCCACAAAGACAGCTGAGGGCCAAAGCTGGGAAATAAACAAAAGAAAAAGAAAATTATCAGACATGATTCAAAATTGTCTTTGGAAACCAAAATTTCTTATGCACTGGTTGTAAACTGAACTTCAGGCTTTGTTCATTTGTTGTGATTTGTACAATAATCTCCCTTGGGACTTGCACCATTAAGGACCAGCCTTGTGAGACCTAAAGCAAATGAGCTTCTCAGCAGATTTGTCATATAATATGTTTGCACCCAAGAATGATAGACTTGCTTCTGATTTTATCAATACATGTACTCTCATCAGATTGACTAAAAAACATTGCTCAGGTCTGAATTGTTTATTAGTTTGCTTTCCCTAAAAATTAAACAAATACAACAAACAAGTAGGGTAACTGCTCCCATGATGAAATAATTACAGGCCTATCGCTCCAAACGAATGCTGCTTATGACACCTTGTTTCCTGTGCGTTGTCATTTCTGCTAGGCGATTTGGTGCCCTGGGCGATTTGGTGTCATAAGCAGCAGTTGTTTTGAGTTATGGGCTTGTGCTTATTTCATCACGGGAGCAAAGAGTTACCCTCCTTGTGTATTATTTACTGTTCCCCGCCTCATTTAAGATTTCCTTTCAAAACAAAAAAACAACACAAGAAAAAATACCCCTCCCTTGACAATTTACTGATTTCAAGACCCTTTTGCCTACTTTCATTATTCAGTGTACACTGGACTAACCTTGTAACACTCTGTGTTTGGCAGTTTGGATGGAAGTAGAAGCACATCTAAATCCACACTGAGCTCCTTAACTGCATGGATTTGTCCATCCCTAAAATTAAAAAGAAACAAAAACCATGGAGAAGGATGTGTCATGATTGAACTATAAAAAGCTAGCACGAACAGAATAATTCTTTGTAATCCAAGTGAAGGGAGAGTGGACCGGGGAGTGAGGGGAAGGGGGGTGATCTTTGCGTAGACGACGTGTTTCATTGTGAAAAGAAACTTACAAATGCTTTCCCAGATGTCTGGCCCTGTGTTAGTAAAACGCGCACAAGTACAATTCAGACATGATTAAGTCTCTGCGTTGGGTTTGTGCTTTTGGTTCTGTTTTCTTCTTTTGTAATTTGTTGATCACGGTAAGTATGAAGAGAACCAAGGAAGGACTGCAGTGTGGAAACCATTGTGCACTAGTGAGGTGTACCATTGCTGCTATTGCATCTGCATCATCATTGGAAACAGTGTATGCTAATGGCCCAGAAAGTATTAACCCTATGATGTCCACATACAGTCTGCTGCTCAAAGAGTTGAACACTGGACCTTATGTCACATGGCATGTAGAAGAAGAAACTCTTGCGTCATCCGTCCTAATCTCCCTGTTTGCACTACAGACAAGCAATATATATATAGAAGGCTTCACAGAAACGTTGTGGTGGCCATGATATTACCGCTTCCATCTCAGCTGCTGTGAGTAACATTTTGCAGTGCATAAGAGATGGGTTCTGGTAATAGTATAAAAGCGCTGCTGATATTAATATGGTAGAGACAGACCACAACCCATCCACACACAGAAGCTTGCTGATGTTGCACATCTCTTCTAGGCTTGGGTGAAAAGGGCAGTGAAAGAATACTTATATCAGTGAATTCTTCCATGTAATCTTAACCAAGAAAAAAAGATTTGCAGACCAGAAGTTCCCTCTTAATCATAGTCTTATTATATGATATGACAGAGAGATATGTACAGAGTAGATGGATGCACCAAATAACAAAGAGTGAAATAGCCTGGATGTGAATACAGTACTAAATTGTTACCTTTTAACTTTCAGATGCTACAGGTGTGATTGTGTAGTCTTGTGTGGACAGCAGGGAGCAGCACAGGCCAAAGTTTGATGGCTGATTACTTCAGCCTCAGAGAAGAGAGCAAATCATAGCTCTCCACCCTTCCGAAAATGACCTCGATAAGGGCAGAGAAGTCCTCAGTTTTGCTCTGGGATATGAAGCTTTAGAGAAACAAAGGATTGCCCTGTGTGTGTGTGTGTGTGTGTGTGTACATTCCAGTTTGCAAACCCTAAGCCACCAGGATGTGTGCATACATACCCACTTGCGCACACCTGCACAGTTTCATTTACATTCGCTGTCACATTTCACACATACCAAGATCCCCCTCCCCCCCCCCCCCCCCCACACACACCTGCTGGCTGACCTCCCTTGTGTAGTATTCTTTGACAGTCTTCCAACTTCAGCCTTTAGCACCATGCACAGTATTGCTTTGGGAAAGAAACAGACGGGTGTGAAAAATCCCATCAATATATTGAATCAGATGGTGTTTGAACCTGCAACATTTCCAGAGGCCATTAGCAGCATTGTGCTACACAGCTAGTGTTCTTTTTGAACTTATGGGGAATGATTTGATAGCAGACAAATATAGCATCTGGTTAGCTGATTTTGTTTGTGGTAAGTTAATTGTGTTCGTGAGAAGTTAATTGTGATTGCAGTCAGTCGATTATGTTTGTTATAGGTAAACTGTTTTTATTTATGATAATAAGTTCTATGTCTGTAGATAACTTGTCTCTCATTATGCGCACCTGCTCGCAAAATTCTGTTCCAGGAAAAGGCTGACTAGGAATATTTTCTGAATCGTGAATGGACCATGCCATAACTGGTGTTGGACCTAGGAGGAATTTTCAGCTTGGGCCTCCAACATGCATGGTCTCAACGTGCTGAGGAAGCTGCGAATAAGTTTATGGTAAGGCGATGATATCAAGTGCATGTGGTTGAGAAGGAATTCACTTAAAATATTTTGTATTCATGTTCAGACATGGAACCTTCACCGAAATCTTGGTAATTTGTCGTTGGCCTAGCTTTCTTTGAAACTTGAAAATCCTGTGAGGAGCACCAAGTCCTGCATGGAATACGCACGCACACGCACACACACACACACACACTCTTCCCCTGCTCCATGCAATAAAACAAATGTTTTCTCTCAGTTTCAGCAAGTTCTTGTATTTTCCAAAACTGTCAACATACTTCTTGAGTGTATGAACAGTAGACATGAGATTTTGAGGGGAAAAAGGTTAAAATGTGGAGAAAAAAAAAATATCGTGATTGTGACCACAATCTCTGGGAAATGGAAAAGCAACTGATGAAACTCACTTCCTTCCACTTTAAATACTAGTCAGAGCTATTTCCCGCTTGTTCTGCCTGTCCTGTCTGAAAAGAGGGGAGGGGAGGGGGAGAGATGTGGGTGCTAAACTGCGGAATGGGGCCAGGAGTTGGCTGGAAGAATAAATGAAATTTGGGGTACGTCAGTTGCCATTAGCCTGAAATGGTTATCATCTGGTGGACGGTTTTTGCCCAGTGATGAAACAACAAATTTGAGGTCCACACCTCCTTATTCTGTCTGTTGATTGGTTCATTTCTTCATTTTTCTGATCTATGTAATATTTACTTCTATATTGTTCATTTCAATACCTTTCAGTACTGGATAATGTTCAAATCTTGTTAGGGCCATTGTTGTTGATGAGAGTGTGGGCCGGTGACGGTGACAAGGCCCAGTGTGTCACAGGGCGTGACAGGGCACGTCACCATTGTTGTTGTCTGAGGGCACAGCCATCCACGCCTCTGCCAAGTTGCCAGGGTCTTTTTTTCCACAATTTTAAAGAGTGTCAGCTATTGAAAATCATCTGATGGCTATCACTCTTTTCTTCGTCTTTTTTTGTGTCAACTTGCCTATTTCTTTTTTTTTTCTTTTCTTTTTTTTGCCATCCCAGTTTTTTTTTTTTTTTTTTTTTCATTTTTGGGAAAGACTTCTCCTCTTTAGTGAATTGATCAAGCATTTTTGTTTGAAAATATTTTTGCCTCTTGTTTGTCTGTCAGCAAATCAAGTGATTATTTGCTGCTGATTTGTATGTATTTTTTACATAGTATGTTTTGACAGTTTTGTCAGCAAGCTTTTTTTTGTCCCCCCCCCCCCCCCCCAAAGTCATTTGAGGTCAACATCAGATTCAGAGGTTTTATATATATAGATAGATAGATATAAAAGTACACACACACAAACACACACACACACATATATATATATATACATATATATACATATATATATATATATATATATATCGGTTTGTAGGTGTGTGTGTTTCATAGTGTGAAAATGGTTATAGTTTTATTTGTTTTCCAAATGTTGTGGAAATTGAATACAGTGATGGTTTGGATGTTTAGAGAGTGGTTTCTTTTATGTGGTGAGCCGAATTATAAATACTGAAAGGTAAAGGATGAAGATTTCCTCAGAGTCTGTCAGTAGGTTGACTGGAGGACCGGATGGAGAGAAGGGGTGGCAGACAAGCTGAATGAAAGTGCCATGTTTATCCTGTACCCCAAGGTTTGTGTCACATGTACGTAGCTGAAGCAAGTATTCCAAAATGGCACACACATACTAAAAATAGAGCAGAATATTTCAAAGCTGTTTTGTTTTAGGCATGTCACATAATACAATGCCCACAGTGAGATGCATGGTTTGAGGAGGTTCACTGCACTGGGCCCTCCCCAGCTGGTGCACAAAAGCAAGACTCGGCTGTCCTATCTGTTGTCTCTGTTTCTTTTCGCCCTTCTGTTTTCTGTCTGGAAGCTTTGCAGGGCCTTCCTGCTTCATTACCTTCATATAAATCCGTCAAAAGCAGTCTTTTTTCACTGTCCATTTTCACGATCTGCTAATTGGCTTTCAAGTGAGGCATAATCATGTATTCATGAGTTCGTGCTGCTAAACCAATAAAATGCGTTGCTAAATCAGAGCGTGTTATGAAACGAGACCATGTGCAGAAACTCGGTACACACCATGCTGGAGGCTGATTTGACCATGAAACACGGTTTCTCAATCTTTGTATGACATATACCAAGTGGAGTGGCTACGTTTATCCTGAACAGTCTTCCCAGAACCCAACTAAGTGAGTACATCGCTGAATTTATCTTGAATACTGAACAGTGGATTTAGTATATGTTGTTTTTAACAGTTTACCAAGACCACTAACTAGATGTAGCAATAGAAAATACCACAGACTAAATCTGGATATGGCTGAGTTTATTCTGTGCACAGTTAACTGAAATTGGGTGTGGTTGATTTTTTTTTACTGAACACTGTAAAGTGGATTTGGATTTGCATGGTCCAGTGTGGTGGTCACAGCTGGTACTGTGGTAGTCCTACACACCAGACACCTGTGATCTTTGTGTTAAAATTATAGATGATCTATGAGCTAAGTTTCATTCAGGATGGTTGGCTTCTGTTTTGACGTCATTCTTTTCTTGCTCGAAGTGTAACAAGACTTCTAAAATGCCAGCATTGCTTGACACTGGAGAGTAGGGTGCAAATACTTAGTTTTGTACATCTGGAAGCATGAAAATCAATAGTGATTTTCATCATCCTTTACATTCCCTGCCATCATTGATGGCAAGTCCAGAAGCAGATTTTCACTATATTCTACAGCATTGTTCTAGGCTCGCTGCAAAATCATGCAATACCAAAGCAACAGCACACAAAAAAGTGCTGCTTTAAAAAAAAGTTTGTATGTTTTTTGTCCACAGACTACAGTTGTGTGGATCTTGATCAAATCTTATGAGGATGTCTGAGATTCTTTATCAAGAAATCCATAGAAGTGTTAATATTTTTCTTAATAGTGGAATTTTTGTCGGCCCTGTTCCTGTAATCAAACTATATTTTGTGGCAGAAGTCAAAGGCATGGAAGAATCCTTGAGTGGAAGGGAGCATCGTTACCAACTCTGTGGTGAAAAAAAAAAATGTGGCTAACAAGTGTTTTCTTTGGATTCCATGGTTTTGAATTGCAAAGCTTTAGGGTTTAGTGTTTGATAAGTTGTTGAAAGGAATGCTGCTATATACCAGTAATACAGATTTTAGCATAGGTGTCCAGACAGTCCTTACGGCTAGCCACAGTGGCCTACAAGAATGACCCGACCCCCCCCCCCCCCCCCCCCCCCCCCCCCAAAAAAAAAAAAAATCTGATATAAGCCCCATAAAAAAAGCAGTATTGCTCAGGGTATTCCCCTCCCGAAACCTTCTCACCTCTCTGAGCTGGTGATTGTGAATTTGAACCATCATAAGGGTTGAATTATCATGCCTTGGAAAATTCTGTTTTCAATAGTGAATGGGTATCTGGTTTAGTTCAAAGAAGGTGAAGGCATCAAAAAGGAAGGGGTTGGGTTTTGCCTTTCATAGCATTGTGTCCTAGGCAAAATGAACTTGAACAGTTCACCCCCACATAGCTATTAGACAACAGCTCTTTAAAATGGACTCTAAACTTCTTTACCATACCACTAGACCATTAATGATGGTTGAAGAAGTTGTCTTTTGGATGAGACAGCTAATGGATATACCTCGAGGTATGATCCAAGAGCTTGTCCTGTGGATGAAACAATGGTCCGAGTGTGTGTCTTTGACAGGAGACAATTAACAGATGGAGATTCCATGTGCAGCTGCAGTTTGCACATGTACAAGAAAGCACAACAACGTTGTCCCTGGCAAAACTCTTCAACAAAGACTTGGGAGGAGAAAAACGAAAAAACACAAAGATGTGTGGCTTCCCACTATGGTAATGCACTGTCCACAGGGAGAGTAGACTGATTTTTCATGCTGAGAAACTGGTGTGATGATGAAGCTATACAACGCATGGGTGGCTGGTGTGTTTTGTTTCCTTTTGCCTCAGTTTCAACTTTCGCCCTCGCAATGTATTTAGATGAGTTCAGTGGTTTGGTATGGACGGGAGTTATCAATGGGGAGGGACCAGAAGTTTTTACTGATTGGTCCTTTTAAAAAAAGTCAGGAGGGTCGCAGATGGTGGAGAGGAGAGATGGGGAATCAAGCACTCTTTTTCAGGCAAATCAGTATAATCAGAGTGGAAATGAGGAAAATAGCGATGGAGAGAGGTGAACACAGTGTGATAATATACATGTACAAGACAGCTTCATCATGCTCCTGTCCCTCTGGGAAGAGACAGCAATGCTACCTACAGGCACAAGCAAGCTTTGAACACCAGGTCAGATTTTTATTGTCCACACAAGGAAAACGTTCAATACAGAAGTCTGAATATATACAAAGTTTGCATAGTTTTAATGACCAGACGGACATATTGTGATTGTCATTTGTAACATTCAACATTTTGATCAGCACTGCTGATGTGAATGTATGCCCTCAAGTCTCGCAGGCTGCCATCACATTAAGCATTTTGAAACACTTCATCCAAAAATTATTCCACGATGCATAATCAGACAGTAAATTATTTTTGTGTAGAGCAGCCGCTAATTGACAAAGAAAGATACAAGGAGAGCAATATACAGCCTAAAACAACATAGTCTTGCCAACCCACTGGCAGTGCAAATGGCATAGAAAGGAAGATGGTACCATAATACAAGATGGTATATATTCAAGACAGATAACTTCAT
The DNA here is from genome assembly GCA_033310375.1 of Conus canariensis. Lineage (NCBI taxonomy): Eukaryota > Metazoa > Mollusca > Gastropoda > Neogastropoda > Conidae > Conus > Conus canariensis. The sequence goes on from CM065717.1 coordinate 11,684,107, forward strand.
CTTGCTACTCTGCGAATCTAAGACTAACAGTCAGTTATTTGAGCACAAACAAAATCTTTTCTAATTCTATTAATTCTTATTATTTCAGCCTTGGACCCATAATAGCAGTACTCACATGCCTTTGTTTTCAGAAGGCATGTTGACCACTTAGAAGGGAAGTGCCCCCCACCCCCACCTCCCGGTGCCTCCATATACATTAAACAAAACAATGCGAGACAGTTTATTCTTGAGACATAATCAAGACACAAACATGAATTTTAATTTGGCTTATAAATGACTCTGTCATTCCAAATGTCCATATACATTGCCCTCGTTTGCAGGTGCTAGCATGCACGCATGTGTGTGTCTGTGGACACACTTTGAAACGCATGCGCAAGGACACACATAAGCACATTACACGCACAAATCTAGTAGTGGCACAGGTCATGTTAACTTGGCACCAAAGGCATAACGAGCAGTTTGGGTTGACACATAGGTCGGGCATCTGATAAACTCATCTCTCTATAACTCTTTCCTCATTCACTTACTTCAGTCATTTATTTTGCTGCACCCCTTGCACTTTGTAGTATCAAGGTTTTGCAGGTGTGCTGTAGCATTTATAGACTTGGTCTGCATGCAGTGATGAACTTGATTAAAACTGCAGACCTGATGTTGCCCAGTGCAGTCAGCTAGGGTGTAAACACAATGACATGATCGTTCACAAGGTTGCTTCAGAACAATTTGGCAGATCAGGTTGACAGTTCTGGGTTTGTTGAAGAAAAAAAAGGGACTGCAGAGAGGTTACAGAAATGTGATGGTTCATCACTGACACAATGCAGGACTGCAGAACCCCGACTGACCAGAACAGACTCGGACAGCATCCCAAACATGATCTAGTTTCTCAGCTGTGTACTGTTAGGATGGTTTAAGCACTCCAGGTTTGGGTCCTTTTGACACAGACATTTGGTGTATCATTTTGTATACCTAGCAACTCTGCTGGGGATCAGACTGAACACTCCATATGTGGTCATATCTTTCATTTTCACATGAACATAAACTGAATACAGACAAAAAAAACCCTCTCATTACATGCATACAACATGATCCTGGTTTTGGTTTCTGGTCTAAACTGACAACAGATCCTACAGATAAAACTCTTGGTAATGCATACACATTGATCCTGATACTTTATTGATATATGGTTTGAACTAAAAATAAATCCTGAAGATATAACTCTTTGTTACATGCATACAAACTAATCCTGATATTTTATTGCATTCTGGTGTGAACCGAGTACAGATCCTCAAGATAAAACTCTTGTTACATGCACACAAACTGATCCTGGTATTTTAGTGTTTTCTGATCTGAAAGATAGAGTTTTTGCACACCTGTGCAGACTGATTCTACGTCTGATGCTTTTATTTTCTTACAGGGCATTGTTTTATAAAATCAGAGGTGATTTTTGGCAAATGCAGTTACAAATTTTTGTTTTCTTTCAGTTATCCCATCTTTGGTGTCCCACCACCAGCATCCTGCTAATCGGCTCACCCTCACCGACCTGCGATAGACCATAGCCAGCCTCATCCTCTTGCAATCCACACTTATCTCATGGAGGGCACCCACCAAAGAATGCACCAATGTGGCTGTCATGATCAGGAAGAAGAGCCAGGGCTGTGAAGTATGAAGTACCAATACCATACCAGTGGTGCCAAGGGAACAAAAAGGGGAGGGAGTCGGGTGGCAGGAATGGATAGTGGTGAGTGTGAATGTTCAGTATGGAGTGAAATGTTTTAACATGAGTCTTTTTGACTGGCATGATCCAGCTGAGGATGCAGAGGTTCCAGAATATGTATATCCATTCGGAGCTGTGATATATATCCATTCAGAGTTTTTATATATATCCATTCTGAGGTTTCAGCTTTATTTTTCTTAAAACCTGTACTCTCATCCCCCTCCTCCCATGCACAAACAGGAAGATAAAAGAAACGAGACTAGCACTAACAGCTGTCATCAAACACAAAGAAATCTAGTTTACTATTTTTAGCACAGACAATCCATACTTGGCTGTAGAGACAAGCCCGTCAAAGCCTCTGCTCTACGGAGCAAGTTCGCACTTCTCTGGTACAGGAAAACTTGTCCAGCTCTACTTTCCCGTAGTTGTAATTGGTCAGAGGTAGTTGTCCAAAACAATGCTTGCTTAATGTCTAAAACAATGCTTGCTTAATATACTCTTTGGCACCATTCTGTAGAGAATCATCTCGCATGTCCAAGAGCATGCTGAAGAGAGTGTGGGAGAGTAGGCTGCCTTATCTTATACCAACAGTTGTGTGGAACCATTTGCCTGGGCTGCCATTGTTGAAGACTACACTGACCAGTCACTCTTTCACATAACTGCTGATTGCTGACAAAGTTGCCATGATCTTGTACCTCCTCAAGTCTGCCCCTAAGGCTATGTGCCAGACCTTGTCAAATGCATTCTTACATCGGATGAAAACACAGTATAGATCTTGCTGGTGTAGCAGGCATTTCTCACAAACAGATTTGTTCAAGTTTTTTTTCTTTCAGCCTAGAAATCTGCTTGCTCTTTTATAAGGAATCTTTTCTGTTGGGTATTTCAATCTGTTGAGTAGAATCTCCAGCAATACTTTATTGGAGTGGCCCGAATGGAAATACAGATGATTACAACCAGTTCATATTTGTAGATTCTAGCAAGTATTCTGGAAATGCCAGCCAGTGCATGCTGTGGCAGATTTGTTTCCTCTGTGAGCCCTTCAGTTCAAGAAGTCAGGCATGATGATGCTTGCAGTGTGGCAGCTTGCTTCCAACACGTCATCCATTTAAACACTCCTGGAGATCTCTTCTACCTTCGGGTGTCTCAGTTTGTCCCAAATCTTTTCTCTTAACCAGTACTACACTACATGAAATCAGACCTACTGTGCCTTCTGGCAACAGACAGAAATGTAACTCTGTCCCAAACCTTTTCCCACAACCAGGTACTACACTACACGAAATCAGACCTACTGTGCCTTCTGGCAACAAACAGAAATGTAACTCTGTTCCAAACCTTTTCCCGCAACCAGTTACTACACTACACAAAATCAGACCAACAGTGCTTTCTGGCAACAAACAGAAATATAACTCTGTCCCAAAACTTTTCCCACGACCAGATACTACACTACACAAAATCAGACCAACATAGCCTTCTGGCAACAAACAGAAATATAACTCTGTCCCAAACCTTTTCCCACGACCAGATACTACACTACACAAAAGCAGACCAACACAGCGTTCTGGCAACAAACAGAAATGTAACTTTAGACCCAGGATAATGAAAGAGGAATGACTCCCGCTCCATATCCAGCCATGTGTAGATGAAACAGGATGGATAGAGTGAAAGATCCACATCAATATCAACACATCATTATCATAATAGGTCAAGTGTATCAAATCACAGGGTGGGTTTTTCCTTCAGAGGTCAAGGGACAAGTTCTGTGTAACTATGACCTTTACATCATTTTTTTTTTTTGACTTATTAAAGATGTTTTCTTGAGTACATGTTTTGTTTCTCCGACAAAATATCTGTTTATGTTCCACCTGTGCAACAGTCATATGGAAAGGGTTAATAAACTTCTGTGGGTGAAATAAGTTTGTTCCTTCTTTTGCATGAATCTGGACTTGTAAATCAGCACAGTACAAACTCCGATGTGCGTGCGTGTTTGACAATGCAGAAAACACACACACACACACACACACACACACAGAGCTGAATATCCAGGTTGCAACTTTTCCACAGCATTCCTAACAGTGGTAAATGGCCTGTTAGTTATTTTAAGAAAACATAAAAGGTATGCTGTTTGTCTTTTTTCTGTTCATACATACCGCAAAGGTCTTGTGTCTTGCACAACCCAAATTCATTTAGCAAACCAAATGTCAGTACATCAACTTCTCAACTTTTTGTGATTTATTACCAGTCTATTAACCCATGTTTTTTATTTCATGTTTGAATCAGTCAATAAAATGGAGACATCTCCATCATTTTAAGCCATAGATTTTTCCTATTCATTACCATATTTCAATCATACAGACTGTTTCTTCTTTGTCGCCACCCTTATGTTGAACTGCTCTAATTGGTGGCCATTCATGCCAGTTTTGCCCAAATTTTGTTGTTCATCATTTGTCATTTCACAAGTTATATTTCTGTTCATCACATTTTCAGCATATTCAAGCGACGTAACTGACTATTTTGTCCATTCAGCTTATAGATATAAACAGAACTGCCTACTCTTTCAATATGGGTATAATTTATCACACAAGTGTCAGAGTTGATACACCTCCACTTGTCTGTTACAACATTGATTCAGTTTAAAGAAAGTGTCATACTTAATTTCAAGGGTGCTGCATTTTTAGCTTGCATTTCACTTGCTTGTGTACAATAGCTGGGTGGAAAACAGCATTTCCAAAGGCCAGGCAGGCACACTTTCAAAAAACAGCAGCACTGCAAAATGTCGCCAATCAGAAACATTCTTTTTGTTGCATCAAAAACAAATTTGCAGGTCAGGCCAAGTAGTCGCTCACTGTACATGTTCAGTACCATTGTGTCGAAACTGAAAGATCTATCCACCGATGGGGGATGGGGAAGAAAAAAAAGAAGACCCAGTCCAACAAAAAACCAAAGAAGACTATTGAAAACCTTAATTATGTATCGGAAGGGGGGGGGGGGGGGGGGCTCAGGTATGATTGTTCACCATGCTTGTTGTAAAATCTGTGAAATGGATTTCAGCATGGCATGAGGCAGCATGTCTGATATTGAGAAACACTAAAGAATTAAATGACACAGTGAGCCAGTAGACATTTTTTACTTTTCTTTTTTGAACAGTTACTGCAAATATTCTCAGATTGTTCTGAAAATCAAATTTCACTCCTGGGCTGGGACTGAGGTTGGCAGGTCCGTATATGGTCCAAACTGCCCACACAACTGTCCTTTCAATTTCCATGATCATTTTGTCCATGCAGCCAGCATAATTCCATTGTCCATGCAATCCGTATAATTATTGCACATTCTGAGGCAGAAGCAAGCTGTCCATCAAATAACATGGTCATAATTACTCTGCCACCAGTATCTCACTCTGGATGATCACTTGCCCCACCACAATTGCTTCACACTGGATGAATATACTGCCACCAAAACCACATACACTGCATAACAGTTTATTTCCTTCCTTTTCAACAAGTGAGGCAGTAACTATTTTTTTTTCTTTTTAGCTAGCTCAGATGGTGGCAAAATACTAACACAGTATCCATTCTGTGAAAAATGAAAAAAAAGGTTGAAAAACCAAACAAACAAATTACGAAACGTGGTTCAATTCCAGTCGAGTAATTACGTTTTAATTGCTGCAGCCAATCTGACTTTTTTTCTATCATAGGCCTCAGTGAAGCTGCAATTCTGTGTGTCTTCACTTGAATTGGCAGCTCTCAGACTTGACCTAGGGTTGTCCTAAACCTACCTCTGTCCTGCTGGCTGTCGTTGATGAGTCATGCAGTCATTAAACAGACAATACCCTGCCCACCTCTGTAACCAATGGTTCACACAGCCGCTCCTTTCTGCTGTGGCTGAGTCCATGTTTGGAGAAGGTGTTTCTGCCCTATACACTTCACACAGGTTAGGATTGTCTGAATGGTCTCCCTGTTGACAACATTTCAACACCCATCACCAGTCTGTGCCTGGAGAAAACACACAGAGAAGGAATTCATTTCAATGAGAAAAGCTTTTCTTTGAGATGCTTTACGCATTTTGTACTGTTTTCTGCTTGTATCTAGTCCAGCTCCAAGTTCTTCAAGCCATGATGAAAGATGACAGGCACTGTATGACTCATGGTACAGGAAATCACTCCTTTGGCAGACAGTAGTCTTTGTTGACATCCAACACACTGACTGAAGAGAAGGCATGACAGCTATTCCCAAATCCATCACAACATATTCTTGCTGTTTTGTGAAGAGCTGAGTGGCACAGCAGAAGCAACTGGTCGTTGAAGCTGGGTGAGAAAAGGGGCTTGGGAAGGGAATGGGGAGGTGGTGGGGGGGGGGGGGGGGGGGGGGGTAGGGAGAGTGGGGATCAACACTGAGAGGAGTGCAGGGGCTGGAGGGAGATGGTAGGGGGCAGCACTCTGGGGTACAGCTGCACACAGAATAGGCACCAGTGTCTGTATTCACACTTACACACAGCATCACTGGCATTTCTTTATTAATCATCATTGGCCTAATAATGATCATTTTATTTAACTTCCGGTATATTGTATCATCATACAAACCATGATCATTGTCCACATCTTCACCATTATATGAGTTCTATTATCAAAACCTACTCATTTATTACAACCTATTATCATCAATTCAGTCTGCTATAATCATTAACATCGTTACATTCATAATTGAACCCTGATCTTCATTTTTATATCATTGTCCTTACCATCATTACTATCAAAACCAGCTTTATGACTTTCTAAAAATGCTCACTATACCCTAACATCAAATTATCTAAACTAGTGTCATTATTCTTATCATCATAAACATAGCCAATACTTGAAGCATGTTGCCAGATCTTTTTTTTCCCTATCAATACTTTGATGTTACTATCATAGTGGACTGCTTTTTTTATTACCAATTTGTTGGGTATAAAATCCCTTGTCACTTTGCACTTTTGTTCATGTGATTTGCACATGATCCACATGGGACCTTCATTTGTCATTGAATACACGAGACTCACTCTCAGACCAGCACTCCAAGGGGAAAGGGTAGGACCTCTCCTCTGCACACTCTTCCCCACTCCCCCTCCTCCCCTCACCCTCACACCACAAAGATTTGAACCATAGACCGAGGATTTTTTTCCCTTGCTAGCAAATGATGACAAAATTACACATCATTTCTAAAATACATGGCCTTGAGGCTCAAGGTGTATATGTGTGCTAACGGAAACATTCAAGTTGGATGTCCATCATGGCGTGCATGTCTTTTGCTGCAACTGTATGTTGATCAGCTCTCCTTCCATTCAACTCCTCTGAAAATACATTATCAGCAATCCAAAGAATTAAAACTGCCAATGTTACTTCTAATGATTTTATTGAACTGTTGGTGTTTCAAGCCACATACAGAATCTGCTTTTATGAGTGCTGGCAATGTTTTCACATATAACACAATCAATACTCCAAATACAAAATGTGGTAACTGTTAAATACAAGACATTTTATTTATTCCATACACATATTTCATCTATCAGGTCAATGACTGGAACTTTGCCTTTCAAACATTTATCGCAACATTCATAGAGGTTGTTCTTAACTGAACAAACTTTTAGACAGCAAACTTAATTTGTCTAGTTCTGGATGATCTTGTCTTTGTTTTTAGTTACCTGATCTTTTTGTTCACTGTCCAAAAATCGATGAGGTTTGCAAACTTCCCAAATCTAGGTTTGCAGTGAAAGAAAGGGATGGCTCAACATGGGACTGTTTGGTTCATGTTAACAGAAGCGCCCAAATGAAAGCTCTCCCATAATGGAAATCACTCTGAGACAACTCATCTGTGAGGGAAATCAGTTTGAGGTTGTTTGTCTAAAGTCACATTCTCTATTCACAAGTAAACATTCTGATTCAGTACAGCCGACATATTCAAGTTCACAATGTTTTGGAAATAAATAGGTGAATTTACGACTAAAGAGATTGCTGAAGTTGATTTCACAGCCTATTCAAAACAATTCCAAGTTCAGAAGACCAAACCATATACCTCAATCGAACACCAGCAGTACTGCAGGTTGTGAACCCTCCATGACAAAAAAAAAAAAAAAAAACCCATTCAAATTTCAATTAAAAATCATTTTTATGTTTACTGTTACTGGAAACTGCAGTTAAGAGAAAAACTATGGTACATCACTAGTCGTGATCCTGATCTCTTAGCTGCTGACATGCAATTTTGATTCAACTTTTAGTGTTAAAGTATTCTGTGGAGAGATACTGTAGACTTGTTGTATATTTATGAAGATTGCATTTTTGTAATGTTAAATGCATTCATTATAGGAAAGCAAAAATGAGTAAAATTTACATCACACAGTCCAAAGTCTGCAGACTTACAATTCAGCTGAAGTCCACAACAACATGGATTTGAAGGAAACACCTGTCGTACGTTTTTTAAAGGAAATTTTCCCAAGCAAATAATGTATGAATTGAAAGATCATAACTTTAATCTAAAGGTATGTTTTCAAAAATTATAACATCTTTCTTGTTTAGTAGGGGAAAAAGGAAATATGGGATTACATAACTGCAAAAAAGACATTTATTTAAGAAAAAATACTATAGTTTACGCAGATATCGTTTACGTTTCAAAATGACTGAGACTGGGGCAGTACAATTCTGCAACTGAGGAAATGGGGAAAAGGAGAGGAAGGTGAGAGGAGAGGTACACCGCCTGTAACACTTGGAAAAGGGGGCTTTTAAATTAAGTCTTTAACAATATAACAGATGTAGGGTGCCCCTCAAGGAAAGGGAGGGAATTCCTTAGAAACCTCAAGGGTGTCTATTTGTCTGCTGGCCAATTGACCTAAGAGCAGAATCTCTGTTCTTTTGCAGTTTCAATCACAGACAAGGGAATGGTCCCCTGAGGTGACCGATAAATCCCCTTTAGTTATTCTTTCCTGTTCAATTTCTGGACATGTAACAGTTACCACCAAAGAATTCTTGTCCAGATTTTTGATTCATCATACTTGTCATATTTTCTGCAAAACCCTGCCCACACAATGAGCTGAAATCATACCAACAAGGAAGTCTCATGATCACATTTGTACCATAACTGCTTTTGCTTCCTTGTTGTCCCTACAGAATGGCAGACACAGAGGATGTACTCACACCCAGCAGGTTACGAGGAATGTATCCCTCCTTGCTGTCTGACCCTGAAGCCCACCACCACTCTCTTTCATCCTCATCCCCCTTGCGCAGCACAGTCAGCCTGTCATTGACGTGAAATGACAGTTCATCTGGTCTGATGGCGCTGTAGTCGAACACAGCGTACACCACTCCCTTGTTGATGATACCCAGCTTCTCTTGCACTCCTGAAATGAGTTTCATTTCCGTTTCAGTTTCTGTGTGATTATAGATTAGCTGACGTAGCTCCTTCAACACAGTCACAACAAAGCAAGAAAACTCCAGTTCTGAACACAAGTAACATATAATGTATGCAACAAGTTCATAATACACCAGATTTATAGCCTTACATTAATCTTGCACCAATTTGACGAGATAAGTGATTGTTCATTTTTTTATTTTCATTGTTTTGAATGTTGTTTGTCTTACCTGAAGAAGACCAAAGAGGTCAGAATGCATTGTGTTTCTGTCTTGTAATTTGTTTTGTCTCTTTCGTTCAGCAGAATATCAGTTTTTCTTTTAAGTTTATTGCTTTAAGTCAGATGTATTATCAACTTGATGTATGGCAGATAAGACTGGGCAGTACTGAAGGTGCCAGTCATTTTGCTCATTCCATCTGCAGTTTTAAAAAGTCATTGAAATGAATGATAATTAAAAGAAAACATTAAGACCACCAATAACAAAAAACAAAATACCCTTCCTCCCCCCAAACATACAGACGTATGGGCAAAGAGACTACAGGATGGATAGCAAGTGCACCCTCTGGACAGTGTTTACACTGTCTCACTACCTGGACCTGAAATGAAAATGATGTATGTGCAATGTACAATCCAATATTGCATCCACATAAGTGTGTTGTGTACATCAATATAATCATGTACACATGCACAGCCCAACACTTCATAAAAAATTCAGGTCATCCAGTATTGCATTCAGTCCATATCATCCAGAACCATACACACTTGCATTGTGTGATTAACTGCCATGTATATGAGTGTGAGTGGAGTAAATTGATACTGCTCACATCGATTCCTGATCCGTCATTGATCATAGCCTTTTTTTTTTTTGCACATTAATACTAGCTAGCCGCGGGTGGCGCGCACAGCACGATTCCCTGCTCCCGCATGCTCGCGCACAGCGCTCAGTCCCTGCCGACGCACATATTTCGCCACTTATTTTTTTCACAGTAGCTAGAAAATAACTGACAGTGCTAGTGTTGTGTTAGGTGTCACAGGAAAGAACAAGCACTCAACTGATCGAACATAGTCATTTCAAATCAGTTACTTTCAATGTGTAGACACGACTGTGCATTGAAAAACATGTCTTACAAGTAAAAAAAATTCTTTGTTTACATTCTATTCCGTTCTTTTTCAACACCAAAACAGAAGATGAAGGGACGAAAAAACATTCAACTCTTGCCTTGCAAATCATCCAGGAATCATCATGTAATCCATTTGAAGAGAAAATTAGCTTCCATGAGTTTCTCCCGAAAGATCAATACACTACACGCACTGGTCTTATTCACAGTTACGTTAATATTTGGCTGATGGAGTGTTTCTTTTCACTAGATGAACAATTCAATGGGCGCAAATTTCTAAAGTACCCTGGTACAAAGACTACTGTTGATCAAAACGCAATAATACACCATAAAAATGAAAGAAAAAGCTGAGAATAGCTGATCATGACACAACTGATGTACAGTGCTTGTACTTTACACACCGACCTTCAAACACTGGCTGTCCGCACTTATCACACAGCAGCATAATTTCAAATAATTCACTCTCCTCTTCTCTTTCATAGTTTTCTATCTCTCTATCATTCCCCTCATCATCAGATCCACTTTGTAATATGATTTCAAATGCTTCATTGAGTGAGAAATTGCTACCACCCCTTCGACTGACCGACATTTTTTCTGGCACAGGAAATTCCAGCCGCGCTTAGCGGGAAAACCCAGAGGCAGTTCCTTTGTTTCAAAGCTGCTGGGGTCAGCCAAGTTCACGATAGAACACTAAAAGTAGAGTCTACAACTCGCTAGGCCATCCCCAAGACTAGTTATAGAGCTTATTTCCCTTAGACCATTTCACGGAAAGTGTTGGAATTTTTCATGTTCCCGTCTGCCAATAGTGGCAGACACAGCAGAATGTACTGTCTGCCCGTCCCCAGCCTTGGCAGACGCGACTGCAAGGGAAAGAAATCCCATCTGCCGCTACTGGCGGACACGGCTGGTAAAGGTTAAACTATGTTTTATATCTTAATGAACACTGTTCTTGTGTTAGAGCTGCGGTAGAGCTCAAGAAGCATTGTGGGGCCATTTCAAGTTTTCTGACCTACAGTGCAGGCGCTTGTATCATATAGGCCTGGCTGGTGCCAAGATGTCAGCGTTATGAAAGAAGCAGATGGAGTACAACAATCTCAACATACTCCCAGATCAAAATGAAACTGATCCACGTGATATAATTTGTACATATGACAAAGGTTAAGACCATGCTCGGACAATACAGCCAAATTCCTGAATTCTCTTGAAGATGCATTGATGCAGTTCCGTTTGATTATGTCTTTTCTTCTACTCTTAAACCCATTCTCTCCTATATCACTCATCCACATTTGTCAACAAACATTAAACAGAAGATTTATTTATTTACTTTCAATAAAAAAGTCAATCTGCAGTGTTGTGAACTGATGGAAAGAGATCAACCTCACGGTCTGTGTTTCGAAGGGCACCTCACTGCGTCACAGATGAAAAAGTTTGGACTGACAGGAACAAACATCACATTCCAGATTAGATTTATATCAGTAAACAGAGTGGTTACTATATCTGATATCCTCGCATATGCTCACATTCACTTACTATACACACAGAAACATATACATGAAAAGAAAATCACTGAAATTATCACCAGGAACTCATTACTATTCTTGAAGAACACTTTCGCACATACAGAAAAAAAAATCGTTGTGATTATCATCATCATTTTGAACCCAAGCACCCCAACTCATCCACACTGTGCCAAGGTCAGTGTGCACAACTGACTCACCATACAAATAATGGGAGCAGTGGTCGTAGCCATCTTCATCCTCCTCACACTTGTCAGCTGGGGTTTCGTGGTCACTCAGGGTGCTGGCTAAGACACAGGCCCCATGCTCCACCAGGACCCGAACCATGGGCAGGTTGTTGCATGATGCCGCACAGTGCAGGGGGGTCCTGACACATGCATGCTCAAAAATTCAAGGATCTATTGATTTAGTCCAACCCCCAACCCCCACCCACTTCCCACCCTTTAGTTTTTCACAGCCAACCACAAAGCGCTCTTTAATATCTTTAAAAAACACACACACACACAGAAAATGAGCATATAGGAACTAAACTACTGATTTCCTGAAGGTTGATGAAACAAGCTATGTGCGGAGGCCACTAGGCATTTCATTTACCACCCACATTCAACAAAACAAAACTGCTGAAAGAATTACTTGTGTGCAATGCAACAGAAAATGATTTCTACAGTAGCTAAAAAACACTCCAAAATGGACTGCTATGTTGCCCCTATTCCAGTGGCTAAACTCTCTCTTTTGAGGTGGATATATAACACAGCCTGCGACAAGAGAAAAATGTGTTAAGATTTCTGAGGTAGAAGGGTGGGCCACATATGCTGGAAAATGGTACATGACAGTAAACAAAGAGAGGAAAAAATGAACTGAAAAAGGCAAATGGAGACACAGAACAGAGGAAATTACTAGCACAGACATTGAAGAAAGCCCTGGCAACCCCATGGGGGTGAGGAAAAACATGTAAAGATGTTTTAGAATGAACAAAGATGAATGGACCACCAAAACAGTAAAAGAAAATAATGGACAACACTCAACAAACAGAAGAAAATTAAAAAAAAAAAAAAAAAGTCAAAGAGAGTAAATCTGAAAGAACAGAGGACACTCCTAGCACAGAATTTCCAGACATGTATACAATTTACACTGAAAGACCCCTTGGTCTCTCCACCACGGGAGAAGGAAAGGGAGTTACGAGATTGGGGTACAGTTGGGACACTCGGTACAAAAATAAGAAGTAAAACAACAAAAACTGCATACATACACACTCCAGCAAAAACATATCATTAAATCCAGTCATACATTTTCGAACACAACTGTAAAAAAAAAAAAAAAAAAAATTCCTCATTTTTCAGATTGGGACTGACTGGCAAAATGAACACATAGAATTTCGTGTAATTGATAAAAAAGGAACCAGCTGAAAATATTCCCTGTAAACTGAGCAGATTTAACAAGTTTTTCCCTTGAAGGAATGAATAAGAATTCTAAATTTGCATTCCATATTTAGTGCAATCCAAAATAAAAATGGAATTATCTGCTACCTCTCATACCACAGTCTCTGTTTCCTTTGAAGTATAATACAGTCTTCTGATCTGCAATCACATTTACAATTCATGTAAAACAGTGAATATTAAATAATGACATCAAGTTTTGTCCCCATTGTCAAACAACACTTGATTCCAAGCCAGGTGGTCTATTCACCTAGCACAAGTGTATGTAAGGACTGCAGAACGAAGGCAGAAACATAGGAAATAAAGGAAGTGTTGGGAATCCCACGGACTCTAGTGCTGAAGTATCTTAGTCTCGCTCACTACATTTCTGCAGACACAACCAACCACAAGGTGCAGAAAAGTGGAAATTGGGAAAGGAAAGATGGGCCTGATGATGATGACATCAGTTTCTGATCACTCAAGATGGGAATAATTTTTTTTTCTTCTGCAAGTCTATCCATTCTCCATTATTTACAGGCTGAGAAAAAAACTGGGCACTCAAAAGGATAATGTTTAAATTAAATATCAAGCTATTTGCAATTCCCTAAAAGGCAGTTTTTCAGATTTTTTTTATCAGCCAAATTTCTGACCTGAGCCTGAAAATGTCTTCCCATGTGCCAGAAAAGCCAGCAAAAATGTTTTCCAGTGTCGAATTAAACGGCTCAAAATTTCACTGGGCTTGAAATCTGTTTCTAAGATTTTTTTGTAAGCCAGATATCCAGTCTAAGCCTCAAGAGAGCACTCCTACACTAGCCAAATGTAACATAACAATACATGATAAACTGTTATACTATGTACCTTTCTGCTGCAAAACAGAACTGTAGAGTTCACAATTCCTTCCTAATCATGTTGATGAACTGAATAACAAAACACAGAGTTTTTGTTAATGGATGGAAACTAGGTCTGCTCAGATTAAGGTCAGAGGACTGTGCATCAACCTTGCACAACAACTCTCTTAAGTGAATTCCCAATCAACTTGGCCATCAGTGCTGAAGAACAACTTTCACTTTTTCTTTTTTTTTGCTGGAGATGGCAGCAGATATTATGGCAGGAGGGAGATGGGAATCATTTACCTTTGTTCATTCCACCCCTCTCTAGCCCCTCACCAGTCCACACTCACAGCGCCACTCACCAGCCGTCACTGTCGGGCGAGTTCACATCGGCTCCAAACTCCACAAGGAACTTGACAACCAGGTAGTGACCAGCACAGATGGCATTGTGTAGAGCTGTGATGCCTTCATCATTAGCTTGGCTCACGTCTTCCACCTGATCAACACATTGACACATAACCACAACAAAGTATAAGATAAAATGCACAGAACTGGCAGAATTTGGAACATCCAGAAAACGTGACAAACCATTTCAATGAATATGTTATGAACAACAGTGCCAAGGAGGAAGATGCAAAATCTGTGTGTACGCTGGGTTTTTTTTGTGTTTTTTTTCTCTCTCTCTCTCTCTCATTTTTATCTCCGTCCCCCCTTTCCTTGACATTAAATATGTTTTGTGCCCAGATTCCTCAAACTTAGTTTAATGGGTTGCAGCTTCCAGATCTTCAAACAATTCCAGAAAATTGAATGAACATTAACAGTACTATTATATTTTTGTTCTAATGAGAGTCAAAGACAGGTATTAGTACATTATTAGTTACCTTCGATATGTTTTTCCTTTGGGTATTTCATCAGGCTTGCATCTTGAAACTTGAAAATTGATGTAATGTTGGCTCGACACCTGACTACAAACTGAGGTGAAGACTGATTCAAGTGGTTTTTTCTAAGTTATCTTGCATACAGACAGAGCTCTAAACTGTCACTCTGCACTGCAAACTTACACAGGTATGTGTGTTGTGAAAATATACACCCATGCTTTGAACTCTCTGCACCTGATCAAGTGTTGAGAAGCCTGCTGTCCTGCTGTGTGGCCTGCCAACCCTAACACAAGAGAATCTGAAGTTGCTTCATCTGAACTGGACATGTAGTTTTGTAACGCAGTGCTGTGAGTGTTGCAACTTGTTTCACACATTTTGGCAATAATATTTTAACTGTATGTATAAAACGTTGTCACAAACGGTATCAGCAGCTCCATGTTCATCCAGCCTTCAATCATCAAGAAGTATAGTTACAATGCTGCCCTCATCAACCCACTACTGCCCATGGGTTTATTTTTATTGTGCTGATGCTGTCCATGTTCTATGCTATTGCTGCTACTACAGCAGATCTTACTACTGAAGTCCTGGCTTCCAAACACAAAAACTCACATTTTCCCTATGCATCAAACAAGGAACAAAAGACAAAAGATGCACTTCAATCAAGAAAACGATTCGCATCATGGCAAACAAGAATCTTGCAGATTTATATGGGATGCATTAAATTTGTTTGTCTGGTAAAGGCATGTACTGTGCCATGACTGTCTTGTGAAACCTAGTTCAGGTTTAAGTCCACACGGCAGACCACAGATGCCCTGGATAGGCAGTGTGAAGGACTGATCTAATCATTTCTACCTTGTTGCACATTCAGTCGCTGAAGACAGTTGTGAAGACACCTGACTTCCCAAGGGTCCATCAGGCAACCCTTATGATGTACAGGGTTGGTCAAGAAACGATGATGGTCATAAAATACAAGTTCATGTCTGAAATTTCAGTCATGTGACTGCACCACCAGAGGGCAATTCCACTTAGATGGCTCAGATAATAAGACAGAGAGAGAGAGCCAGTCGACTCACCTCTTTGGCAGTCCTCATGACCAGCTCCAGCTCCCCTTCCAGCGAGGCGTCCAGGAGCAGAGCCAGCGAATCAAAGCTGACACGCTTCAATACCTTCCCCTTCTTGTCCCCCTTGAGGATAGCCTTCCTCCGTCTAACACACGCAGACGCGGGCTTCTGCCCGGCTTCTTCCGGAGCTGGCTTGGCGGGAGAAGGGGGGGCACTGTCATTGCTGTCAGCAGCAGGCACTGACGGTGAGGGGGATTCAAGCTGGGCGTTGTTACCGCTGCTGTTGGCGCTGTCTTCGGTGACCTTCTCCATGTGCAGCTCCATCTTGCTCCCCCTCTTCAGCACCTTGGCCAGCTCCTCATTGTCGCTGTCAGAGTGGCGGCGGCGCACCTGCTTGGGTGTGTTAGACTTGTAGCTGCCTTTGTCAGAGGCAATGTCCGGGTAGCTGGGGGCCCCACCACGCCAAAATGGGCCAAGCCAACTGCACGATCACCGTCTGTGGGTGACTTCTGCGGGTCACTTGTGCTGATACTGGAATTATCTCCCAAGTCTGGAGAGTCTGTGTTGCCTTCTGCTGGTCTGTACTCTTTGGTCTCTGCACTTGCTGAGCTGCTCTGTTGTCTGTTCTTCTGCTGAAGACTATGCACACCACTATTGCCTTGGCGATCGGTATAGGTGAAGGTGATGACATTTTTTGAGGCGTGCCTGCAACAAGTGGAATTGTTCATGGTGTAGTCCGTGCAAAGAACTTCATGCTATACAATGTTGAAAAAAAATGGAGAAAAATAAGCAAAGAAAAATTGCAAGGAACTTGGCTGATAGAACTGAGACGCCATCGACATCAAGCTACAAATCTCAAATTAAAGAAGCCTACAATGATATATTTCTTAATTTCCTTTTTCTCGCTAGTTCACTTTGATTTACTTTTTGGTGCCTTAACATCATTCTGTTTTAACAGTTATGATTTATACGTGCCCCATCCCTGATGAGCTGGGACACTTATGAAAATAACAATGGAAGAGCGAGTAAAGAAAAAAACGAACAGGAACAGATGGCTAACTCCATAAAGGCATGCCTACCTGTATGTAGGGGCTGGTCGCTGGTTGAGATGAATGGCTGTCCCAGTTTTCCCATCTTCCCCACGGTCAGTGGTTGGTGAGCTGTCGCTGGGGATGCGAGAGTTCTGTGCAGGATCCTGAATCCTGGGGCCAGCCCTGGACACACCCTGGTCTGTGCAGTCTGTCAGAGAACTGACCACCACCGGCTGACTGAAAGAATTGACCACCACTGGCTGACTACTGGAACTCGCTCTGCAGAACAGGGAATCTGCTGAGGAGAAGGCGGCTGATGTGGAGCAGAATGGAGTGGATAAAGAAGAGGTTGGAGCGGAAAAGGAAGGAAACGAAGTGGACGGGGAAGAACACGGAATTGCTGGTGTTCTGCTGTGAAGGACTGTCTGAGGCGCACGAGGGGGTGGTTTTGGTGCTTGTCGTTTGGGTTCAAATGAGGACACGGACTGGACCCCATGCTTGTGCCCTTCCGGTGGCAAAGTCTGCATGACGGCAGAGGTGGTGACGCCTGCAGCTGGTTGTCCTGGGGAAGAGGTGGGAGGCGAGTGATGCTGGGACAACCCTGGCCCATGGTTCACCGGCGGGGCTCCCGAACCTTCGCTGGAGGCTGGAGAGCTCTGGCCACTCCCAGCCTGCCTTTCTTCCTCAAAGATGTTGATGTGCGGATGGTGAGGAGGGTGCTGGAGTGGAGACGACACAGATGGTTCACCAACACCCTCGCCACTGGTCCCCGAGGGCGGTGGCCACTTGGAGAGAGAGCTTGACTTGCCGAAACTGTTGAGTGCTGGTTGGGAAGGCTGGGCGATGGCACAGGCAGGGTTCTTTGCTGAGGTCCACATTGGGCCCTGTGTGTGCCATGACGGAGCCCCTGGCACTGACTCACAGGTCACACTGCTCGCCATCACCTCTGCCCCACTCTTCTGAACTGGGACCATCTCTTTGTCAGCGCGGCCCCTGGCAGGTCCCCGTTGAGCATCAACGTGCGAAGTGATGATGGAGGGAATCTTGTACTCCTCTGGAGCCTGTTGTCCTTCCTGATCCTTTCTCTTGTGCTCGTTGTTGTTCTCCTCCGCATTCGCTGGTCGAGGAACACCACTGTGGTGAGTGGAAAGATCATCACTTGAAGAGATCTTGGCATTAGATTTTGACAAGGGATCCTTGAAGAACTCCCCTTTGGATTTCTGGCCCTCTTCTTCCGTGTGTTTGGAAACATTCCGGGCCGTGTCCTTAGGGGGGTGCTGAACGTAGGGTTCCACTGCCGCCACGTTCTGCTTCCTGGCCCCCTCACCTCCCTGCCACCTCCACCCTCCACCCCTCTCACCGCTGTTGGGCTGAGGAGGTTGCCGGGACGTTTGGGAAGGGAGTGGTGAGGACTGCTGCAGAGGCTGACGTGGAGGGGGTGGCGGCGGGGACTGCTGGGAGCGCCGTTTCTTCAGTCGCTGCTGGAGTTCCTGGATGCGAGCGTCCACCTCCGCCACTTTGTCCCTGCGCTGCTGAAGCAGCTGTTGCTGAGCGGCCAGGCGTGACGTGTACCCTGCATTCAGCTGACTCCGCTTCTGGCATCACACATACACACACACACACACACACACGCGCGCACGCACGCATGCACACACTCACATACACACACACGCACGCACGCACGCACACACACACACACACGCACGCACGCACGCACGCACGCACGCGCGCGCACACACACACACACGCACGCACGCACGCACGCACGCACACACACACACACACATAGCCACACACACGCACACACACACACACACACAGAGCAACAGTTTAGTCAGCCCCACTGTGGGTTAAAATGCCAACACAAACAAGGAATACCTTCCTGCCCTTCTTCCCTGCCTCCCGGACATACCTTTCTCTCTTTCTGTTTGGGAAAAAAAAGGAAAACAAAAGTAGCGACACAAAGTGATCATCTTGAGGTCCGCTTTGTATCTGTAGATCACTTTAGTAAAATGTACACACTTGTTTTTCGGTGAACATCATACTTTCTACGAATCACATTTTCTGATAAGCTGCTACAGTCAAGTATTAATTTTTGAATTCCGTCTTAACAAACCTGATTTCTTCTCCTTTTTTTTTTTTTTGGAAGGAAAAGTTTGCTTAAAAAGCGATAGTTTCTTTGCTACATGCAAGTAGGCTTCAGCAGTATCCAATACAATACTATGGGAACCTTTTCAAGCGATGGTGACGCTCTGTTGTTAGTGTGTGCGTGTGCATGTGTGAGCGTGAGCGCGAGCGCGCGCGCGTGCGTGCGTGCGTGCGTGCGTGCGTGCGTGCGTGTGTGTGTGTGTGTGTGTGTGTGTACGCGCACGCGTGTGTGCATTTTTTTCATGTTAATTTGCTCTGAACTTAAGATGTATCCGGAGAAGCGCCATGGGCTTTTAGAGAAAGGGAACAACAAGCATCCACCCTTTCGATATCACTTCCAGTCAATATGCCAGTCGCCTCACTGCCATGACCCCTGAGGTCAACTGTATGAACCCTGACCATCCTCCATCCACACTGCAGCCCTCACCACGACTTCCTTCTTCAGTCTCTCCAGCTCCAGGGTCAAGGCCTTCCCGTTCCCTCGGCTCCCATGGCCGTGGGCCAGGACCTCTTTGGTCTTGACCTCCCGGAGGTCGTGCAGCTGCTTCATGAGGGAGTCCACCCTGGAGACGGCCAGGGCCAGTTCTTTCTCCTTCTGGTTGAAGAGCGCCCGCACCGCGTCCAGCTCCGTGGCTGCCCACAGCCGTCATCATGCCACTGTCACTTTGAGGGAACGAGTCTTCCATCAAACACTGGAGTCAACGCGTGTGCATATATACATATTACTACCCTTCGCTGGCTGCTTTGGGGGTGGCTGTTGGATTCTTTTTTGAACCCTTGGTGGTGGAATTATGGACTGTGGTGTGTCTCTATTTGACGCCAAGAGCACAGACACATTCAGCCGTGTCTCCCTGATGAGTCCAATCCAGCGGACGAAAGGCCTAGGAGCAGGCAATATAAATAGATTTGCCTTCAAGAGGGATTACAGTGGTTCCCTCATGCAGCTAGTAAAGGGTTTTTATATTTATAATGTTTTCTTCATCTTCAACCCCCCCCCCCCCCCCCCCCCCCCCTTCTTTTTCTAAAGTTCAAATCTTTGCCACGTCATTAATATAATGATGGAAGAATTGTTAGCCTGCTCTTGTTTTCCCCCACTACTTAACTGTTCAGCATTATACTGTTTGGTCAATCAGTGGGAGGTTGCATCTCTTAGGAGATCCAAGTAAAGGTTGTTCTGCGCAATTCTTAGCTGCTGACAATGCTTGGGTTATTGAACAGCAGAGCTGACCACTCAGACTGTTCCATATCTTTTTATCTCCCTTGCATCCTTGAATGGATCCTTAAGCATAGGCTCAAAGACTGTCCCCTACATTTTATACTGTTTGCATAATGTGTTTAGTTTTTCAGCATTTTTTTTCTTCTCCACACTTTCGTTTGGTTTCATTTACTACCCTTCGCTGGCTGCTTTGGGGGTGTTGTTGGATTCTTTTTTGAATCCTTGGTGGTGGGAACACCACAGAATTATGGACTGTGGTGTGTCTCTATTTGACGCCAAGAGCACAGACACAATCAGCTGTGTCTCCCTGACGAATTTGATCCCAAGGACTAAAGGTCTAGGAACACACAATATAAATAGATAAACCTTCAAGAGGGATTACAGTGGTTCCCTCATGCAGCTAGTAAAGGGATTTCATATTTATAATATATTTACTTTAACTTCAATCCCCCCCTCCCCCCCTTATTTTAAAATTTCAAATCTTTGCCAAGTCATTACTATAATAATGGAAGAATCTTTATCTTGCACTTACATTCCCCCTACTTAATCGTTCAGCTTAGCATGTTATATATATATACCCCGAAATACAGCAACACCACACCCCTTCCAACAATGCCACCCTGCTCCACCTGTCTCCTCCGCTACTCAAAAAAAAAATCCATCCAAACTATTCAACCTAAACAAAAACTTGACAAAAAAGAAGCGTAATTATAGCTATTGTTTAATCAACAGAACTTGTCTCGTGGTGTGGCCAGTCAGTCATTCTTTAATCTGTCAGATTTAAACTCAAAATATGTAAATCATCATTATAATCACTGAAAATTGGGAGGCGCGCGCGCTGTGTACACAGACACACACACCGAAATTCCCAAATAGCTCATGTTTCTTTAGTGCTATAGATGATCATTTAACAACTACAGAGAGATACCCACACAGGCAATCTTTATAGAAAACGAGAAAGAGACGCACACTGAGGAACATAAAACAGAGAAACTCTCCAGTCAAAAAATTTCAGACGGAGGGAATTCTCATTTGTAACCAAAGACTCCCCTGCATATCTGCTCAGAAGTCCCTGTGAAAAAGACCTGCTCTACATCTTTCTGGAGATTACACAGATACTGAAAATAGATCCCAGGCCCTCCTGACCAAACAAAACAAAAATGAATTCTGAATGCAGCATACCTGGTGACTGGATTTCAGTCACTGAGGCCGATAGATACCCCCACCCCCTCCATCCGCCCCCTCCTCGGCCATCAACAATGTTACCTTCCCTTCTCCATGCCCACATTTTACCCTATCCCCCTCTTCGCTGATACCCCCTTTGCCCTAATTTGCCGACAGATTTCAACACTGCATAGAACACACACACACACACACACACACACACACACACAAACCGTTGGACCTCTCCTCTAGATAAACCGACCCGCTCCCATTATTAGCGTTCAGATGAACCGTGGCTAAAAGTACACGCGCACTACTCACTGAGATGGCCATTGTGGGCCCGGTGCTGCTCCACCTGGCCCCGCAAGGCCAGCAACCTCCTCAGCTTCAGCTCCTGCTCCTCCACTCGCTCCTTCATCCCCCTCAGGCGCGCCTCCTCGCTGCCCAGCTGCTGCTGCCCGGCCTCCCGCTGCTGCAGGTACTTCAGCCGCGTCTCCCGGGCCACCAGCGCCTGCTGCTGCGTTTCCATGGCAACCTGCTGCCGGGCCGCCAGCGCTTGGAGGTCGGACAAGGTCATGTGGGCCGTGGAGGCGTCTGGTAGCTGGTGACACACACACACACACAGTGAAGACCATGACCTCACTGACCAGGGCATCGCAGGACTGGACACCCAATCAAGCTGAGAAGACGATGAGGAAAGGATGTTGGGCATCAGACTGTAGGACACTGGGTGTCGGATGTGGGACATAAGATATTGGAAGAATGATCTCTCTCTCTCTCTCTCTCTCTCTCTCTCTCTCTCTCTCTCTCTCTCTCTTTGGAAAGAGTCAATGGTTAGTGCCAAATTCAGAGTTTTCTGACCTTACGCGTTTCGATTCAATGAGTAATGTACGCTGCGCAGGTCACCTGAAAGCATGTTGCTGAATCTGCGTGCGAGTCAACAGCGCTTCGTGTCACTGGCTGCGCTGGGTAATACATATTACACTGGATATCTATTACACTTGGACTCAGATCACACGTGTATGGGATCATACTGACATGGGATGATACACAGGGAGGGGATAGCACAATCTGGGATGAAACATAAGGCACAGAGCCATGATTCGCTAGTGGAAGCCATGATTCGCTGTAAGACATGGCGTCGTTTGCCGTGGGACACGATGCTGTAGGCCTGACAAGGATAACACGGAAACGACTGGACCTTTACGAGAATGCTGGGTCCAGGTGATACTCTGCGCAAGGTAACGGACAGGTCAGGGGAGAGCATGCTACGTCAGATCAATGACGCAGAAGCAGATTTATCCTAGGTCACACAATCGGGAATATGCCGATTCAGAACGAGACAGAATACGAACGATCACAAAGATGAACGCCGTGTGTAGGCCATAATAAGGGATACATGACAGGCCTTTAGACAAAAACAGTGACATAGTAGTTAATATGGGGTAAATACAGAGGACAGAATGAATCTCAGTAGGAGCACAGAACTGATGAGGTGGGAACAGAATGCCAGTCAGAGCATGGCGGCAATGAGGACAGGCATCACAAAACTAGAGGGTGCGAAACTGAAGAGCCTAATACTGACCACACGACAGACTGTGAGTGTAGTCAGAACTTGGCCACAACTAGAGACCACAGGGGAAATTGTAGGGCGGGAGGAAAGCGCGCATGCACGGGCGCAAGCGCGCGCGCGTACACACACACACGCACACACACACAGAGTGAGAGAGAGAATTTGAAACACCAAAGTGATGGAACCACACACACACACACACACACATGCGCGCACAGAGGAGATCGTGCACCCCCATGCGCGTGCGCACCCCCCCCCCCCCCCCCCCACACACACACCAGAAAGAGATGGGGAGAGGGTCGGGTGTGGTGTCCGCGAACAGAATCAAAAGAACACCGCAAAGAGATCCAGTCTCACAAGCACCAAATGGATCAGTGCTTTTTGTACACATACACACACCAGAAACACAAACACGTGTTTAAAACACGACATCGTACAGTGAGTGACATGTACCACGGCATGCCAACACTGACACGTTCCACACGAAGGACAAAGAGAGAACATCACGCAGCGCTCGCAGAAAGAATGCGGCGAGTTGCAAGTGAGCGCATTCAGCCAGCTGTTTGCCCTGCGACAGCCTTTGTGCATGCACCCTGTGATTCAATGCTCTCTGTCCCCTTCCACTCCTTCTCCTCCTAGTCCCTCTACCTATATCCAGCCCAGTTCTCTTCACTGCACCAAGGTGTGTGTGTGTGTGTGTGTGTGTGTGTCAACTGCAACGCGGTGTTGTATACTGACACAGGGTGAACAACAGTAGGGCAAGGGCAGACTGGGGGGCGGGGGGGGGGGGTGGGGGGGGTGGGGGGGGGGCGGAGAGAGAGAATCACTTTCAGCTGTGTCCGCTGAATGGTACATGGCCCTTTTGGCTTTCGCTAGATTTAACTTGGTGTCATCGGTTTGCGCAACTCGTCTGACGTGTCCCAGTCTGTGAGGTAGTCTTAGTTTATAGGTGGTTGCTGTTGTTGTTGTTATTGTGTGTGTGTGTTGTTACCCACTGCGATTGTTACGCCTACTACTGTGTCACTCACTATCAACACCGTTATTACAGGCCTACATACCACTACATACCATTGCCTTGCCTCCCGCGCCCTCCCCCCCCCCCCCCACCCCCCACCCCTTCTATTACCCTGTTACCCTATCCCGCCCATCCCCGTCTCTCTCTCTCTCTCTCTCTCTCTCTCTCTCTCGAAACTAGCAAATTCAGTTCCGCTTTGTAACTGACGTGCCGGCGGTGTCAATTTCGTCCACAGCCGAAATGGCTAACTTGAAAGTGGTGACTCTCGGCAGCGCTATGAACAGAAACGACGATATACATTTTGAAAGAAAACCTTAAGTGAGGTAGGGAATAGTAAACAGTAAATAACGAACAAGTTGGGCAACTCTCGCTCCCAGGATGAAGTCCAAACAAATGCTGCCTATGACACCAAATCACCTAGCACAAATCTTTTTTAATGACAACACGGAGCACACACAAGACAAACGAGGGGATGGGTTGTGGGCTTGTAATTATTTCATCCAGGGAGCAAGAGTTGCCCTACTTGTTTGTAAATTTACTGAATACATTTTGGCTTCATAGTCATCCACCTACCTATTTTCATCATTGTCTATAATTTGTCTGTCTGTCTCTCTGACTTTGCGCTGTCTCTCTGCTTGCTTGCTGGCTATCTATCTGTATAGTTATGATGCGAAACTGGCAAAATGATCAGGTCTCGAGTTCACATCACACTACCGGAATAAGTTATATGAAAAAAAAAATTAAACGTTCTTCTCTTTATCATTTACTTTCTCGCCACTCGATCAGCGGGCAAATCGATCGCATTCCGAGTCCCCATGAAGCAGTCTGTATGACCTCAAGATAACCTGCACAACTTGGTAAGTTCTCTCCATTTGAAGGCACAGTACAGGTCTGTCGTTTCCCAAATCACTGACCTCTCTCTATCCATTCCAATCATTCGTGGTCGGCGGGAGTATGAACATCAGTAAACTGGCCTTTAAGTTGTTTTTTGTTGTTGTTGTTGTTGTTTTTTTGTTTTTTTAATTTTTACGCAGAACGTAACTGAGTTTAATGTGCTTTCAAGATTTGTGTGTGTGTGTGTGTGTGTGTGTGTGTGTGTGTGTGTGCGTGTGTGTGTGTGTGTGTGTGTGTCCTCCAGCCTCCTTTTTTTTTCGACTTTTTTTTTCTTCTTCTTTTCTTTTTCCTTTTTTTTTTTTAAACAGTGGAGGCCCCATCCTCCTATTTTTTTCCAACCGTCTTTTTTTTTCTTCTGAAACTGACTCATACTCACCATGCATAGTGTGTGTGTGTGTGTGTGTGTGTGTGTGTGTGTGTGTGTGTGTGTGTGTGTCTGTGTGTGTGTGTGTGTGTGTGTGTGTGTGTGTGTGTGTGTGTGTGTTATTATTATCAACAGATGGACATTCATTTGCTGATGTTAATATTCTAACGTTTGATACAAAGCAGTGAACTGAACAGATGTTCAATGGTTTAACTGGACCTGTAAATACTCTCACTGAATATTCAGACAAGATGCCTTTAACCTTTGTCTTTTAAAATTAATCGACGTGACTTGCTTCTTTACGAGAGGCATGTTTGTTGCATCAATTCAGTTTTTGTTGCTGTTATCGGTCTCTCTTGACATTTTTTTTTCTGTCTCCAAATTTCTCAGTTGGATCTTTATCAGCCAGTATTTTACATGTACAGTTCTCTTTCTGTCTCCCGGCTTCTGTCTAATGACGACCTTGACTTTGGAAATCCACCTCCGCAGTAAGTTTCACAGTGAGGTGAATGCGGACGGAAATTAAAAGAAATCTTGAAAGGAATTTAAAATAAATCCGCCAGATAACAGGGACGAACAAATAACAATACAAAACACAACGCGTTTCGACCTCTTAGGTCTTCTCCAGGCAACATAAACAACGTTCAGGACAATGAAAACGAAGAACGAGCAATCTCCTATCTTCTCAATTTCGGCGCAAGATGGGACGTTGAATGCTTAAAGGTGACCTAAGAGGTCCAAACGCGTCGTGTTTCGTCTTGTAATTTGTCCCTGTTACCTGGCCGATTTACAATAGATTCTTTTAAAATGTACTCCACAGTGTGGAAGCCAGCCAGAAAATGGTAACGTATAAATTCTTTTAAAATGTACTCCGCAGTGTGGAAGCCAGCCAGAAAATGGTAACGTCGACTTCTAACCTCCAGAGCGGGTGATAGTACGGTTTGCTGCTTCATTCATGGCAAGGTCCCCTTAACGGATAGTCGGTCCATAATTACTGCAGTCCAAACAGGAGGCGCCAGGCGCCGTAAACGGAGATCAAACTAATTACATTTTCGTGACGTGCGGTGTGTAGGGGACGGGTTGGCAGAGGTTCCTGTCACTGCGCCTTGTGATAATTATAGAAAGGCTAAAAATAACATTTCACGTTTGTTTTGTTTTTTCCCCCTCCAACAGTAGTTAATGGATGCAATCACGTTTTGTGCTGAATTCTAGGCGTCAGCTGAGAGAGAGAGAGAGAGAGAGAGAAGAGAGGAGAGAGAGAGAGAGAGAGAGAGAGAGAGAGAGAGAGATCTGATGATAGTTTCTGAAATATGGAAATGAAGGACATTTTGGTGTTGGGCACTTAATTTTTTTTTTTTTCAAACGTTACAACAGGGTTTTCGTATTGCTGGACAGGTAATTAAAAGCAAACGGAGTGAAGCGTTCGTGTTTTCCTCTTTCCGTTAACGCATAACAAAAAGGCTTTTAGGCTTGTATCAATAAAATCGTTGGTTAAAACACATGGTCGATCGCCACTGGAGGGGAAAATGATTCGTTACGCGGCGGCCGTCCACAGGCTTCAGCTCCGCTGGCGGAGCTTTTTGAGGTGAAGTGAGACGCAACTGAGGTAAAGAGAGAGAGAGAGAGAGAGAGAGAGAGAGAGAGAGAGAGAGAGAGAAGTGGTACGAACATGTGCCCCGTTCAGCAGGCCTTACACAGACAGTTCCGCAAGGAACAGTCAGAGGACGCCGCAACAGAGGAAGACAAAAGAAGAGGTGGGAAGGCAACATCCGAGAGTGGACTGGAATGAGCCTGGCGGAATCTCAGCGAGCGGTGGAGGACAGGGACAGATGGAGGAGAGTGGTGGCCAGATCATCAGGGGTGCCCCAACGACAACAGACAATGTCAAGAGATAGGTAAAGGTAAAGGTAAAAAGCGTGTTTCCCACCTTCCCAACTGAGTCGGTTAGAATTTAATTCAGTCACAGTGCACTGCAGCAGACCTGCTGGTGTCTGTCTGAGAGAGAGAGAGAGAGAGAGAGAGAGAGAGAGAGAGAGAGAGAGAGAGAGAGAGCAACCTCGTACTCTCCAAGTAGTGACTTAGCGTTCACAAAAATCAAAATCAAAAAGATGGATTCATCTTCGATTCCTGTTTGAAGCGTAAACACAATGCGATGAACGACACGCTTTGTGAGACTGTACACATCGCACAACTCATGAACACACCAAACAAACAATCATCACA
The DNA here is from genome assembly GCA_033310375.1 of Conus canariensis. Taxonomy (NCBI): domain Eukaryota; kingdom Metazoa; phylum Mollusca; class Gastropoda; order Neogastropoda; family Conidae; genus Conus; species Conus canariensis. The sequence goes on from CM065717.1 coordinate 11,711,639, forward strand.
CACAAAATTAACCATGAACACACCAAACAAACAATAACCACCATACAATGGAAAACAAACAAAGAAACAAACTTTTTTTTTAAATGCCAGCACCTTATACCTAGCAATATCATCGTGCGCGTTCATCGTGCACAAGCTCCTCCACAGATTCATCTCTGACCACAGGAATGCTATGAAGAAGCCCTGTTTACTACCGTGAGGAGGTGAAAGAACAAAAACAAACGAACCAAAACAACAACAAAAAACCCAAAAGAAAACAGAAGAGGCATGTGACCAGATCAGGCGCTCCTTCCAATACCTTCCTCAAAGGACAAGAAGGG
>CM065717.1:11719458-11721958 GCA_033310375.1 Conus canariensis
CCTCTGTGGCCAGGCTGTGACAGTGCCAGCCACTCCTTCCCCCCTCTGTGGCCAGGCTGTGACAGTGCCAGCCACTCCTTCCTTCCCTCTGTGGCCAGGCTGTGACAGTGCCAGCCACTCCTTCCTCCTCTGTGGCCAGGCTTGTGACAGTGCCAGCCACTCCTTCCCCCTCTGTGGCCAGGTGTGACAGTGCCAGCCACTCCTTCCCCCTCTGTGGCCAGGCTGTGACAGTGCCAGCCACTCCTTCCTCCCTCTGTGGCCAGGCTGTGACAGTGCCAGCCACTCCTTCCCCCCTCTGTGGCCAGGCTGTGACAGTGCCAGCCACTCCTTCCTTCCCTCTGTGGCCAGGCTGTGACAGTGCCAGCCACTCCTTCCCCCTCTGTGGCCAGCTGTGACAGTGCCAGCCACTCCTTCCTTCCCTCTGTGGCCAGGCTGTGACAGTGCCAGCCACTCCTTCCTCCCTCTGTGGCCAGGCTGTGACAGTGCCAGCCACTCCTTCCTCCCCTCTGTGGCCAGGCTGTGACAGTGCCAGCCACTCCTTCCTCCCTCTGTGGCCAGGCTGTGACAGTGCCAGCCACTCCTTCCTCCCTCTGTGGCCAGGTGTGACAGTGCCAGCCACTCCTTCCTCCCTCTGTGGCCAGGTGTGACAGTGCCAGCCCTCCTTCCTCCCTCTGTGGCCAGGCTGTGACAGTGCCAGCCCACTCCTTCCTCCCTCTGTGGCCAGGCTGTGACAGTGCCAGCCCTCCTTCCTCCCTCTGTGGCCAGGCTGTGACAGTGCCAGCCACTCCTTCCTCCCCTCTGTGGCCAGGCTGTGACAGTGCCAGCCACCTCCTTCCATTGACATCCCCTTCTGTGGCCAGGCTGTGACAGTGCCAGCCACTCCTTCCTTCCCTCTGTGGCCAGGCTGTGACAGTGCCAGCCACTCCTTCCTCCCCTCTGTGGCCAGGCTGTGACAGTGCCAGCCACTCCTTCCTCCCCTCTGTGGCCAGGCTGTGACAGTGCCAGCCCTCCCTTCCTTCCCCTCTGTGGCCAGGCTGTGACAGTGCCAGCCACTCCTTCCTCCCCTCTGTGGCCAGGCTGTGACAGTGCCAGCCACTCCTTCCTCCCCTCTGTGGCCAGGCTGTGACAGTGCCAGCCACTCCTTCCTCCCCTCTGTGGCCAGGCTGTGACAGTGCCAGCCACTCCTTCCTCCCCTCTGTGGCCAGGCTGTGACAGTGCCAGCCACTCCTTCCTCCCCTCTGTGGCCAGGCTGTGACAGTGCCAGCCACTCCTTCCTCCCCTCTGTGGCCAGGCTGTGACAGTGCCAGCCACTCCTTCCTCCCCTCTGTGGCCAGGCTGTGACAGTGCCAGCCACTCCTTCCTCCCCTCTGTGGCCAGGCTGTGACAGTGCCAGCCACTCCTTCCTCCCCTCTGTGGCCAGGCTGTGACAGTGCCAGCCACTCCTTCCTCCCCTCTGTGGCCAGGCTGTGACAGTGCCAGCCACAGTGCCAGCCCTCCTTCCTCCCCTCTGTGGCCAGGCTGTGACAGTGCCTTCAGCTGCGTCCACCCCTTCCTCCCCTCTGTGGCCAGGCTGTGACAGTGCCACCCTCCTTCCTTCCCCTCTGTGGCCAGGCTGTGACAGTGCCAGCCACTCCTTCCTCCCCTCTGTGGCCAGGCTGTGACAGTGCCAGCCACTCCTTCCTCCCCTCTGTGGCCAGGCTGTGACAGTGCCAGCCACTCCTTCCTCCCCTCTGTGGCCAGGCTTGTGACAGTGCCAGCCACTCCTTCCTTCCCTCTGTGGCCAGGCTTGTGACAGTGCCAGCCCACTCCTTCCTCCCCTCTGTGGCCAGGCTGTGACAGTGCCAGCCACTCCTTCCTCCCTCTGTGGCCAGGCTTGTGACAGTGCCAGCCACTCCTTCCTCCCTCTGTGGCCAGGCTGTGACAGTGCCAGCCACTCCTTCCTCCCCTCTGTGGCCAGGTCTGTGACAGTGCCAGCCACTCCTTCCTCCCCTCTGTGGCCAGGCTGTGAAGTGCCAGCCCCTCCTTCCTCCCCTTTGTGGGCCAGGCAGTGACAGTGCCAGCCACTCCTTCCTCCCCTCTGTGGCCAGGCTGTGACAGTGCCAGCCCACTCCTTCCTCCCCTCTGTGGCCAGGCTGTGACAGTGCCAGCCCACTCCTTCCTCCCCTCTGTGGCCAGGCTGTGACAGTGCCAGCCACTCCTTCCTCCCCTCTGTGGCCAGGCTGTGACAGTGCCAGCCACTCCTTCCTCCCCTCTGTGGCCAGGCTGTGACAGTGCCAGCCACTCCTTCCTCCCCTCTGTGGCCAGGCTGTGACAGTGCCAGCCACTCCTTCCTCCCCTCTGTGGCCAGGCTGTGACAGTGCCAGCCACTCCTTCCTCCCCTCTGTGGCCAGGTTGTGACAGTGCCAGCCACTCCTTCCTCCCCTCTGTGGCCAGGTTGTGACAGTGCCAGCCCACTCCTTCCTCCCCTCTGTGGCCAGGCTGTGATAGTGCCAGCCCCTCC
>CM065717.1:11729458-11731958 GCA_033310375.1 Conus canariensis
GGAGATATTTCCTACCCCTTTTAATCAGACGGTGCGCTAATGCCCTCTAGCAATAGTCTCTCCCCCTCCCCCCCCTTCCCCCACCTCTATGTGTGTGTGTGTGTGTGTGTGTGTGTGTGTGTGTGTGTGTGTGTGTGTGTGTGTGTGTGTGAGAGAGAGGCGCGCGCGCGCGCGCGCGTAGGGTTACAGTACTTCAGAATTTTTTATTTTTTTTAAGGGAACCTTAAAAGAAAAGCAAGCAAGAACATGAGACAGACACTCGAAACCAAAAAAAAATATCAGATCGACAGACAGTCAGACAGACAGAAAGGTGAAAGCAAGGCTCAAAAGAAAGAAAGAAAGAAATGAAAGGAGAACAAAAGAAGGAACGAAAAAACAATTAATGTATAATAATTCTTCGACAATTTTTATTTTGATTCTTTTGTTTATGTGTTTGGTGACCTAAAGAAGAAACAGTTTTGTGCCAATCACATACACGAGCCACTCCTTTTACAATCACTCATGTTTTGATAAAGGGTGATGAAGCTCCGCGGTGTATTCCACACTCATTTTAAACCATGCTCTTATGTGTTGGAAATTAAATACTTCATGAAAACCCTGTGTATATATACATTTTCATCTGATGAAATTTGTTAAAAGATATATATCCTTCATCTGAACTAAGGATTTTCTGAAAGACAGATTAATATATATATATATATATATATATATATATATATTAATCTATGTGTGTGTGTGTGTGTGTGCGTGCGTGCGTGCGTGCGTGCGGGCGCGCGCGCGCGTGTGTGTGTGTGAGTGTGTATACTGTGTGTGTGTGTGTTTGTGTGTGTGTGTGTGTGTTCTTTTTTTTTTTCTTTTCTTTTTTTTTACAATTTTTCCCCTCAGCGTTGTCTATAGGTCTATTATCTTCAGCGCAACAGATGAGTGATGGTGGTGACGATGATGATGATGATGACGATGACGATGAGAAGGTGGATAATCACCATCATCTTGTCATTACCATTGCTTCACTTCATTCTTCAATAGTTCTTTACATAGGTCCATTTGAGTGGTGGGGTATTGATCTGCAAGACTACTTTATCTATGATGAGATAGTTGCACATGGTCAGCCAAAATTAACTTTACAAAGTTATTCTAAATGTACTGTACAGACCTAAGACGTCCCATCCTCCAACCCTCCACCCGCACTCACCCTTCATCCACCTAAACTAGGCCCATCAGTCCCTCCATATTCAATCGTTAGACTATATTCCGAAGTTAAAAGAATGAAATCATTGAATATTCTTTGTTGGTTAAATTCCCATCTTTAAGGAAACCTAAAGCAAACAAGATAAAGTCAGTTGCTTCATCAAGTGCAGTATGTTTTCAATCATGTGCAGTATGTTTTCAATCTATTAATTGTCTGACCAAGTCATTAACAACATCAGTTCAATACTAACAACCATGAGCGGTTATCATACAAAAGTCAACAGAAACGCTGAAAACTTTCACACACACACACACACACACACACACACACACACACACACACACACAAATCGCACAGGTAAACAATCACACAGTAAATACATACCATGCCGAAATATTATATCACACACACACACACACACACACACACACACACACACACACACACACACACACACGCCTAATATCAGTCAAAGTGAACAGACGTTAAACAGAAGAACGAACGAACGAACACACACACACACACACACACACACACACACACACACACACACACACACACACACAAATCGCACAGGTAAACAATCACACAGTAAATACATACCATGCCGAAATATTATTTACTCAGGTAAGGGGAGAATTCCGCGGAAGTTATTAGGTGAACGGCAGTCGACTGTTGTTCAATCAGAATCAGGCTCAGACCATTCCGACCCAAACCACAAACAGCTGAAACACGGCAAACGCCGCCGCACACCTGCGTGTGTCACACTTCTCCAACCCAAGCTCTCCGCAGTGGCGGGGGCTTTAACTATTCAGGTGAGGCATAAAGTTGTTTGTCCGAGACCGTCCTCTACCAACGACAAGCGCCTTTTCAATTCACACACGACTCTGAGAAACAGTCGGTGAAGGAATCTGCTGAGCTTTCGTTCACATCAAGTCCATGACGTTTTCACCTTCAAGATCGTAGAACACATTCAAAATGGCTGCAGCAGACAATATTTTTAGTGGGTTGAATACCTGGCAGCCATGAACGCACGCACACAGTATACAAACGCCTTCCTCTCGACATCAAGCTGTCTCGTCTGCTGCGGGTCGTTCTTTGTCACTTTTGTCAGCGACATAGCCATTGGCTATTGTAACTTCGGGCGACCAATGGTTGACAATCAAACGGACAGGAAGACACGGCGTGCTCTGCGCGTGGTTTCATTGAGAAATCACAGATCAAAGACGCCGGGGAGACATCGAGTTAAAAGGACAGACCGAGATCAGGAACGCCAGATTCCCAACTGTCAACACTCACACGTCTTCAAAC
>CM065717.1:11739458-11751958 GCA_033310375.1 Conus canariensis
TTTGCAAACCTTTATGAATTTGAGCAAATATCTGGACTCAAATTGAACTATGAGAAAACGTTTAATGTTTGGCTAGGTACAGAGAAAAATTCCACGAACACATATTTGTCACATTATAAAATGGAATGGAACCCCTCAAAATTCAAAATTCCAGGATGTGGTTTACGAATAGTCTATCGGATATGACGGAAGTTAATATGAAAGATAAATTTTCGGAAGTCCAAAACCTGTTCAAAATATGGACAAAAAGGATTATAACACCATTAGGTAGAGTAGCTGTGCTCAAATCATTAGTGCTATCAAAATTGGTGTACTTATGGATCCTTTTACCGAATCCTCCTGATTCCCAGATTGCTTTATTACAGAATATGTGTTTCAAATTTGTATGGAACAACAAAAATGATAAAATTAAAAGAAAGTACTCAATACATAGTATATAAAAGGGAGGGATAGGTATACCTGATCTGAAAATATATATCAGCTCCTTAAAAATAACCTGGATAAGGAAAGCGTACATGTACAACCATAAGTGGAAGATAATATTGCATTCATTATGTCCCGAAATAAGTAATTTTGACGCCTATGGTCCTAACAGATTTGTTGAAAGCAATATTCGTAACAAATTTTGGAAAGGAGTTTTTCTATCATATCAAAGGTTCTGCAAACAGGTAGAATTATACGAAAGTACAGATTTAGCCACTGAACCTATTTTCTGTAATGAGAAGTTTAAAGCGGGAGAAAAAACATTCATTTACAAGAAATGGATGCAGAAAAACATATTTCTTGTTAAACATTTACTCGATGATGATGGTAATTTTGTAAGCCTTTACGAACTGTCAGAGAAAATGGGATTTGAGGTCAGTTTCCTGAATTATATAAGTTGCGTGCATTCGATCAAAGCTTATGCAGAGAACAGAAGATTCAAATTAGACAGTAACATTAGTAAAGATAAAACTTTAGCACTTCAAAAAATTTGTAGCGTTACTAAAGGTACTCGTACATATTATGATATTATGGTGGAAGTCAATGAAGTTCTTAACATTAGTGCCTTTGTTAAGTGGGAACAGCGTCTTAATATACCTACTGACCGGACAGAGGTACTGAAAAGGATCAGCAAAATTAAAGAAACAAAACTAAAATGGTTTCAAATTAAGATATGCCACAGAATTTTGGTAACGAATAGTGTGCTGAAAAGTATGCAAATTATCGATAGTGACAAATGTAATTTTTGTAATAGAGAGAAAGATTCCATTAATCATTACCTATGGGAATGTGAGTTTACCCGTTTTCTGGAAAGACTTTGAAAGAGCTCTGAAAGTTAATTGTTCCCACTGTGAAAAATTATCCTTTAATGTGGAGATTATATTATTTGGTACGGATGAGAAAACAAAAACCAATGATATGCTTGACCTAATAATTTTAAAGGGAAAATATTTCATTTATAAATGTAGAATTCACAAAACAAAGCCTAATCTAAACATGTTTTTGAAGGAGCTGAACTATCGATATAAAATGGAAAAATATATGTACTTGATGAAGACGAAGCAGGCTACCTGCCAAACAAAATGGTTACCATACATTAAGCTGTTAGAGGATTAATTGTTATGATATGTAATATAATATATGTATGTGTACCTAAGTGTGTGTGTGTGTATGTATGTGTGTGGGTGGGTGGGTGGGTAGATGGGTGGGTGTGCGTGTGTGCATGTATGTGCATGGCGCGCTCTCGCACGCACGCAGACACGCACGTACATATATATGTTTAATGTTGTCCATGACCTTGAAGCCTCCATGAAACAATAGGAAACAAAGTTTATCTGTATAGTGTACTTTCTCCGAATGCCATGAGTCGATGGAGTTGCAATGATTTATGTCATGCATTTTATAACCTTATATCCTATATCATGATTGTGTAAATCATTAATGCCATCCATATTGGAATTCATTTTTAAAAATAAATAAATAAATTAAAAAAAAAAAAAATCAGAAAAAAATCTCTGGCTGAAAATTGTTGTACTCTCTTCTATACTGCGTAGATAAGCATATGTCTGTTTTACAAACTGTATTCATCCATGATGCTTTTAAAATTATAAACAAACAAAAGCAGTACCATTGTGGTTTTTGTTGATGTACTACACATTTTTTTTAGGGGGGGGGGGGGGGTAAAGAATTAAGGGGCGGGGGGGGGGGGGGGGGTGCCTAGCGTCCTCAGCATGGTCTACGTTGCTTGATAAACTGCATGATGGTATATTGTTATGGTGCTTGTTGCTCTTGTCAATCAGGACATAGCTTTCTTTATACTGTGTGATTGCTTGATACTGCGTACATGTTAAAAAAGAAAACAAGGAAGCTTCTTATACAATGTGATGTTGTAAACTGCGTCATGGTTAAAAAAAAAAAGTTGAACTTTCAAGATGCTGTAAGCAGATCAGGTTTAACAATGTGTTATTTTATGTGCTTGAGAGAGAGAGAGCTAGATTGAGAGAGAGAGAGAGAGAGAGAGGAGAGAGAGAGAGAAGAAGAGAGGAGAAGATATGCTAATAACATCGAGAGCAAGAGGAGAGAAACGAGAAACAAGCAACAACATCTGACAACAACAAAGAAGACTTCAGATTTACACACACACACACACACACACACACACACACACACACACACACACACACACACACACACACACAAGCTATGGGGTCCGTACCTTGAAGCTTTCGACTGCAAGCCATCCCAGAATGCTCGTTTGCCACGTAATCTTATCCCATGACTCTACGATGTCTGAGATGGCAGTGAACAATCACAGAGTCCTGATCACTTGGACGAATATCAGAATACCAACATGTGAACAGAGTTTTTTTTTTTTTCTCCCCCTTTTATCCCCTGACTGTCACACGCGCATAAAACAATTCGTATCCTGTGTCTTGATCCACTCAACGAAATCGGCTATCATGATTGATAGTCTACAGGAGATACTGTCATTAACTTGTGTGTGTGTGTGTGTGTGTGTGTGTGTGTGTGTATGTGTGTGTGTGTGTGTGTGTGTGTGTGATGCACATGGAAAAAAGCCTTGGTCAATGTAGGAAAACAGAAAAAGAAAACAAAGGCAATCCAATTTGTTGTTGTTGTTGCCATACACTATCAGAGAGAGAGAGAGAGAGAGAGAGAGAGAGAGAGAGAGAGAGAGAGAGAGAGGGGGGGGGGGTCACTTCCAAACGTTTGGCCAGTTTGCGTAAAGTACACACGGTTTATGATGCCAGTCAGTCGGCACCACTGACCATCACGTGAATGCTTTTGATGTTGTTAGGTCCCGGAACCTCACACTGGTCACGAGAGAAACTCCACGGACGACTTCATCGACAACTCCAGGCTTGTGGATACACAGACTGGCAGTCGCCTACTTCTTCATCGTTCGCTCAAGACAGTGAATTCGGACGCCTTGACAAACGTGCGTCGAAGACTCTCCAAGGAACCAAAGATCTTGATCGTCATGGTCAAGCCAGCGGGCCAAGCTTCTGCTCCAGGTCTCCAAAGTGTCGAACATCCCATTCAGCGCCCAGTTTGAGGAGAAAAGTGATTCCTCGTTCGTTCTGCGTCTTTATTGTCCTGAACGTTGTTGCTCTTGCCTGAAGACGACCAAAGAGGTCGAAACGCGTTGCGTTTTGTCTTGTAGTTTGTGTGTCGCTTTCGTCCGGGGGACAAGTATTCTTTTTTAAAGTTTGTTTCAGTCCTGGATGAAGTATTCCACTGTCGTGGAAGATGATGTGCCGCATCATATATGGGGCACATCGAAGAGTTAGCCTACCAATTTTGAGCTTTCTGAATCTTCATTGTCCTGTCTTCTCTGCCCCACAATGGTCACTTGGTCTTCTGTGGGTTGGAGGTACTATTCACTTCTCCTGTCGTGCTCAGGGTGCTTCTGAAACCATCCTCTACTCCGCCTTCCTCATCACGACTGTTTTCACATCTTCAGATGGGACTTCCCGCTCCTCTCGCAGCAGCGGTCCTCCTTGCTCTGTCAGGTTGGAGAGGGAGTCCGCTGACTGAGACAGAGTCAGTCACCGTCCGGCATTCCACCGCTATCCATCACAATAAGGCGTGACAGGGAAGCAACGATCTTACCTCTGGCGTCTGACGCACATCCGCTGCTAACACCCCCACCCCCTCCCCTTCCATCCCCAACCCTTCTTCCCCCCCCCCCCCACTCCCCACCCTTCTACGTCCCCAACAACGCCTGTTCCGCCATTCCTTCCCAAACGTCTGCTCCCTGTCGACATTGCTCTCCCTTTCTGCCCCCTCTTTTTCCCTTCCCCACCCCCTCCCCCCACCCCTCCTCGTCCTGCATACACTCCGGTGTGTTTCACCTGGTTGGGGGTGGAGGCGGTGAGGTGGAGAGAGGGAAGGACTGCGTTTAGGGGAAAACAAACGGATGAGATGGGGAAGGGAGGGAGGGGGGGGGGGGGTCTGACGTTGCCATCGCGACGTCAAGGTGCAAAGGAGCTTACAGCTAGCAGAGGTCTGGCCGCTTATGGTACTTAGGTCCTGTTGACCTTCCCTTCTCTCAGTCTTTTGTCTCCACACCTCCCCGCTCCTCTTCCTCCTCGTTCTCCTCCTCCTCACACACACACACACACACACACACACACACACACACACACACACAACAACAACAACAACAACAACAACAACAACAACAACAACATACACAGACACACACATTCTCTGTGTGTGTGTGTGTGTGTGTGTGTGTGTGTGTGTGTGTGTGTGTGTGTGTGTGTGTGTGTTGTTGTTGTTGTTCTTCTTCTTCTTCTTCTTCTTCTTCTTCTTCTTCTGCTTCTTCTTCTTCTTCTTCTTCTTCTTCTTCTTCTTCTTCATCAATTTAACGTCTTCCCACTTAACGTGATTACAGACAGATTGTGTAATAGTGTGTGTGTGTGTGTGTGTGGGGGGGGGGGGGGTAGTTCATTCATTTTTGTTTGTTGTTTTAGTTTTTTTTTTTAATTCATCTATGCGTTAACGTTGATGAATTTAATGGCTCATCTATATTTTTTTTCTGTTCTGAAGATACGTGTATTTGTTAATTTTTCGTAAGTTTTAGTTGCTAACCATGCTCAATTTATGTAGCTGCTAGTCACCCTTAGTTCCTCACCAGGGCAAGGGCCGAACGACAAAACACACACACACACACACACACACACACACACACACACACACACACACACACACACACACACACACACACACCATGTATTTACTTATTTGTTAGCCTTGGAAATAAAAATTACCATCATTATCATCATCTCTCAATCAGTAATTCATTCTCTCTCTCTCTCTCTCTCTCTCTCTCTCTCTCTCTCTCTCTCTCTCTCTCTCTCTCTCTCTCTCTCTCTCATATGATCTACAGATTCACAGATTCTTTTTTTTGATTATTATTTCACTTCGATTCATGTCCACCAGATGCTCAATTTGTAGGAGGAGACTACGGGAAAGAGAAGGGCAGGAGCTATGTTTGGGCGGGAGAGAGAGAGAGAGAGAGAGAGAGAGAGAGAGAGAGAGGAAGGGAGGGAGGGAGAGAGGGGGAGTAGGGCTGGGAGGCGGGGCGTCGGTGGAAGAGGGTGACGCGGGAAGCTGAGGGAGGAGAGAGAGAGGGGGGGGGGGGGGCACTGTCCCATTCATAGTCATGTCAAGGTGACTGACTCTATTGGACTGTCAAGGTGACTGACTCTATTGGACTGTCAAGGTGACTGACTCTGTCGGGCGTGAGGCCGCACTTTGCCCCGTGGCAGGCCATATGGAATGATGCAGGGTGCCTCTGGTGCCACATCTCCTTAGTTTCCTCACCGGCTGCCACAGGCCCCGCCGATCCCCCCACTTGTGAGGATTTCCCACTTCGCTTCCTGGGACTTCCTGGGATCGCGGTGGGATTAAAGGCCGCTCTGTCGTTTTGAGAGAGAGAGAGAGAGAGAGAGAGAGAGAGAGAGAGAGAGAGACGCTTTTGACGCTTTGATGATTTATTGCCTTCAGCTATAGGGGCCATTAAGGCAAGGGGGGTATACATACTTCTGGACACATTGCATCATGAAAGTATAAAGAAAATACACACTGTATCATTAAAGTAAAAGTAAAAGGAACCTAAATGATGAAATAAACAAAAACATCATAACGTAAAGGATTAAAGGATCGCTCACATTGTCAGGATGGTACAGATATTTATATCAAACTACTCACACGTAAACGATCAAATCTGATTAAATGACTTCCGTACAGAACGTCCTTTCCTACGCTACCGTTCCTTCCCTTTAGTTCCAAAACCCAGTTCCCAATCCCTTCTCTCACCTTGCACGAACAAACATAAACAGTAAACGCAAGCTCACATTTTTCCATCCCTCCTCCCAACCTCACCCTCTAATCCGACAGATCCCCGACCGCCCGATCGCCCTCCCCCCCCCCCCCCCCTTCCCCTTCCACACCCCACCTTTCCCTTCTCCATTCCCGACCTTACTGTTCCAAACGCACGCAAGCTCATGTGCGCAAGCGCAAGCGCAAGCGCGCGCGCGCGCGCGCGCGCGCACACACACACACACACACACACATACACTGAGACTACATGGCCATCCACTAATTACAAAAGAACATACTAAGACAAAACAAGGAACATTAGATTACAATACTGTTGTCATTAAGTTCTAGCTTCTTTTTTCTCGTCTTGGTAGCATCAGTTAAATACTTAGCAAGACCAATGATAGTTGCATCATTATCTGTTGCCAAAAGATTAATTAAACCACTTACTGTAGGCTCGACATGAGTCATATTGAAAAAAGAATATTTTCGGCGAATATCTGACAAGAAGCAACAATGAAAAAGAAAGTGCACTTCATCTTCCTTATTGTGACCGCACATTGGGCAGTCAACACTTCGTTCGTTGGTCATAAACCAGTGTTTTGCAGCGCCTAGGCCATGCACTCTTAATCTAAACTTTACCAGATCTTCCCTCATCTTTTTATTCGTTATCAAAGTTAGATACCTCTCAGCTTCAAACGTAATTTTAAAAGAACGGTACCACTCATATTTATCATTATCTTCAATTTCTGAGTGCCAATTTTGTTTGTAACATGAAACAATTCTTTCCTTAAATTCTGATATAAACCCCTCCTCCGAGCCAACACCTTGACACAACCATACTACACCAAAACCATTTTCTGTTAGAGTGTTCCTAACTTTTGATGCCCAATTGTATTTGCCTGCTTCTAATTGTAATAACAACATATCATAGGCTTGCCTACATATTCTATTAGTTGGTAGTTTTACCAGCCGCAGCCAGTATTTAACACATTTTACAGCAGTTCGAACGAGCAAAGGATATCTTCCTGTTTCTCCGTAACTCATTTTATTTGAAGAGTGTAGTGGTATACCCAGGAATCGTTTAATGGCAAAAGTATGTACTTTTTCTATTAACCCTGTATCTTCTAACCCCCATACTTCTGCTGCGTAAGTCAATATGGGCTCAATCTGAGTATCAAAAAGCTTCCAGAATAGGGAAGGATCAATTGTATGTAGTTTCTTTAGTGATTTTAGAATTTCAATAACGCCCAATTTACCTTTTCTACTCATGTCTAGAAGGGCAGCATTCATACTTAACTTTGTTGTAAATATCAAGCCTAAGTATTTGTATGTGTTTGTTACTCTTATATCTTCGTTTCCATATGTCCATTTTTCTCTTATTCCAAGATAACCACCTTTACGGAAAACCATAATATTAGTCTTATCTAGATTCACTTCTAGACGTAATCTGTCAGCCTCTTTTTTCAGATTGTTCAGCTGATTCTGTAGACCTATAACAGTATCTGAGAGCAAAATAACGTCGTCTGCAAAAAGCAATAAGAATAATTCTGAAGTTCCTGGTACCATCTGGATTCCGTGAGAGAGAGAGAGAGAGAGAGAGAGAGAGAGAGAGAGAGAGAGAGAGAGAGAGAGAGAGAGAGAGAGAGCTGTTGAGAGGGAGGAAGGGAGGGAGGGAAGGAGGTGGAAGAAAAAGTGGACAAGAGAGGAAGAGGGTGGGAGAGAAATTTGGGGTAAGGAGAGAGAGAGAGAGAGAGAGAGAGAGAGAGAGAGAGAGAGAGAGAGAGGAAGGGTAGGGGGATGGAGAGAGAGTTGGGGTGGGGGTGGGGTGGTTGTGGATGAGTGGGTAAAATGCTATTTTGGTTTTTATAATGGATCACGTGTTGCGTTCTGGTTGACTGCACACGCTTGCAGATTTTACAAATTATGAATAAAAACCTATCACAGTCACGCATGCATAGAAGCAAAGGCCGACAGTTCATCTGACCAACTGGAAGGAAGTTTACAGAATTTGGCGAATCACAGAGTCCGACGAATACATTAACACTTTTCAATGAAAGAGAGAGAGAGAGAGAGAGAGAGAGAGAGAGAGGAGGGGTAAGTGTGTGTGTGTGTGTGTGTGTGTGTGTGTGTGTGTGTGTGTGAGTGAGAGAGAGAGAGAGAGAGGGGGGGGCAGGGTAAGTGTGTGTTTGTGTGTGTGAGTGAGTGAGTGTGTGTGTGTGTGTGTGTGTGTGTGTGTGTGTGTGTGAGAGAGAGAGAGAGAGAGAGAGAGAGAGAGAGAGAGAGAGAGAGAGAGAGAGAGAGAGAGAGATGAAACGCAAAGATGAAGTTGAAATAATCTAGTTTCTAAATCAGGTTATTCCCGTTTAAGATCTACTTCATCTTCAATTAAAACAAGTTTTAGGGCTGAAACTAAACAAGAAATCCTTTCTAATGATGTTCAGCAAGTAGTTCCCCCAAACACACCAAATATAGTAGCGTCCACTGATTGGTAGATGAAAGAGACGGCCTTTAAAAAAAAAAAAAATAAAAAAAAAACAAACTCTCTTTTACCATAAGAACGAACACAAGGGCACACGAGCGACAGTCTGCACACCACAAATTGATACACAAAGGCCTTGCTTAAGGAGTTGAGTATTTATAGACTGGCGCAATTAGATTATTTTGAGAATTTTTATTGTCTGAAAGTTGATTCTCCTCATTTTCTTTCATATGGCCATCAAGGTACAAGCCAGGCGGTTCCAAGCAGACTGATTAACTAAAATCAAAGGAATGGGACTGTTTGAGGGCTTCCAGCTGGCGCAAAGATAGCGTCACGGATGGGTGCAAAGGCCTGACATGTGACATCAGCTACGGGGAAGGTCATGTATTTGTAAGGTTGTATGCGATCGGTGACCGCCCCCGCTCAAAAAAAAAAAAAAAAGGAAAGAAAGAAAACGAGCGAAATAATTGATAGGGAGTTGTTCTTTTGATCAGTTATCAGTTTAACATTAAATGCTGGCTCAAATTTATGGCAGGCCTCAAAACGCACGCATGGCTTTTACATGTGCTTTAGTGCAAAAATCCTAATTGTGGAGTGAGTCCACACACTTACCATCAGCTGCCAGACAAAATCCGTCAGGCGAGTCCGTGTGCTCGTACCGGACGATCAGTTCCACCTCCTCCTGCTCTTTCTCTTCCCTCCCCCCTTCCGCTTCCCCACCCTCATCCACCTCCTCCTCCTCCTCCAGTTCCCGCAGTAGAACGCCAATGTTGTCTGTGGGCAGGATCAGGATCTCTGTACAACACAGTACAGCATTGTATAGCCCTTAGCAACACGATGCACTGACCTGCAACACAGTACAATCTTGTTTATGCAGTAACGACACAAGTGATTCATTAAACGGTAACATTGTACAACACACTGCACACCTCCACAACACGACATGACCCCGTGAGTAACACATGATATCATTTGGAGCCGTTTGCATTGCACAGTACAAACTTGCGTAACCCTAAACAACAAAGTATCTTGACATTAAACAGAGTGCACACCGTAGAACCCTCCATAACAAAGTGTAAGAAGCATTGACGACACTGTATCTGTCTGTTGGTCGGTCGGTCGGTCGGTCGGTGAGTGCATGCGCGCGCGCGCGCGCGCGCGCGTGTGTGTGTGTGTGTGTGTGCGTGCACTATCACCGACAACACAAAAAAATCAATGTGCAACATTGTACAACACAGTACAATCCTTCACAGTTCCGGCAGTAAAACAAGATACAAGTCCACCGATGTACATGATGGAACAGAGTACGGTTCTGCACAGTCCCCAACATCACAGACTAACAGTGTGTTACTGTCTAAATATTATACAACAGCAAACAGTACTGTCACGGGATACAATCGCACCGGACAGAACAATGAATATTCCTGAACAACACAAAACATCATATTCCTAATTTTACAATACATTATGACTATGTATAGCACTGTGCAACATGATACTATACAGTATACCATTACTCAGCCGTTCAGAACATCATACAGAACAGTGAGGGAGAGGGTAGGAGATAAAGGTGGAGACAGGGTATGGGAGGGCTGGTGGTGGTGGTGGTGGGGGGGGGGGGGGGGGTATTCCTTCTGGACATTAAAACAGAACACAAACAAGCACAAACCCCGTGTATAATCACACGGCATGTCATAATCTTCACGACAAAGTTAACGTGTTTAGAAGAAAGAAAGGCAAACAAGTAGTGATGATACTGAAACTGTTGTCGTTTTCCACATTGCAAAATGGCTGACTATCAACAAGCACAATGTAACATGAAACGATGTGGGAAACGATATGCAACACAATGCGATGTTGTTCTATCAGCAATACTACCCAAAAGCGCAATTAACGCCAAGGAATTGATTGAAAACTGCCTAAATTAAACACCGAGTGAGCTTTCTTTTACAAAAATCAGATGAAAACAACTCTATTAAGATATAAAAGTCAACTGTAAAAGAAATCGACAAATTAACTTGCAGGGAATTCAAGGTAGATTACCGTACAGAGGGCCAGCCCACGTCCATCATGGTTAGTTCCCTTTAATTTGTATACCATCGTTTATTGGATCTTGATTTGTGGAAATAGTGCTAGCAGTGAACTGCTCCTTGTGTGTGTGTTATTCTGCACTGTTTGCGAAATATCTTGCGCTGTTTTTACACACAGGCGGATATACAAGTCTTAGGTGAATACACATCAACAACACTTCCAAGCATTTCCGAACCCAAAATTTGACAGATTTGAACCCTCAGATAGCAGGTGAATGCCGATGGCTTTTCCGATCACTCAGTAGGAAGTTTACAGAATTCAGCAAATGGCGTAGCTTAACATGTAAATCATTATTGATTACTAAAACAGAAATGAAAAACAAAGACAAAATCAACACTCCAATGTCTGATTCAGCTTCTTTTCCGTTTAAAATCAGATTTACTTCATCTTCGAGTGATATGTAAAAGGCAAGATAAATATTGTCTTTAAATGGGGTTGATAACAAAAAGGAAAAGTTTTTATTATAATCAGCCATTCTTTTTTTAACCCAACGTTCACCAAAATAGTCATATCATCTGACTGCGGATTGGTAATTAGAGCTTGGCGTGATTTTCACTTTATTGGCAAAATTCAGTTTTGAAGTAGAAAACGCATGACTCCTTTTAAAAATTTTTCTTACATTTTTTTTTCAAAAGAAAAGATATGCTAATGATAACACCAAAGAAAATCCCAAGAGCAAGGTGGACGCAGAAAATGAAATAAGAAACAAAAGGTAGGTAACTTTTGCTCCCATCATGAATCAGATACAGGTAACTCTCCCCATACTAATGCTGGTAGCACATCAATTCGCTGAGCGCATATGCAGATACAAGACTCACAGGGCAAACACGAAAACGTCCCTTAAAAGAAAAACAAGATTCCAAGCTTTAGCCAAGTCTCATTTCAAGGAACTTTCCGTGTCTGTTCGATGAGCATCTTATCTGAAAATTATGTCCACGTGAACTGATGCCACAAGAAGCATTCGTTTGGAATAATGACAACAAAAGTTACCTCCCTTGTTCAGAGTTAAATAATTATGATAACAGCAACAGTACTACTACTTTTACTGATAATGATGATAATAAACTACTACTACTTCTGCTGCTGCTACTACAACTACTACTACTACTATTACTACTTCTACTACTACTAGTACTACTACTACTGCTGGGGTTATTTCGATGGCGCTTACTTAAAGCGTTTCTCAGTATCAACTGAATGTACAACCATACATTTGTATTCTGACTACAACAAAAACAATCAGAATAAAAATAACAACGTCCACAACAACAGCAACACACACACAATCTTCCTTTAACTTTTAGACACAAGGACTTTCCTACAAAAATACTTTCTGTTGCTCATTTGAGAAACATTTTGGACGAAAATTCTTTACCCCAATAATTCGCTTTTCTCGCTGAAAATTCAGACGTCCACATAAGGCCATATAAGTGAGAATCACTAAGTAAAATAACCGACCAATCAAGTCTGTGGATCTCGTCATGAAAACATACATTCAAGTACACAACACACACACACACATACACACACACACACACACACACACACACACACACACGCACGCACGCACGCACGCACACACACACACACACACACA
>CM065717.1:11759458-11761958 GCA_033310375.1 Conus canariensis
CACACACACACACATACACATGCGCACGCATGTGAGCAAGCACGCACTCACACAGACACACACGGACAAACAGACACTTAGACACACACACAGACACACAGGCACATAGGCACACACGCACAGGCACATAGGCACACACACACACACACACACACACACATACACACACACACACACACACACACACACACACACACACACACACACACACACGTAAACACACACACACACACACACACACACACACACACACACACACACACGCCATACTTACGTATGCGTACGTGTGCGCGCAAGCGCGCTTACTGACACCCACCCACATGTGCATACATACGCACATAAACACATTGGCGGACACATATTTACAGGCACAAAGACACAGACACAGAGACAATACATGCTCACACACACACACACACACACACACACACACACACACACACACACACACACACACAAATGATACCATTTCTGTATGACCAAAGCGACAGTTCTTCTAAGTAGAACTTTGCTCTCATTTAATGGCAATGTTGAACCAAAAACGAAGCGTGAAGATGAAAAAGTTGATATATTATAATGAATGTCAATGAATCCAGATTTCATTCAAGGTCTTTTCTCTGTGGCTCGTAAGGCAAAGAACGAGAGAGTTACTTTTCTGGCTTAAACACACACACACACACACACACACACACACACACACACACACACACACACACACACACACACACACACACACACACGAGAGAGAGAGAGAGAGAGAGAGAGAGAGAGAGAGAGAGAGAGAGAGAGAGAGAGTCTTTATGTGCTTTCGGTTCCTTATGAAGGACTTTGCGTACATGTTACAACAACGGAAACAAGATTATGAATTAAAACATGTGACAGAATACACCGTAACGTGAAAGTTCCCTCTATGAGAAGCTGCCAGGTCCAAGGAGAAAATGCCGACAATCAAAGCCGATTTTGAAAATGTACATTGTCTGAATATAAGTTAAGAATGTAGGGAGAGGGAGGCGTGCGACTGTGAATGGGGAGGGGTTAGGTTTGAAGTGTATAGAAATGAAAGATGAATGTCCATTGCACTTTAAAGCTGTCAAGCAGCGCTTTGAATTCCTGGAGGGAGCGGGGGGAGGGGGGGGGGGGGACACCTTTGTATCATTTCATTAATATCACTGGAATATTGTCATACCTCCTTTATCAGCATTATTATTGCTATTATTGGATTAATATCATGATGTCATGCCTGAGTGATATTCAGAAGTCTACAGCATTGGACAAGCATCATTCGATGCTGCAGCTGCTTGCGTTTTGCATTTCTTGAACGTACGTACCACCACCACCACCACCCCTCCAACATCCCCCCCCCCTTCTCTTCTCCTCTCTCCACCACCCTCTCCTTTGGGCACATCCCTCCACACACACACACACACACACCACAACACACACACACACACACACACACCACACACACACACACACACACACACACACACACCACAACACACACACACACACACACACACACACACACACACACACACACACACACACACACACACACACACACACACACACACACACACAACACACACACACACACACACACACACACACACACACACACCACACACACACACACACACACATACACAGAAGCCCCCCCCCCCCCTCCCCACAGAAGCCCCCACACAAAGATGCTGAACTTTCATCTATCGTCTTGATGACAGGAATGCAGGTAAATCATTAAACAGTCATAAGCCATTTTTCTACATTTGCATTGATAAGATTGAATGTAAAATCTCAGATATTTGTTCCCAAGAACACGCTCAGTAAATCAAAGCGTGAAATGATCTTGATCCGTACCGAGGCAGGTGATTTTATTTAATGAACTTCGGTATATGTGGCGCGGGGAACCCCTAAACACGAAGAGGTTTGGGGTTGACGGCGAGGCCGGGACGTCGGGGTAGGGGTGGGGGTGGGGGTTGGGCATGGACAGGTGGAAGAGTGGGAGGAGGGGTGTGAGGCAAGGGGATGTGACTCACAATGTTATTCACACACAGACACAGGAAACGAATACTTCTCCCCCCCCCCCCCCCCCCCCCCCTCCCATATTTTATGCAGATGCCAATATTTCACAGTGTGGGGAAAGAAAACAGGGACAGTGCCAAGACATGAGAGTTCTTTGATCAAAACAACGTGTGTTGTTGTATGCAACGTATGTTTTGCACTGTTTGCACTGTGTCTGGTGTTCCGATCAGCTCTGTTTCAGTAGACAGGTTGATACAGTTCATATGGTCTCACGTTCTCTGATTTTGTTCGCACATAGGCTACTTCATGAACCTCACTCCCATTCCCCCCCCCCCCCCCCCCCCCCCCCCCCCTTTAATATAGCGAACACATTTGAGTGATTTGCATTTTTTTTCTTTTTCAGACCAATCCTTTTCAATGTTCGAGCATTTGAATTGAGACGAAATAGGAACTCATTCGTATATGAACTTTAAAA
>CM065717.1:11779458-11786958 GCA_033310375.1 Conus canariensis
GTTCAGAATCACCTTTCTAGCCGTGAAAAAATCAAAGGCGACAGAAACATCCAGTATGCGTAATCATGCCTATTCTTTACTCCAGATGAAGAATAGGAGAGCTAGATGCTGACAAGTTGGAAAGAGCGGAGAGTAACACAATAGGTGTTTCCACTTCCTCCTCATGTGCGTTGTCTATGGGAGCATACTAGCGTCTAAAGACGACGATGATTTTTCCCCTCAAGAAAACGGCTATGAACTTCGAGAAAAATAGCGAAAAGAGGGAATACCGTCCTTATCCTGAGGATCACAACTATTTTCCAAGGAATCACATCTGTTTTCTTGTTTTTCTGAGGATAACAACTGGTGTTTCCTGTTTTTCTCGTGAATCACAAATATTTCTATATTTTCTTTGGGAAAATAACTCTTATCATTCTCTGTTTAAGAGAACAAGTATTATACTAAGGAAACTGGAAAGCCAGTCATGATCGCTCTTTATCATGACAAACGCAAAACGGGGTCGGCCAAATAGGGAAAACAGTCGTGGCCCTGAAGATCATCATCCGTTTTGATATCTTGGTTGTTTTCCTCAAGGAAAATAACTGTTTTCCCCGCGAAAATAGGGAACACAGTCGTGATCATTAGGGATAACATCAATATCAACCGTTCTCCTGGGGAAGATATGGAAAACATTTGAGGGAAAACAGTTATCCTAACGAAAACAGGTGTGATCCTTAGCCATCTCATCTTAACTCCAGTTTCCCACAAGGATTTAATTGGCTTGTTCCTGAAATAAAGCTAGCATCCGCTTTTGACGCTAGTGTGTTGCCATACATGACGGGCTCTAAACTCAGTACGGGCTCAACATCAGATCCTCGCTCTGAACTGTGGGTTGGGGGTATTTCAGTTCAAAAACCGTCACAAGTACCAGACATGTTCCCTGCCTTGCAGCAGAAATTATGTTGTCACACGGACAGCCTGAGTTAACAGCCATGTCGGCACATGGTGTGGCAGAAATGGAGGTGTTTCACCTTACACTGACCAGGTGCTCTCTGCCCTGGCTGTGTGGACAAATGGTTTGCAATTAACAACAGACGTCACACCTCTGCAGTCACTGGGATGATAACCAGACCAATCAATCACATTGCTTTATTCCCTTACCATATGGCACCAAGAGAGAGAGAGAGAGAGAGAGAGAGAGAGAGAGAGAGAGAGAGAGAGAGAGAGAGAGAGAGAGAGAGAGAATGATTTACACTAATTTACCTTTTAATATTAGACATTATTCATTTATCCATTTGCTCCCCCTCTGTTTCCACACCCCTATCAGATCGTGAAAATGGCCACGAGAATGAGTATGTGAATGCTACACACACACACACATACACACACACACACACACACACACACACACACACACACACACACACACACCACACCACACCACACACACACACACACACACAGACACAGACACACACACACACACACACACACACACACACACACACACACACACACACACACACACACATCTCTATCTCTCGGTCGGTCTGTCTGTCTGTCTATTCTCTATCAATTTTCCCATGTGAACACGAAGGCATATTGATCCTTAGATTACCACCGCTGGACATTCTATCGTGCAGGCAGTCCACGTAAAACCCCTCTTTATTCTTACTGTCTGACGAATGATGCCAATGCGTATATTACCGACAACAGTAAGGCAAGCCATGTACTGCCTGACAACACGGCTTTTGTGGTGGGTGAGTGAGATTGAGTGCAGGTGGCGCTGTGACTCATTCCACATCCAATCAACGATCCTCTCTTGGTGAATTCATGCTTTATTGGGAATATGCCATCATGCAGTTCGGACCCAGGGGTCACTTTCCTCTTATCCGTGCTTTTCATTCGGAACTAGTCTTTCCTAGGGAAAGAATGCAACTCTCTCTCTCTCTCTCTCTCTCTCTCTCTCTCTCTCTCTCTCTCTCTCTGTTATATATACCCTCCAAAAACCAAACCAAAAGAAACAAACAAAAAAGCACCACCACCACCAACAAAAAAGCACCCTATCTTAGAATCCTAGGGACAGAATGGAACTCTGTCTGTGTGTGTGTGTGTTTCTTTCTTTGTCTCTGTCTCTGTCTGTCTCTATTTCTGTGTCTGTCTGTCTCTTTTGTACAGCGTCCCCCCAAAAAAGAAAAAAAACAAAAACAAAAACAAAAACAAACAAACAAAGAAACAAACAAACAAACAAACCAGTAACAAAAAAAAAACCTATCTTAGAATCCTAGGGAAAGAATGCAACTCTGTCTCTGTGTGTGTGTCTCTCTCTGTCCCCTCCAGTAACAGTAACCAAAAAAACCCCTATCTTAGAATCCTAGGGAAAGAATGCAACTCTGTCTCTGTGTGTGTGTCTCTCTCTGTCCCCTCCCTGCCTGTCTGTCTGTCTGTCTCTCTTCTATACCCCCCCCCCAAAAAAAAAAAAAAAAAAAAAGCAAAAAAAAAAAAAAGCAAAAAAAAACAAAACAAACCAAAACAAAACAAACAAACAACAAACAAACAAACACAAACAAACAAACAAACAAAAATAATTTTCGTTGAATTCTAACTGTGTGAAAAGAGTTCAACAAATTTCAACGGTCGACCTCCAAATCCGATTCTACCTTCTGTTGGTTTCAAATTGGGGTGAATATGTGAGCGGGAATTTTCACAAGCAAAAACAGATTTACTGAGCCGCCAAGGGAAAAAAAAAACAACAAACAAATTAATAAACAACACAACGCGTTTCGACCCATTTGGTCAACTGCATGACAAATAACATTCAGGACAATGCAGGACAAACAGTCAGTGTCGTATGTCTTCGAACTGGGTGCAGAATCGGGTCTTTGGCGAACGACTAAATTGTCCGAATGGATTCAAGGCTAGAGGGAAGACAACATTAGTTACACAACAATAATAATGATCATGAAAACTACTGCTACTACTACTACTGTTGCTGGTGCTGCTGCTGATGCTGCTGGTGCTGCTGGTCCTGCTGGTGGTGCTACTGCTGGTGCTACTGCTACTACTATTACTACTACTACTACTACTGATGGGAGTATAATCATATAATAATGATAGTCATCCCAGTAATAATGATACTAATGTAAGGAGAGGACGAAGAAACACGAGAGCATAGTTGCAATATTATGGTTATGGTAGCACTACTACTACTACTACTACTACTACTACTACCACTACTACTACTGCTACTGTTACTACTACTACTGCTACTGCTACTACTACTACTACTACTACTACTACTACTACTACTACTACTACTACTACTACTACTACTACTACCAATGATAGCGACAGAATTAATAATAATGTGATAAGAGTGATAATGACTACTACTACTACTACTGCTACTACTACTACTACCAATGATAGCGACAGAATTAATGATAATGTGATAAGAGTGATAATGATTATAACAACGATAATCATAGTAACGTTAGTAGAAGAAGAAGAAGAAGATGAAGTAGTAGTAGTAGTAGTAGTAGTAGTAGTAGTAGTAGTAGTCGTCGTAGTAGTAGTAGTAGTACTACAGCTACAACGTCTACTGCTGATAATACCACAACTACTATACTACTATTGATGCTACTTATACTACTGCTTCTACTCTCTCTCTCTCTCTCTCTCTCTCTCTCTCTCTCTCTCTCTCTCTGATTCCCATAGCGCCAATTCCTCAGAAAGAAGAGATATTTTATTTTTTGCTTGTAGTGAGCACTTGTAGTAGTGAGTCTTTTCATCATTTCTTCCAGAAAGGAAGTTGTGTTTTCACCCATGTCTGTAAACCAGTGACGTAAAATGGTTGAACTCATTTAAAGAAAATAGCATTTCTTGCACCCCATACTTAAAAATGTGTCAAAACTATTCCCCCCCCCCCCCCTTCATGTCCCTCTCCCACCTCCCCTTCTCTCCTCCTCCTCAGTTCCTCCTCTGTCTTTCCCTCTGTCCACCAAACTAAGGTGATTGTGAAATAGACCGGTCTGCAGTCATAACCCAGATCATCATGTGATTCGAGTACCTTGTTGAAACCGACAAGGGCTAGCGTTTCCATGGAAACTGCTCGTCTC
This sequence comes from Conus canariensis, assembly GCA_033310375.1. Taxonomy (NCBI): domain Eukaryota; kingdom Metazoa; phylum Mollusca; class Gastropoda; order Neogastropoda; family Conidae; genus Conus; species Conus canariensis. The sequence continues at coordinate 11,783,556 of CM065717.1, forward strand.
GGATGACCAGAAGTGTTGTCGATAACGATTAGGCGGATTTCACAATGGCCGTTGAGAGAGTGAAGGAGCGGGAGGAATTGCCAGGAGAAGGACGGGGAGGAGGAAGGGAAGGTAAAGGTGGGGTAGAGGGTAGGGATGGAATGGGGTTAGAGGGTGCGAAAAATGGTTTAGCCATTTATACACACAGATGGACAACTGGTTAAGACACACAGGCATCTGGAGTAAATGTATACGTGCAGGCATCTTTTGTAAGTCTGTCCACAGAGAGCTCCCTGCCCTCTCTGTCACACAGGTCACAAACTATATCCCTATATCACAGTAACCTTGAGAAATTCGTTCAGCGGGCTTGGCTGCCCTCACAAGTAACCACCTCTGCTAGCTTCGTTTTGCCTGCTGGTCAGCAAGGGCAGTCCACTGCCTGCATGTTGCCCCCCCCCCCCCCCCCCCCCCCGACTGGCAAGTGTGAAAAACAGGCAGCCAGCCTGGGAACAGGAAACGGACAGAGAGGCAATCAGACCAACAGGTAAAGGTGAATACCTTCAGTATGTACAAAGGATCTCTAGCAAAAGGCGAAACTATTGGTCCTATATCGTCTGTATCTCTAGCAGAGATCAGTGCTGTCTTCTCTCTCTATGTCTAGGCTAAGCTGTTCACTGGTCTCATTGGTTCGTAAAAGACGTAAATGATGCTCCCCCCCCCCCCCACCTCCTCCATGAAAGCAGCCATTATGAAAGACTCGGTACCTCATGAGATCTGTGAGAGGAATGAAACAGAGGCGGGCGTTCATTTCATTTCTCTGAACAGCCCACAAGTGCAGTTCCCACGGAAGAAGGTTTGCACTGCAATCCAACAAATTGATTTAAACAAACAAAACAAACAAAAAATAATCAAACAACAGCAAAAACAGAACCCGCAGAAAGACGAGTGCGGAAATAGCAACACAAATGGACATGGGTCTGTTAATAAAGTTGAAGATATTGGAGCGTTTGTAAAACAAAACAAAACAAAAAACTTTTCTTTTGGTCATGTTTACAATAACCGGTATAGCTCAGCTCGTAGACCACTTGACTCGTGATCCTGGTAATCCTGGGGTTGGGGGTTCGAATCTGCTTTGGGTTGTTCCAGTACAGTGGGATTTTTCCCTCTGAGTTAACACTGACTCCATCTCCCGAAAAGAACTTCAAACGAGAACTGAAACCGAGGCTCCATGGGTGAATTCATGCATAACATCTTGTACACATACAAAATTCCACATCAACGGAAGGAAAAAACAGTATTGATGCCACATTACACATAGCATCCACCCTGCGTGAAAAAAACGAAAGACTGAAGGTAAGAAACTGAGTACATTTTACTGGTTGAATTTCACGAGAAACGACAGAATGTAGCGTCAGCAGGCAGCTCTTCAGTCGGCTCTACCCAGGTAGGCAGCTAATAGTGTAAACCAGAAAGTGGACTGTGCAACAGTTAGAGCTCGGCCTCTAACCGAGGCTAAGCGCTATGAAAATACTCTTAATAACAATAATAAATGAAGACATGCAATGTTAGATAACTGCACGCTTTAACAGCTGAGTAAACGTTCTCATTTGCTTGAACTGGCAAACAGTTTGTACGAATACATGGTGTGATTTTTCGACTATTTCTGTTCGGCAAATGTTACATTATGAGCTTTACAATCAACTCTAGTGTTATTTGCTTTGAGCGTGGCTTGCATGTTGTTGCAAATATTATCGTAGTTTCAAGACAGCAAGAGTGAGTTGCCTCCACGTTATGGTGCAAACGTGGCTTAACATTTGCGACAAATCGATGACAATGTCGGAGGTTTCCCCGCAGCATGTCGTGAATGTCAAAAGGTTTTTTCACCCATTATCCCCTCTTGAGACGGAGATGTGCATCAAACGATGAAATGCCAACATGAGTTCTCGTAGTGGCATTGTTTTGCCAGTGCAGAAAAAAACATCAATGAGACATGCGGCAAAACACAATGAAGGCACAAAAGAAGGTGAAAAGGAACACTTAATACACCATCACGAAAGGTGAGCATTTATGACATGGAGGTGACCCCATCCCTTTACAGTGTCAGGAGCTCAGGATCGAAACACTTGTTTGTGTGGAGTTTCTTCTCAGAAGAGCTTCTGCTGTCGAGCTCTCTCCAGAGTTTCTTCCTATCACTAAACGGAACAGAAAAGCGAGTTTCCAACATTGACATTCCGTTGCCGGTTACGTCAGGGCAGTTTTCTCTCATGTATTTACACGTGCGTTATTTGTAATGTCCGAAGGAGACGTGCCTGCTGGATATTTCCTCGTTTGTTTTGTACGGCGTATGAAGTAAGCGTTACAGGTCACTTTGTTTTGTGTGTCTACGTGTATTTTGCCTAGCTTTTCGTAACATTGCTGTCTGCTGAACCTTTTTTGTCAGGTCTAGAGTTTTTCTTACTTTCCGCTTTCTACCGGGCATCTAAACAGTCAACTAACCTTGTGATGTACTGACTTTTACCGTGAACTGTGTCAGATGGACCTGTCCAGCTTTCGTCGTCTATTTTCAAGCAATTGTAGTCACGTGCCAACTAGCATCGCCTTTCATTGACTCGTAATGTCATATTTACGAAAAGTTATGGCCTTTTCGTCGTGAAATAAGAGTTAGAAACATGTTTATGATAAGATGTCAGGCGTAAAATGTCTCAGACACCGTACTGCACGCTTATTTCGACACCGATACTGTACAAAACTCAGCCACACACGTTCAAAATACTGAAATAATACAAATAGAAAATAATTATATTCAACATATGAACACGGGTATGTTTTGAAGTTGTTGAAACGTCGTGCCTACTGTTCATTCTGATCAGTTTTGCTGCCACTGATACAGTCAGCACCTTAGCTCTCCCTGTGTGGTTTGTTCTAGCTTTGCTAAGTTAAGGCAGTGTCTCATGGGATGTCACATAGCAGGACTTCCTGCCCAAACATGCGCGCAGCGCGGTATTTCCCTCTGACGTGGCTTCGACTTGGCATAGGATTTGCGAGTCTCTTTAATATTGGAATTTCTCTGGGAGACATTGTGGTGTGACTTAAACCTTATTTTTATTTGTGTCTACACACATATTGAATCTCTTGCACGGAATAAATGTAAAAGTCACATATTTTCTATTGTTTCTCCAATGATACAACTACCACTGGTTTTAGCACTGGCCTAAGCTGGAGAATTAGATAATGAAAACAGTGCACGTGCATGCGACGGGTACACAACTTTATAGGCTTCAAACGGGGATGACATCTACAATTTTAATAATTGTGCTGTCATTCATTGATCAAATTCTCCCGCGTAGCCTCCTGACCACGTTTCATGTCCTCGCCTTTCCACCTCAATGGCCAGTTTTATCCTGCACTCGCTGTTCTCTGGCAT
>CM065717.1:11791958-11804458 GCA_033310375.1 Conus canariensis
AGCATGCAGTCCAGATAGAAAAGTATACACAGTGGTTAAAAGAATCTGGATATAACAGCAGGACAGAGCTATCTGGATAAAGCAACATGTGCACTTGATTGAAACAACATACACCCAAGATGAAACAACATGCACACTAGATAGAAGAAGATGCATGCACGACAGGACAAGCTGCACAAGAGGACAACATGCACTTGGAACACGGCCATTGCCCACATCAACTCCAGATAGCTTCAGTAAAGCACAATAGCCAGCCTGCCAGTTTAAAGGGGGGGGGGGGGGGGGGTAGGGTGGACGATTCGTCGTTTTGGAGACTTGGTCTAGCTTTCAATTCGAAAAGATAGAAAATTATACTTCAACAATGTGATCTGATTTATACCTTCCACAACTCCTATTCGCCCTTCCCTCCCCCTCTCCTTGTCTCTCTCACATTCATTCGCAATTTGGCAACATTTCAACCACTTCACATCAAAGCCCAAATGAAGGGTAACTCGAACATTGCTCCGTTCCTTTCATCTCTCATTTCAAGTGGACTGTCACATTTCCAGATGAAAAGCAAAATCATAGAGGATGATCTAACCCCAAACAGAACAAAATCTCGAAAACTTGACAGATGTCTTTCTGAGGCCATGTGTTTGATCTGTTGACACGAGGAGTCTACCATAGAAGAGGTTTCCGCCAACCCCGGTAGTTAATGGGAAAATCAATTCCGCCAAAGAACAGCGAAGAAAAGGGTCAGCAAGGAAGAGACTGTGTGTGCCATTTGCGAGAGGGAGGGAAGGGAGGTAGCGGTTGGGAATAAGGGGGTCGGAGTAGAGGAGTGGAGTGGGAGTCGGTGTGTGTGTGTGTGTGTGTGTGTGTGTGTGTGTGTGTGTGTGTGTGTGTGTGTGTGTGTGTGTGTATGTGTGTGTGTGTGTGTGTGTGTGTGTGTGTGTGTGTGTGTGTGTGTGTGTGTGTGTGTGTGTGTTTGGGGGAGGTTAAGATTTGATGGACTACGTACTTCTACATACTAGACAGAGTCAAGTTTGAAGGAAATGTCTGACGTTCAGTTCTGACTGAACTCAGATCAATCAAAAAGAAAACTTACAAAAGAAGAAGAAAAAATTTTTACAAACGAACGAACAAGTACTACTTAAAAATACTTAAATGTACGAAGAAGAAATAAATGATTGCGGTAAGTTAAAACAGAAGGAAATGCATAGTATTATAAAAAAAAACAAAAAAAAAACCAACGCTACTAAAGAGTATGAAAAGGTACATAACCATCAATACTGTAATGCTTCAGAAGCTGACAATATAATAACAAATTTTGAAGAAAAAAAATCGCATTCATGAAAATCTCTCTCTCTCTCTCTCTCTCTCTCTCTCTCTTGCTCTGTGTGTGTGTGTGTGTGTGTGTGTGTGTGTGTGTGTGTGTGTGTGTGTGTGTGTGTGTGTGTGTGTGTGCAGAAGCAAATACAGAAAGCAAATGGAAGGGAATACTGATGAAGGAAATCACACACACACACACACACACACACACACACACACACACACACACACACACACACACACACACACATACATATATATATATATATATATATATACTTAACAAAAGACAAAAAGAGCAGTGCATGAATGCTGACTAATCAGAAAGCATGTTATAAAATAAGCAAACGATACGGTAAATAAACAAAATCAGAAAGAACTGCACACATGTATAAACTTCTCTGTCGACCTCTGTGTCTATATCTCTATCCATCCATCTATCCATCCATCCATCCATCTACCTATCTGTCTGTCTATCTATTTATCTATCTATCTGTCTATCTATCAATCAATCACTCACTCAGTCAATCAGTCAATCTATCCAACTATTTGTCTGTCTATTTTTTAGTTTGTCTGTCTGTCTGTCTGTCTGTCTGTCTGTCCTTTAGCTTTCTTTCTGTCTGCTTGCCTGTCTGTCTGTCTCTCTCTCTGCGCGTGCGTGTGTGTGTGTGTGTGTGTGTGTGTGTGTGTGTGTGCGTGCGTGCGTGCGTGCGTGCGTGCGTGCGTGCGTGCGTGTGTGTGTGTGTGTGTGTGTGTGTGTGTGTGTGTGTGTGTGTGTGTGTGTGTGTGTGTGTGTGTGTTGTCCAAGAAATCCTGGTTAACACTTAGCCATGCTGCTAAAGTTGAATTGCAAGCTAATGGAAGTGGTTTCTGCAATGCATCGATCCTGATTTATATTCAGATCGAGAATTTGGGTGGGGCCCCCAACCTGATATTATCCTCGTACTAGGCACACACACACACACACACACACACACACACAACACACACACACACACACACACACACACACACACACAAGATGCAACCATCTCTAAGTAAAACAATGTACACACAGGACATGATCATTCCCAAGAAAGAACAAAATGCATTCAGAGTACAATAATTCCCTGGATAGAACAACAAGCATACCAAAAAAAAAAAAAAAAAAAAAAAAAAAAAAAAAATCATTCAATGAACAGAACAACGTAGAACTTAATACAATCTTTCCATGGATAGAACAATATGCGCACATGATACAGTAACTTCCTGGATAGAATAACAAGCACATAGAATAAATCATTCCATAGATGTAATAACTTACACAACACAATCATTTCATAGTGAGAACAATCTTCACCCAGGATTTATCATTTCCGGAATGGGAAAACATGCCCAGAGGAAACAATCATTCCCTGGATAGAACAACATGCACACAGCAAACAATCATACCCTGGAGAGAATAACATGCACACAGGAAACAATCATTCCCAGGGTAGAACAACATGCACACAGCAAACAATCATACCCTGGAGAGAATAACATGCCCACAGCAAACAATCATACCCTGGAGGGAATAACATGCACACAGGAAACAATCATTCCCTGGATAGAACAACATGCCCACAGCAAACAATCATACCCTGCAGAGAATAACATGCACACAGGAAACGCAGACATCGCACAATCAATCATTGAACAGAACAATACACACAGAGGAAACAATCATAGACCAACATGCAGTCTGGTCGCCATCATTCCATGGAAGAACACATGCACACAGGCTACAATAATTCCTTAGATAAAATAACATTTACATGTACAATAGGTAGTATAACTCTCTGAACAGAACAACGTGCACACAGGATACAATCATCAAATGAACAGGAGAGGATGCAAATAGGATGCAACTATTCCCTAAATTGAACAACATGCACGCGATGCAATCATTCTCTGAATAATAAAACATACACACAGAATAGTCATTCCTTGAATAGGACAACATACAGACAGAACGCAATTATCTCCTGGGTAGAATAAGACAGATACTGCACCGAACAACACATCAGGCCATCATTCCCTGGACAGAACACCTTGCACACAGGAAGCAACAACTTGCACACTGGACAGAGCAACATATACACAGAATAAAGCTACCCTGATGGACCAATGTGCACACTGGACAGAGCAACGTGTACACAAAATATAGCTGTCCTGATGGACCAATGTGCACACTGGACAGAGCAACATATACACAGAATAAAGCTGTCCTGATGGACCAATGTGCACACTGGATAGAACAACATGCACACTGGACAGAGCAACATATACACAGAATAAAGCTGTCCTGATGGACCAATGTGCACACTGGATAGAACAACTTGCACACTGGACAGAGCAACATATACACAGAATAAAGCTATCCTGATGGACCAATGTGCACACAGGATAGAACAACATGCACACTGGATAGAGCACCATTCACAAAGGATATAAACAATATGCATACAGGACAGCAGAACAACCTGTTCAGAAGATAGGACCACATGCACCCAGGATACAGCCATTACTCTTCTCTCCCTTGTTCTCGTCTGTCGTCGTAAAATCATTTGCACTTCTGCAACATATTATCCACTTCATTATAACTCAAATAAAGAATATGCCAACGATGGACAGGTTCATCATATCTCATTTTTAGAGACCACAACATCCCAAAATTACAGCAAACTTATAGTAAATGATATAAAACAAACAAACAAACAATTGATATAAACAAAACAAAACTTAAAAACCGTACCGATGTTAATACGACGTCGCTCATCTAATCTGTTGATGATAGGTGCTTGCCGGAGAGGAGGTTTCCGACAGCCCCGGCGCTTGATGGGAAAATCAATTCTGTCAAAGAGCAGCGAGATACACGGTCAGCAAGAGAGAGGCTGTGTGTGCCATTTGCCAGAGAAGAGGGGTGGAGATGAGGGAGTAAGGAGATTGGGGTGGAGGGTGGGGTGTAGAAGGAAAGAGTGTGAAGTCAGGGGTTTAATCATTGATAGACGATGTACCTCTGCTTGCTCGACAGAGAGAGAGAGAGAGAGAGAGAGAGAGAGAGAGAGAGAGAGAGAGAGAGAGAGAGAACAAATGGATAAGCTATAACATGTAAATGATCGCTAATCAATTAAAACAAATACAAGTGTTGAATCAGCATAAACATAAAAAAGAAATCCAAAAGAAGACAAAATGAAAGGAAAATGAGAAAAATTAAATAAAGGGACAAGATAAAGGAAACATGAAATAACAATGGAAGGTAAAAAAACAAAGAATGTTAAGAAATTAAATAAGAAGAAAGAGAGGAAGGAAAAAAGAAATGTAGAAATGGGAAAAAAGCGTAAAAGAGAATAACAAAGAAAAACCGTAAAAGTAAAAAGAAACATGAAAAAGAGAAATGTCCAAAAGACCAGACCGAAACTATTGGTGTATATAGCACATGAGCTCCAGTCAATACGAGAAAATCCCAGACGTTCTAAATGTCATGTTTATTTTTTGGCCAACAGCGATGGAGACACCAGACACTAATGCACCGTGATGCATGTCAAAGCAAAACACCCTGCACTGAGACAACATAATTGCTAAGGCAAGTGACGCAGAGTCTGTGTCCTGAGGCATTAGCGGGCCCATCCAGCAAATACACTGAGGTCTGGTGGCCTGAAAACTAGTACCGGTGACCCCTCCTTGATATCAGGCACGGATGAGAGAGAGAGAGAGAGAGAGAGAGAGAGAGAGAGAGAGAGAGAGAGAGAGAGAGAGAGAGAGAGCACTGAGTATGACGTTTCTTTCTTATAGACAGGGGAGAGGGGGGAAAGGGCAAAAGACTTGAAATCTTTACTAAGGAAGCAGACACAAGCAGGTTATGCCTGTATTAGAAAAGGGTGTTAATGGGAAGCATACAAGAGATTTTGTGTAAGACATGAGGTCCTTTCCAAGGGAAGATGTTGGAGGAGATGAAAGGGCAATGCAAATAAGGGGTAGGGGAGGGAAAAGGGGGATAATAGATCAATAGAGTACAAGTCTTTAACAAAGGGGAAATGGAGAGGAAGGGAACAGATACCTAACAAATCATCGTGTGACACCTGAGCATTTTACTATCAGAGGATCAGAAGGGAGGAAAGGGGAAGGGTGTTACTTACACAGCAGATCATCATATGAGTCCAGAGATCTTCACCAGGGGAGGATCAGGAGAAGAGTGAGTGGAGTTAAAGTGGTGGTGGTGGGTGGATGGGGGCGGGGGGGGGGGGCACACGAAACGAACTATTATGTGGGTCATAATGTCATCGCCAGGGGGACAACACTCAACTCGGATTTTCAAAGCAGGCGAAGCATATTGAACTTTGTGAATCACACCTTGGGTAGACTTGAGGTGGGGGCTTAGTCTGCCAGATAACGACTATTCACAAAATCAAAACCGACACCAGTATAATCAGGCACAACAAAGCTAGTCTCCATTACATAAGGTTCAATCGATGTCCAACGTTGTCGGTAAAGGGTTGGATATTTCCATTTTATTGTTGTTTTTCTTCCTCCACGCAATTTTCCTCTGTCTCTCACGCATTCCTTTGCCAGGTCAAATGATGGAATGATTATTTATACGCATTTATTTTTCCTTTAAATGTATGGTCTGTATGACCTCTAATCAATCTGTACAGTAATTCATTTTAAGAGAAATTTTAGTAAAAATTTATTTCTTGGCCCTGTTTTAGAAACATATTCATCAATTATGAAAAGGATAGACAGCTGCTTCCTGCCGATTTGGGAGCGCTTCAATTCAGCTGCCAACCAGAGGTGATATTCAAGCCTGATGAACTCTTCATACAGAGCGAAACAGCTGCTTCTTGCTGGTCACTGACCTCTCCTTTGTAAGAACAAGAGAGAACCAGAGCTCTCAATGAAGAAAAAAATCTTCCTGCAAATTGAGGACGCAAGGATCTGGACCAAGGAGATCGGAGATGCTGGGAGATCTTGCACGTGGTGGCAGGGTGATATCTTTTGGGAGCGTTCATCAGCAGAGAGTTACGATGTTTAGTACATGTTCGTGGGAAGCGTTGAGTCAACGCGGAAGTCAGCATGGAAGGATGGTAGGACGATTGCGTCAAGAATATTAGTGTAAACATCCACTTGGCAGCGTTGAGGTTTGGCTACCTTCAGCTGGCAGATAATGCGGAAGTGGTCACTAAGAAGGAAGAGTTCAACGTATACTACCTTGAACGGATTATCTTCAGCGATACACCAGCATGCATGTCAGTGAAATCATTGAAAAAGATTCTGTATGCGAAACACACACACACACACACACACACACACACACACACACACACACACACACACACACACACACACACACACACACACACACACACGTCGACCTAAGTGAGCCCACCAAAGATAAGATACATAGAAATGATGACAACAGGACGTTTTGCATTATAACAACATACCAGGTGTACAGCTTAACAATCTAAACAGCATGTTTTAATCTTTCTGCCTGCTTGATTCTACATGTCTCTTGAAGAGGTATGAAGTCTGTAGGAGATGGGAGAGAGAGAGAGAGAGAGAGAGAGAGAGAGAGAGAGAGAGAGAGAGAGAGAGACAGACAGACAGACAGACAGACAGACAGAGAGAGAGAGAGAGACAGAGACAGAGAGACAGAGAGAGAAAGAGAAAGGGAGAGAGACAGAGAGAGAGAGAGAGAGACAGAGATTTATAGAGATGTATTCGGTGCATTCTGATGACGAAATGGTACAAAGATGAAAATCGATTTCTGAAGCGATTGCAACCACCGGCACTGTGGTTACAAGACACTGTCCATCCTTCCATCGTCATTGTAACATTTTCATCCCATTTGCTGAAAGCCTAGTGCTCCCCACTAATCTGAAAGTAGTTCAGATAAAAGCGAAGCTTACATCTCCTTCCTCCATGCGCATCCAGTCGTCAGTTCCTTTTTTTGCAGCAGACAGAATAAATGTGCATTCCATAAAAAAGGACCTTAATGTCTGTATTGTTATTATATTAATGAAAATACAACTAAGAATCGACTCCATTCGAATGAACAGGATTGGGCATGGACAGATCTGAGCTGCCACGAAGCACAGTTTCCTTTTAGAGGAGGTCTACCATGCTGTATTTTTCCTATTATTTCCTCTTCCAGTAAAGACAGTGAACACTTCATGCTTCCTTCATTCTTTTGACTATTTTCCTAAGTTATGAATGTAATCCCAAAGCCCAAAAGTCTTTGAAGAGCTTTGAGTGTTCAAACTTTGGACAAAATGAAGAGTAACAGTCCTTAAAGAAATATAAAGTCCATCCCAGTGAAAGCACAACAGATTTATCCCTTAACAAACGTCAGTGGACGGATTCTCTGTAACAGGCAAACAACACAGACCAGAAAGCCACTGCCTCAGGCCACAGTGTGTCCAACTCTTGTGATGACAGACCACACAGACATATTCCATGTGTTTACAAATCCCGTTTCAAACACATGGGATGAAACATTGCGGTAATTTTAACATCCCTGACATACCTTACATACACATTTATTGAGCTAAGTCACGCTAAAATATCTCTGTGGAGAGAGGGTTGCAGAAACTGTTTGTGGGGGACTGGAGGTGGGGGCAGAGTCGTGACACATCCCATTAGTTAGCAGTCAATAACTGGACACAATGTTGCTGACAAGCGTCACATCCGTGGCATTCTATTCACAATGTCTCACTGACAAAACATCATTAGTTTATTATCAACACTGGCCGATGTCAGTGTTATGAAATAACTGCTTATTACTTGTATATCCCTCAGCTGTGAAAGGCAAGTACAACTGGTATATCAGGGTGATCACATACCACTTGTCAAAATGTGCATTAGATCAGGTACACAGATTTAAAGATTAATATATCAATGATATTTGACCCCATGTTTCCTGGAAACAGAACAACTGTCGCAATATATTTCTTTTACAAAATACGTTCAGGCTGAACGATACAGGGATCTACACACGTTAGTACATGGTTTTAGAAGCAACGACGTCTATGAAATTTCTTTTGAAACAGAGAGTAAACAAGAGCCAGCAGAACTGACCCTCACTTCAGCTAATGACTCTGACAGAGACAACCGATTGATTAGTCACCTTGTAATTGTACATTGGTGCCAGATTGATCACCACTGCAGGAACAAAAACTCTAGCAGAAGCTGGACAGCTGAGGTTCTCAGAAGAAGAAGCCTGCATCATATTATATTTTTCACCCTTCAACTCCCTATACCTGAGCGGACCAGACCCCATCCTGGTCATGACCCCTGGATAACCCTCTTCTGTGATTTTTTCCCCTTGGCGTTGCCATGATTTGAACCTGCAATTCCAGGATAAACAAATGCTTTTAGGCCAGATCACCTAAATCACCACAGTACACTTTACCTTAGGTTACAAAGTTACGCTGATTACCTCTGCTTGGTGTCAGGGTGCAAACGAACAGAACAAAAATTGCAGCATGACACAAGTTTTTTTTAAAGTAGTAATAGCCAAACAACACCACAGCTAAAACTCATTTCTTCCTCCGCTCTGCTTCATCATTACATTATACAAGGTTCTCAGTGGAGTTTTGAAATTAGAAACCACTGGTTATTGGTTATTCAAGCTTCCATCACTCCCATGTCATTTAATTCGCCATCAGTTCCATGTTATTTCAGCCCCTATCAGTTCCGTCGTATTCACACACCTATCAGATAAACACAGGCAGCTAATGACAGGGAGGCAGTCTGGGATCCAGAACATCAACACAATCAATTAGCTGGTCTGCGGTCCAGCTGTAGGTGTCATTGACGTCATCGTCGCCAGGCGACGGGTGATGGGGAGATGGGGCGAAGAATGGAAAGAGGAGAAGAGAAAGTATGGGTTGAGATGAAGAATATCCGTGATATTATTTTGGTCACGTTAAGCATGAGGACGTGGAAAAGAAGAATAACAGTGGTATTTGGTCAAGTCAGAGACTGAAAGAGACTGAAAGCAGTTCTACTTCAGCAGTCCAGCTGTTGACCAAATCTCTGTCCATGTATGGATAGAAAGGCAGACAGACAGGTAGGTAATGAGAGGACAGCCCCCATGCCTATTGCCAACATCTTTTCAAAGATCAGATCTTGTGATTTAGAAAGAGATTCGGAAGAACCTTCTGCCCATGACTGACAGGGACTCACAAGGACAATAATACTTGCCATGCAATGCATCTGTAAGAGGGACAAATATCATTCCATACAGTCAAGTATAATGCGTCCCAACTTCGAAAACACAAAGGAAAGACATCCCACCAGGTCATGCCAAGAAAGAAAACATATTGTTGGGAAGAGAGAGAGAGAGAGAGAGAGAGAGAGAGAGAGAGAGAGAGAGAGAGAGAGAGAGAGAGATGAGGGAGGAGGATCATAAAAACACAGAAACAATTACAAAAGATAGGTGAAAAGATGTCTTAGAATTTCCCTTGTAGGGGATGTGCCATCGGGGTTGTTCACCTGTTCTTCTTCTCTGTGGTAAATTTGTATTCCACGATCGCTCTGCAGTGTTTGTTATGTAGTATGAAAAAGCACAATGAATCCCGCAAATTATTTTTGAGAACCTTTGAAATTACGTTTTTAACGGTTGTTCACATCTTAGAGGAGGAGACCATTCCCATCCATCTTTTCAAATTTGTTGACATGAATGTTTTCAGTCACGGGTTGGCAAGACGGAAAACCGCTTGCTTTCTCTCAAGTGTCAATATGGAACAGCTTGACCTAGAGAGAGAGAGAGAGAGAGAGAGAGAGAGAGAGAGAGAGAGAGAGAGAGAGAGAGAGAGAGAGAGAGAGAGAGGTCGTTCCGGATGGTCTTGGGTTTTGAGAGTCTATTGATGCTTGGGCCTTTCTGGACAGGAATTTTGATGTTAACCCTTCATATGCCACAACTGATCCTCGGTATTTGAAGCTGTTTACCATCGCAATATTTTACTACTTGCTTTGATGTCTCTTTTGATGCCTTTGATGAAGTCGTCATCAATTTGGTCTTTTCTGCTCCGATTTCTAAGCCATTCATGTATGGGTAAAGCATAGGTTGGTGACAGCCTTGCCTGTAATGCTCATTGTTCCAAGATGGTCTTCAAGTGCAGCAGACTGAAATGAATGATTACTGTACCGCCGAACAAAAGAGAAAATAATTAACAAAAAAAACAAAAACAAAAACAAAAAAGGGACAAAAACACGACGCGTTTCGACCTCTTTGGTCTTCTTCAGGCAAGACAAACAACATTGAGGACAATAAACACGGAGGACGAACAATGACATATCTCCTCAAATTGGGCGCAAAATGCACGTGGAATAAAAACAAGGCTGCTGTGAAGGCTTAATTATGAGTTTTTCTGGAAGGATGTGGAAGAAGGCGGGGAGTCGTAGAAAGCCCTGTCTAATGCCAACACTTGAGGCACATAAACCCCTTTTGTCTCATGCTTACAAGATGTTCAGATTTCCCCTTCCGGTTGTGTTACACTTAAGGCATTTAGTGTGTGGTATCATGCCTGTTCTTCACTGCAAATCAGGGACTCATGACAGTGGAGCTAGAGGCTCACAATATGAGAAGGGCAGACAGTGACACTGTGGACATTCTCACTTCCTCCTCATGACACGTTACCTATGTGAGCATACTGGTGTCTAAAGGCGATAACAATTTTTTTCCCTCAGGAAAATAGCTATGAACCTCAAGAAAAATTGCGAAAAGAGGGAAAACAGTTACCATTCTGAGGATTGCAACTGTTTTCCCTATTTTCTTTTAGGATAATACATGTTTTCACTGTTCTTCCGGAGAGCTGAACCTCTATTTACCTTGAGATATTACATTAAACTTTCTGTCTGAAAAAGACCGACCTGTGGAAAATTCACTTGTTTGTTATGTGCAGTGCCAGCGATGAAGTAAGCGTTACTGGTCACCGTGTTTTACTTGAATTTGGCTTGCTTTCACATGCACACAAGTAAAAGCAGATGTGGAATAAAATAAGGAACCCTGAAAAGCAGCATACAATGATTACAAGGACACTCCTGAAATAGATGACGTGAAGCGAAGTGCAAAACAATGAACGGTAGTGGTCAGTATGAATCAAAATTAGTTTCAAAGTAAAACTTTAAAAAAAAATTGTTTCAATTTCTGCCTACAGTCACCTCCCTTTGAAACTAAGTCTACTTCATACTGACTGCTACCATTCATTGTTTTGTATTTCGTTGCATGTCATCTATTTCAGGTATGCACTTGTGATCGTTGTATGCCACAACATGTCAACACGATAGAACAACATGCAGTCTGGATAGAAGAACATGACATGCATACTGGATAGAACAACATGCACACTGGATAGAACAACATGCACACAAGATAGAACAACATGCACACAAGATAGAACAACATGCTTTCTGGATAGAACAACACGCACACTGGAAATAACAACATGTGTGCTGGATGGATGGAACTTCACACTGGATTGTACAACACGCTCACTGAACACACTGTATAGAGCAATCTGGATGGGACAACATGCACACTGGACAGAACAACGTACGCGCTGGCTAAAACAACATGCACATTAGACTGAACAAAATGTACACTGGATAAAACGATATGCACACTGGACAGATTAATATGCACACCAGATAGAACAACATGTACACCAGATAGAACAACATGCACACAGGATGGAACAACATGTACACAGGATGGAACAACATGTACACAGGATAGAACAACATGCACACAGGATAGAACAACATGCACACCAGATAGAACAACATGCACACAGGATAGAACAACATGCACACAGGATAGAACAACATGCACACCAGATAGAACAACATGCACACAGGATAGAACAACATGTACACAGGATAGAACAACATGCACACCAGGTAGAACAACATGCACACACCAGATAGAACAACATGCACACCAGGTAGAACAACATACATACAGGATAGAACAACATACACACAGAATAGAACAACATGCACACAGAATAGAACAACATGCACACAGAATAGAACAACATGCACATAGGATAGAACAACATGCACACCAGATAGAACAAAATACACACCAGATAGAACAACATGCACACAGGGTAGAACAACATGCACAGAGGATAGAACAACATACACACAGGATAGAACAA
>CM065717.1:11809458-11811958 GCA_033310375.1 Conus canariensis
ATTCTACAGGGACGAGAGGGAAAAAGAGGAGGACAGAGTGGCGTGAGGAGACGTGCACCCAGACGTCTCTAGACTGAAGAGATTCACGCCATGATTTCTGATGAATAGAGGATCGCGCTACTGAGGTCATTGAATGTGGCAAGAGGTGTAATCCTAGAGAGAGAGAGAGAGAGAGAGAGAGAGAGAGAGAGAGAGAGAGAGAGAGAGAGAGAGCAGAAGGAACCGGGGAGGGGGAGGAGGAGAGGTGTTGTGCGTGCTGGCGAATGGTCATGAGAGAAAGAGAGAGAGAGAGTGGGGGGGGGGGAAGAGAGAGAGAGAGAGAGAGAGAGAGAGAGAGAGAGAGAGAGAGAGAGAGAGAGAGAGAGAGAAACTGATTGCTCGCCAACACTTAGAGATGAAGATTTTAGGCCAAGGGCTCGTCTTACAATCTGTCCTTGTCATGCCTACATTATGTCAACATATATCACTGATACTGACGATTCAACATAGCAACATTGTAATTCTACAGTGACAAGAAGACTATTTATAAGTGTAATAATGACATGGTGGGTAGTCTAGCAGAAGGCACAAAAACAGAGAGAGAGAGAGAGAGAGAGAGAGAGAGAGAGAGAGAGAGAGAGAGAGAGAGAGAGAGAGAGAGAGAGAGCGCAGTTTACTGGAATAGGAAAGATTTGTTTTGTACTGATCAATGCGTGGGTAGGGGAAAAGAAAGTTCTTCCAGCCAGAAGAGCCGCTCAGTCTTGTTAAAAGGGCATTGATGTAACATGGCATAGTATCTGCCGAAATTTTAAACATAAATGATGCCTTGTTGAATTCGAATTGTTTACTTAGAGGAAATATGCTCAGTGCTTTCAGCTAATCTGGAAGGTGTTAGAAGTGCGACTGGAATGTGTGCCTTTAATGCACGTCTATGAGGAGAATTCAGCCTTTTTTGTAAGCATCACTACTCCCATCCCAGATTGTTGAAGCATGATTGTTATGTGACATTATGTGTGCGTTGGAGAAAAGTTTAAGCGCAGTAGTGTTGACATAGCGCTTTAATTGAGACAACAGGAAAAGTTTTCGAGATGATCTCGCATGAATGACAGAGATGGGATTACCATTTCAATTCTTCATCTATTGTTACCCTTAAAACACGATGCCCATCTACATGGTCGAAAGAAGTACCATTCAACTGAAGTTTTAGCAAAGAGAAGCCAGCTGGTGCTTTTGGTGAGTGGTTATAACAATAGATTTAGTTTTGACACTTCATTTAGACCTTCCTGGAGAGATGTTTCAATTGCTTACAGATCATAACAACGTGTTTGGAGTGACGAGCTATCATCAAATACATCTGTCGCGACGTTTTCATCTGATATGGATGATGGTAAATCATTGATGAAGATGCAGAATACGAGGGCGCCTAGCTCTGAACGTTGTGGGACTCCATATCTGACAAAATCTGAAGGTTTTGCCATTAAGCAGCACATACTGAATCCTGTCATTCATGTATGGTTGGAATAACGAGACTGTCGAGGAATGGTTCAAAGTGACAGTTTCTTTAAAAAGAATAGAATGATCAACAAGATCAAACGCCTTCTTGAAGTCAAGAAAGACAACTCCAGTCACTTGTAATTCGTTCATATGTAAAAGCAATGAGTCACATTCGTGATAATGCTGCGTGGCAGGAATGATTAAATCTGAATCCAGATTGGAACGGGTGAAATGGTTTGTTTTTCTACATGGACTGAGATACATGTGCGTGTGTGTCTTTAGAAGGCTTTGAATAGAATTGGTAGTAAGGATATAGTTATGACATTATTAGGAGAGAGCGAGAGATGCACATGAGTTGAATGAGTGTGATACTGGTATTTGTAAGTAGGGATGAAGGGGAACGTGTCACAGCTCAATTTGTGAGACCTGAAATATTTACCGAAGAAAGTAGGCAAAACAGATTATACACTTTTTTTTAGCGCATTGAGGAGATGCAAAAGACACAAGTCATTTTGTGTAAGACGAGGTCCTTTCCAGCAGAAGAGGGGTGGGGGAGGTGATTAATAGGCCACCATGTAGAACTTGAGGACTTTAACAAGGGGGGAATGGAGAGGAAAGAAACAGAGACACAACAAATTGTTATGTGATACCCGAGTCCTACGTTGAGAGGATCGGTAGGAAGGTAAGAAGAGAGGTTAATACACATTGATCATCGTGTGAGACCGCACTAAGAGAAGATGGGGAGGACAGTGAGTGGAGTAGGAAGGAGGGCACACACAACGGACCATCATGTAAGCTATGAAGCCTTCGCCATAGAACGATACACAAAGCGGATTCTGGAAGCAGGTGAACCATGATTGGACAACGAGAACCACGCCTTGGATAATTTTGAGGTGGGGGCTCAGTCTGCCAAATAACGGGTGTTCACAAAATTAAAACCGACACGAGTATAACCGGGCACAACAAATGGATACTTCCATTAATTCAGTCGATTCCCGAGGTTGTCGGTAAGGGCTGGATATTTCCA
>CM065717.1:11816958-11851958 GCA_033310375.1 Conus canariensis
GAAACAAGCTTGTCGATTGATGTTAGCACTCCATTTTTTAAAATATTTTTTAACAATATATATATATATATGGATCAATAGATAGAGAGACAAGTTCATTTTGGGAAATATGTCATCCTGGGTTTCACGTAGTCGAACATCTGACCTTTCTCAGTCATGTTTTTTGACCTGATGATGTAAAGTGTCTTTGGTAATTGGTTGCTTGAACCAAAAAAAATCTCTTCCTTTCGTCGATAGTACATATGGAGCAGCATGACCTAGACGCAGAGAGAGAGAGAGAGAGAGAGAGAGAGAGAGAGAGAGAGAGAGAGAGAGAGAGAGACAAACAGACAGACAGACAGACAGACAGACAAAGGGGGGAACTCTTAATTGCATTTCTATTCCAAACATCTCCCGTCATAATTGGAAATGTACTGAGCCAGACGCCAGACAGAAACACAAACCATGTCCTGGAAGTGTCTGACTCTGCCGATGGGCTCTGAAATCAATCTTACACAAGTCAGAGTTCAGGGTTACCACAGAGATCAGGCAGTATTTGTACCCTTTGGACGTTTCCTTGCTTCTCTAATAATAAAACGAAATGTATGCGTGTGAAAAAGAAGACATTGTCCTGGTTTCATTGGTTTACACATGAATCAGTTCACACGTCAGCAAAGATAGTAGTAAAATGCGTGACGAGGACTCCGTGTGTTCTTATGCCATTGGTGGGGTACACACATCAAGAAGATGAACAAAAAAATTTGGGTTGGGGGTTGAAGGTTGGTGTGGCGGCATTTAGGCAGGTTTTGCACAGTGAAAACACTGAACTATGCTTTGAAACAAAAGGCAGTTCTCATCCCTTGAAGCAGCCTTAGACAGGAAACATCTAGAGTTCTGCGCCTAGTTTGATCTCTGGACTCGAGCCTTGGCTCTGTCGCATGGGACACAGACGATAATTCCCAGTGTGTGTGTGTGTGTGTGTGTGTGTGTGTGTGTGTGTGTGTGTGTGTGTGTGTGTGTGTGTGTGTGTGCCCGCCCGAACGCGTGCATCGTAAAAATCTATGTATGTACATACAGCAAAAAAGTTCCCTTTTTAATTTCGTTTTATAGTTTTCTTCCGATATAATGGAATGAATAAACACCAGATTACAAAATTGGAACTAGAAAAAGGGAGAAAAAAGAAAGGAAGAATAAAAAGAAGAAGACAAAAGTATAGATGAGAAAAAGAAAAGAAAAGAAAACGAAAGGAAATATGGAAAAAAAGGAATGAAAGAAGAAAAAAATGACATACGTCAATAAGGTAAAAGAAAGAGGAAGAATGAAGAAAGAAAAGAGAGAAGAAAGAAAGGAAGGAAAAACGAAATGAAGGAATGAAAGACGGTTGGTTGGGGATGGGAAAAGGAAGGGGGGGGGGAAGCAATGGCATACGGCATTTTTGACCTATTAATGACTGGACGCACTGTCTTTGAAAAGTGTCACACAAGCAACATTCTGTACCGCTGTTGAGTATGTCTCATTTATGATATGTCTCTGGTTTATTATCAACACTAACATGTCAATGTCCTAAAATAACTGCACATGAATCGCCTACCTCTCCACTGTCAAGGAAATGGAAAGCTGGTGTGCCACAGTGATAACAAATCATTAGTCACAATGCGCATTAGCTCAAATTCACAGCATGTGGGTTTCAAGAAGAATAACATCAAATGATGTTTGACTCTATGTTCCTTGGAAGCACAACAACTGAGACGAAGAAAACGTTTGTCACAAAACAGTATTGAGCATGAGCAAATAATTGTTTTACACAAAACACGCCCAGGCTATAGAATACAGGGCCTCACACATAACGGAATATGGAGTTAGAAAGAACAACATCTACGGAATTAAGTTTTGAAACAGAGAGTAAACAAAGAGCCAGCAGAACTGATTTTCAGTTCAACTAATGCCTCTGAAAGAACGGACTGATAACTATCTTACTTTGTTATGGCACATTGGTGCCAGGTTGATGATCATATCAGATATGAACTCTTGGGAAGCTGGCAGCAGAAGTTTTTTTTTTTTTTTTTTTTTTTTTTTTAATAGACGAAGCTTCTCTCATACAAGGTTTTCATCCTGGACTCCTTCCACGCTGAGGAGACCAGGTCGTATCTGGACCGTGACCCCAAGATTCCCTTCTGCCTTTACTTCTTGTTTCTTGGCGATGCCTGATTCGAACCAGCAATTCCTGGATGGGCGAACACCCCAAGACCAAGACACCTAAATTATCACAGTACACAGTACACAGGTACACAGTTACACTGATTACCTCTCCTTGGTGCTCAGGTGCAAATAATATTGCAACATGAAGCAAGTGAATCAATGACGCCCATAACAATACAATATCAGTCGTAAGATTCACATCGTACACTGCAATATCTTGTCATTAAATTAAGCAGGTTCTCCACACATTTTCAAACTGAAACTCTTTACCAGATATTTGGTATTTAAGCCTCCATCATTTCCATATAATTGAAACCTCCATCTGTTCCATGTTAGTTCAGCCTCCATCAGTTCCATGTTATTTCAGCCTCCATCAGTTCCATGTTATTTCATCATCTATCAGTTCCATGCCAGTTAAACACTGATCAGTTCAATGGTATTTCATCATCTATCAGTTCGATGCTAGTTAAACACTGATCAGTTCAATGGTATTCATCATCTATCAGTTCCATGCTAGTTAAACACTGATCAGTTCAATGGTATTTCATCATCTATCAGTTCCATGCCAGTTAAACACTGATCAGTTCAATGGTATTTGACAAATGTACACAGGCAGATAATGACAGGGAGACAATCTGGGACCCAGGATATCGACACAATCAGTTAGCTGGACTAGAATCTCAGTGGAGGAGTCATTGATGTTATCGTCGCAGACGACATGTGGTGGGAGATCGGACGAGGAGTAGAAAGAGAGGAAGTAGAAAGAATTAAGGGGGAGGGGGGAGTGGAGGAATAACAGTAGTATTTCATCAAGTCAGATGTTCCTAAATCTTGGTTGTTTAGTCAGATGTTCCTAAATCTTGGTTACTTTTTACATCAACCAAAAACAAGATATCTGACCTCTGATCTGAAATTAATAAATTATAGTTCAAGAGATTGAAAGTAGTGTAGCAATCTGGCTGTTAAATAGATATTTGTCCAAGAATGGATATAAAAAGGCAAGAAGAAAGATACGTCGATGAGAGCCCTCCTGCATATTGTCAACATCTTTTCAATGATGAGAACATGGGTTTGAAGGAGAGACATAAGATACTATTTTGCCCAAGACTGACAAGGATCAACAAGGACAAGAAGACATGACGCACAATGCCAATGTGAAAGGGACAGGCATAATTCCATACAATCCAGTATGATATGTCCCTAATTAAAAAAAAAGATGAAAGATAACAACTGGTTCATGCTGGGATTAAAGAGAATTATTGGGTAGGGAATGGGGAATCATTAAAAAAACAAAACGAAAAGCGAGTAGAAAAATCGGTGAAATGACTTCTTAGAGTTTCCCTTGTAAGAGATGCACCATCTGGGTTGTTCACACGATCGAGTACCTGACCATATCCATCCATCTTTTCAGATTTGCTGATATAAAATGTCTTCAGTCACTGGTTAGCTGGAAAGAAAAGCACTTCTTTTTCTCGATTGTCAATATGGAATAACTTGACCTAGATGCAGAGAGATAGAGAGAGAGAGAGAGAGAGAGAGAGAGAGAGAGAGAGACAGACAGACAGACAGACAGACAGACAGACAGACAGAGACAGAGACAGACAGACAGAGAGAGAGAGAGAGAGAGAGAGAGAGAGAGAGGCAGACAGACAGACAAAGACAGAGAAACAGAAACAGTGATAGAGTGAGAGGAGATATAGGAGAGAAGGAAAAGAGTGGCTCCAAAACTTGATTTTTACCCTAACCACCGTCCGATCATGTTTCATATTGAATTCAGACAGCAAAACAAGCCATGTCACAGTAGACCCTGAGGTATTCCATTGACAGTGAACACAATCTTACACTCGTCAGAGGTCAGGGTTATCGTGGATGTCACACAGTAACTATACCGTTTGAATACTATAGAAATGTCCCTGCTTCTCTCATATAGAACAAATTCCGTGTGAAAAAGATTTTGTCCTGGGATTTTGTGGTTAAGAAAGTAGATCAATGCCACACTTCAGCAAATATAGAATAGATACCCCTGACGTCTTGATGCCGTGTGTTCTCAGTGGGGTATGTCGATTTTGGAATAAAAAGTCCAGCAGGTGACAGAATTATGGATGGTGGGGAGAGGAGGGCGAGCAGAGGGAGGGAATCGGGTAGGCATGTAGACTGCGTACGCAAACCAAACTGGAAAGGAATCCGTTAAGAATTAACTCTTATTTAAATCTGTGTTACCGAGGTATCATCCTTTGAAGCAGCTTTGAGTTTATCAGAGAATATGTAATGTTTTGGGCCTAGTTCAACCCTGCTATGGCCCTTTGGTGTCGGCTGGACTATAAGCAACATTACCTTCCCTAACCTTAGGGCTTAATCTGTACCTCTGGATTCGGACCTTGTTCTTCCTCAAGGACCACAGAAAGTAGCATCGCATATGCTGTAACACATCAGACTGTGTAGTATTACTCTGTTAAATGGGACACCCACGGTACAGGATCTACAGAGGAATCAGCTACTAAGTGAGGGTCTCAGAGTTCAAGCTTTTGGGGTTCTTGGAATGTTTATCCCTCTCAAGCTTTGAGCAAGTGATTTGGTGTTTTTTGAATGGCTTGGAAAACACAAAGTCATGGTCATACCCCTGGAGAAAACGACACAACAGCAGCAAAGCTTTGCTCATGATCATGCGGTATAGGAAATGGTTTGCACACATGCACTGTAGGCAGATAGTTGCACGCTCCATCAGTGCACAGGCGCAACAAGCACAGTCACACTTGCTGAAGCTGCAGACAGGCAAACTGCATTACAGAATGGATTATGGACACTGCGATGGGAGTAGATGTGTGGGTGAGTGGTTTGGGGGAAGATTGAGGTCAACAGGATCGCGACGTCAACACTGAAACAGAAAAACTGATGCGAAGAGAAGGAAGGAGAGAGGAGGGGGCAGGAAGGAGAAAGGGGAGTGGAGTGGAGAGAGGTGTGGTGCGGAGATGGAGGGAAGGGGGGGATATGTTACTCCCAAGGGGTAAGCAAATTGTCCAATGCCCGTGCCTTTTTGTTTTGTTTTTCCTTTCTTCTTTTCTTTTTTCGATGCTGTATTTTAGGGAACGCACACTGGATTTTTTTCAGGACAGTTTTTGCACATACAGCCATTTGGCAATGGAACTTTATCATCAGACCTAACTCATTACTATCTCACAAAACAGAACACAGTGATGGGGTTAGCTCCTTACAACTAATATACAGAACACAGACTCCTTAATACTGAGGTAACTCCTCACAAATAAAATATGGAACACAACACAACAATGAGATAAATTTTACAGCCAAAATACAGAACTGAAATGGACCAAAAATGAGGTAACTCCTTATGCCTACCGCTCAGAACACTAACAGCATACCACACACGTACTGCCTTGAAACTAACACTCGGAACAAAAACAACTTAACACTCAGATACTCCCTTTAACTTAACACACAGAACACAAACAACACTGGGGTACTTCCTCAAAACTTCCACATAAAATCCAAACTACATAACACTGAGATAACTCCTTAGACATAACCTCAGAACACAAGTCACATGATACCTTACAACCAACACTTGGATAAAAAATTACAGAACTTTGAGGTAATTCCTTACAGCCTCCAAAGAGAACACAAAACTTGTCACACTGTCATAACAGTTAGAACACAAATTAACAAACACAGAGGTGTTCCTTACAGCCAACCAAGAAAAAAGAAACACACACACACACACACACACACACACACACACACACACACACACACACACACACACACACACACACACACACACACACACACAACACTGACAAAACTCCTTTGTGACACAAATAACACACCATACAATGGTATATAGTTGTCTTCCTGACCGTATCACAATTACTAAATCTGTTAAAACAAAAAATGCATGAACCGCAATCATGTGTAACAAGGTGAGGTCTATTTAGTTCAGGTCTAGTTAAGACAGATCAAACTAAGACTGGTTTAAAGAAGACAGGTCTAGGGAGGTCAGGTGTAGTCAGGTTAGGTGTAGCTGGTTTAGGATTAGTGGAGAGAAGTCTACTTAGGGCAAGTCTAGCTCAATCCAACTCCAGTTGTTTACCACCGAACCGACAACAGGAGGTGGCAGGTCAAGTTAGGTCTGGGTAGGTCATATCTAGACTGGTCTCTTCCCACAGTCCTCTCTTCTGATTTTTTTTCTCTTCTGTTTTTGTTTTGTCTCGTGCCTCAAGACACATCTTCCAGGGTTGCAACTGCTGTATATAATTCAATGGTTCACTGCCAGAGCTCAGTATCTCACATACATATATATAAGAGAGATACTGGGTTCTGGCAGTCAACCCTCAATATGTAGTGGCATACTCAAAATGTAGCCATTGCCATAGGCTTAAAGTCACTGGACACAGTTTAACTGTCTATGCGAACAACACCTAGCCCTGCAGGCGTACACTTGAAATCAAGGGTTTTCAGCTTTGATATATGATAACAATAGGGGTTTACTTTGACCGTTGACTCGGATATGAATAAAGAGATATATCATGGCAGAGATTAATTCACATACCAGCGGTTGGTTTTGACAACTGATGACAGTGACAGTGCTAATTCATTTATCTACAGCTAGCTTTGATGGATGATCACACTGCTGGGCAGCGTGATGGGTAAAGGAGTTGATCCACGATCCAACGTCGTCACCTGATTTTTTAGACTGTGGTGCACACTCAATACCCGACAATGATAACGGACTGTCAGCTCCTCTCTCACACAGAGCGAAGCAGCGTCTGGCCACTATCAGTACCAGGGTATAGGTCACTGGTACTCGGTTGTTCCCTTCTCTGTCCCACTGGCCTAAATGATAAGAACACGTTCGCTCTGACTGGCAGAGAGAGAGAGAGAGAGAGAGAGAGAGAGAGAGAGAGAGGGAGACAGGAGGGGGAAATGGAGGGTAGAGCCTGAGAGCGAATGAAAGTCTGCTATCCATGAAACTTTTCAAAATTCTGCACAACAAAGCGATGACCATAACAGAGATTTGCCACGGATGAGACAAAAAAAGAAAGTGAAATGGATGTTACATTTTGTTTTTATCTCAGTATCTTACCTTGAAAGTATTTTTGATCAAGACCCTCCAAAGAGATGCCAGATACACTTTATAAAATTCTGTGCGAATAGCTTACCCTTTCCTGTCACTGTCTTTGACTATGTCCTGTCTTTATTTCAGTTCTTTTTATCTTTCTTTAGCCTGCTTCTTTTCTGCATTAGAAATCCATTCTCCTGTTTTTGATGTAAGGGATCTTTAAAGTTTTGTTGGTGGGTGGGTTGGGGTGGGGGTGGGGTAGTAATCTGATATGAAGACGATGACGATGATGCTTCGAGAGTTCCATTTTGGTCTTAGACTGCATGTTAGGGCCATACTCTTCGCTAATTGTCATAACACACATACCTCGGCGGATTCGAGCCTGAAGGATGTTCAACACCCATAGTATTGTCAGGGAATTTGAGCAACATTCTCACAGACGCATCTATAATGTGGCTCAAGCTAAACCTCTGCTGTATGGTGCTGGTCTTTTTAACCAAGCCCATAGTAAACATGACTGCCCATAAGAGCTGGTTGGGAAAGGAAAATATCCCTACCTCACCCGTTGTGTTGGGAGTCGAACCTATGATATCGAGGCAGGGAATCCACAATGCTAATTACAAAACCAAGGCGGCTGGTGTGTGTCATTTGCGTGAACTTCGGTGGACAGAAGGATCGTGGAACAAGAAGGAAGACATTCAATGTTGGTGGATGGACAGAATGTGGAACAAGAAGAAAGTGAAATAATGTTTGTGGATGGACGGAACATGGAACCCAGAAGGAAGCCATTCAATGATGGTGCGGATCAACGACGTCGGGCCGATTCAGGATCCCTTCGACCTTGGTGGGGGGTCTGTGTTCTCCCTAATGCTACTCTCTCTCTCTCTCTCTCTCTCTCTCTCTCTCTCTCTCTCTCTCTCTCTCTCTCTCTCTCTCTCTCTCTCTTAGACAAGAGGTAAACATTAAGCAGAGTGCATAGCAAGCTTTGCGCAGTTCAGTCTTACCCGTCTTAAGGGTGTGAGTGGTTTAATGACCTTGGAATTAAAAATGGGAATATGTATGTATGTTGTTTTTTTTTTTGAGAATGGGACCTTCATGTCCCAGTGCGTGACAATGAAGGAAAAAAGTAAATAACTGACCGAATAAATATATTATGAAACGTAAACAATTGCTGATGAATTAAAGAAAAAAAGCTACAACAGCTATTGAAAGAGCATAAAAATGAC
Source organism: Conus canariensis (assembly GCA_033310375.1). NCBI lineage: Eukaryota > Metazoa > Mollusca > Gastropoda > Neogastropoda > Conidae > Conus > Conus canariensis. The sequence continues at coordinate 11,825,440 of CM065717.1, forward strand.
GTGTTAAAAACATAAAATAAGCAGACAAGAGACACACAACCAAACCTACTGTAGCGCTTTACAAGTGGACAGTACAAGAATGATATTATAGAATGCCATTGCGAAAAAAGTACACACACACACACACACACACACACACACACACACACACACACACACACACTCTCTCTCTCTCTCTCTCTCTCTCTCTCTCTCTCTCTCTCTCTCTCTCTCACACACACACACACACACACACACACACACACACACGCACACGCGCGCGTGCGCGCGCGCGCACACACACACACACACACACACACACACACGCGCGCGCGCGTATATATATATATATATATATATATATATATATATATATATATATTATATATATATATATATATATATGCCATGCCTCCCTGACGAGTCTGATGCAGAGGACAAAAGGCCTCGGAGCAGACAATATGAATGGGTCCGTCTTCAAGATGGGTTACAGTGGTCCCCATACGCTGCTAGAGAAGGATCTTATATGCATTATATAATTATTTCCTTGGTTTTTCATTCTCATTTTTTTCTCTCCCCCCCCCCCCCCTCTTTTATTTTCTTTAAGTCTTTGCCAAGACATTAATGTAATGATGGAGGAATTGTTAGCCTGCAGTTGCTTTTCCCCCCACTATTGAATTGTTCAGTCTATCTATCTATCTATCTATCTATCTATCTATCTATCTATCTATCTATCTATCTATCTATCTATCTACATACATACATACATACATACATACATATAGACATACATACATACATTCTTGTAGCAAACAAAGTTTCTTTGTTTCATTGTATTCAACCGTTTTTCTCTGACGTAATGCAACTGAACACCAAAATACGAAATCGGAAAGTGAACAAGTCAGAAAAGAATGATAAAAAGGAAAGGGAATGAAAACAAAGCGAAACAGAAATGAAGGAGAAAAGATTCATAACTGAGAAAAAGAAGATCATAAATAGAGGGAAGAATGAGAAAAACAAAGGCAAGGAATAAGAAAGGAAGAACGAAGAAGAGAGAACAAACAATAAAGAAGACTGGAAAAAAGACAATAAAGAAGAGAAAATGGAAGAGAAAGCGAAATGAAGGAATGAAAAAAGTAAAGAGAGGGAAAAACACTTGAAAAGGAAACTGGAAAAGAAATTAGCCAAAAAAGATCAGACTTGTAACCAAAGCGATATCACCATTTTTGTTTTATTTGCCATATATGTGCACAAGCTACCAAGCAGTCAGAGAATAATGCACTGTGATGCACACTACTGGATGGCAAAGCTGTCAGAGAATAATGCACCGTGATGCGCCCTAACTGATGGCAAAGCTGTCAGAGAATAATGCACTGTGATGCGACGTACTGGATGGCAAAGTTGTCAAAGAATATTGCACTGTGGTGCGCCCTAATTGAGGGCAAATCTGTCAGAGAATAATGCACTGTGATGCGCCCTATTGATGGCAAAGCTATCAGAGATAATGCGCCGTTATGCCCAATGGAATGCAGAGAATATGCCGTGGGCCAATCGATGGCAATTTTGTCAGAGAATGCGTATGCAATGATGCAAGCTGTCAGATATGCCTACCTTGGATGGCAAATCTGTCAGAGAATAATGCACTGTGATGCTCCTAATGGGCAATGCAGTGAGAGATAATGCACTGTGATGCGCCCTAATGTGATTGGCCAAAGCTGTCAGAGAATAATGCACTGTGATGCGCCCTAATGGATGGCAAACTGTCAGAGAATAATGCACTGTGATCGCTCCTAATGGTGGCAAAGCTGTAGAGAATAATGCATGTGATGCGCCCTATGGATGGCAAACTGTTAGAGAATAATGCACTGTGATGCACCCTAATGGATGGCAAATCTGTCAGATGAATAATGCACTGTGATCGCCCTAATGGGTGGCAAAGCTGTCAGAGAATAATGCACTGTGATGCGCTCTAATGGATGGCAAATCTGTTAGAGAATAATGCATTGTGATGCCCCTATGGATGCAAACTGTAGAGATAATGCACTGTGATGCCCTATGATGGCAACTGTCAGAGATAATGCACTGTGACCCTTTGGTGCAATCTGTCAGAGATAAGCACTGTATCCCTAATTGATGCAAAGCTGTCAGAGAATAATGCATGTGATCACCCTAGGATGCAAAGCTGTCAGGATAATGCACTGTGATGCACCTATGATGGCAACTGTCAGAGAAAATGCACTGTGATGCACCCATGATGCAAATCTGTCAGAGAATAATGCATGTGATGCGCCTAATGGGCAAAGCTGTCAGAATAATGCCTGTGATCCCTAATGGATGGCAAACTGTAGAGAAAATGCATGTGATGCCTAAGGATGCAAAACTGTAGAGATAATGCACGTGATGCCCCTAATGGATGGCAAACTGTCAGAATAATGCACTGTGATCCCTTGGTGCAACTGTCCAGAGATGAATGCACTGTGATGGAACCTCCTATTGGATGGCAAAATCTGTCAGAGAATAATGCACTGTGATGCCCCTAATGGATGCAAAACTGTTAGAAGATTAATGCAGCTTTGATGCCCCTAATTGATGGCAAAACTGTCAGAGAATAATGCACTGTGATCCCCCTACTGGATTGCAAAGCTGTCAGAGGATAATGCACTGTGATGCACACTACTGGATGGCAAAGCTGTCAGAGAATAATGCACTGTGATGCACCCTAATGGATAGCAAATCTGTCAGAGAATAATGCACTGTGATGCGCCCTAATGGATGGCAAAGCTGTCAGAGAATAATGCACTGTGATACACCCTAATGGATGGCAAAGCTGTCAGAGAATAATGCACTGTGATGCACCCTAATGGATGGCAAAACTGTCAGAGAAATAATGCACTGTGATGCACCCTAATGGATGGCAAATCTGTCAGATAATAATGCACTGTGATGCGCCCTAATGGATGGCAAAGCTGTCAGAGAATAATGCACTGTGATGCGCCTCAATGGATGGCAAATCTGTTAGAGAATAATGCATTGTGATGCGCCCTAATGGATGGCAAAACTGTTAGAGAATAATGCACTGTGATGCGCCCTAATGATGGCAAAACTGTCAGAGAATAATGCACTGTGATCCTCCCTTTGGGTGGCAAATGCTGTCAGAGATTAATGCACTGTTATGCACCCTAATTGATGGCAAAGCTGTCAGAGAATAATGCACTGTGATGCACCCTATGGATTGCAAAGCTGTCAGAGGATAATGCACTGTGATGCACACTACTGGATGGCAAAGCTGTCAGAGAATAATGCACTGTGATGCACCCTAATGGATAGCAAATCTGTCAGAGAATAATGCACTGTGATGCGCCCTAATGGATGGCAAAGCTGTCAGAGAATAATGCACTGTGATACACCCTAATGGATGGCAAAGCTGTCAGAGAATAATGCACTGTGTGATGCACCCTAATGGATGGCAAAACTGTCAGAGAATAATGCACTGTGATGCACCCTAATGCATGGCAAAGCTGTCAGAGAATATTGCACTGTGATGCACCCTAATGGATGGCAAAGCTGACAGAGAATAATGCACTGTGATGCACCCTAATGGATGGCAAAGCTGTCAGAGAATAATGCACTGTGATGCGCCCTAATGGATGGCAAAGCTGTCAGAGAATAATGCACTGTGATGCGCCCTACTGGACGGCAAAGCTGTTAGAGAGTAATGCAGTGTGATGCACCCTAATGGATTGCAAAGCTGTCAGAGAATAACGCACTGTGATGCACCCTAATGGATGGCAAAGCTGTTAGAGAATAATGCACTGTGATGCGCCCTAATGGATGGCAAATCTGTCAGAGAATAATGCACTGTGATGCACCCTAATGGATGGCAAATCTGTCAGAGAATAATGCACCGTGATGCGCCCTACTGGATTGCAAATCTGTCAGAGGATAATGCACTGTTATGCACCCTAATGGATGGCAAATCTGTCAGAGAATAATGCACTGTGATGCGCCCTAATGGATGGCAAAGCTGTCAGAGAATAATGCACTGTGATTCGCACTAATGGATGATGCGCCCTAATTGATGGCAAAGCTGTCAGAGAATAATGCACAGTGATGCGCCCTAATTGATGGCGAAAGTGTCAGAGAATAATGCACTGTGATGCGCCCTAACTGATGGCAAAGCTGTCAGAGATTAATGCACCGTAATGCACCCTAATGGACGGCAAAGCTGTCAGAGATTAATGCTCTGTGATGCACCCTACCGGATGGCAAAGCTGTCAGAGAATAATGCACTGTGATGCGCCCTAATGGATGGCAAAGCTGTCAGAGAATAATGCACTGTGATGCGCCCTATTGGACGGCAAAGCTGTTAGAGAGTAATGCAGTGTGATGGCACCCTAATGGATTGCAAAGCTGTCAGAGAATAACGCACTGTGATGCACCCTAATGGATGGCAAAGCTATTAGAGAATAAATGCACTGTGATGCGCCCTAATGGATGGCAAAGCTGTCAGAGATTAATGCACTGTGATGCACCCTACCGGATGGCAAAGCTGTCAGAGAATAATGCACTGTGATCCGCCCTAATGGATGGCAAAGCTGTCAGAGAATAATAGACTTTGGTGCTCCCTTTTGGATGGCAAAGCTGTTAGAGAATAATGCATTGTGATGCGCCCTAATGGATGGCAAAGCTGTCAGAGAATAATGCACTGTGATGCATGCTAATGGATGGCAAAGCTGTCAGAGAATAATGCACTGTGATGCGCCCTAATGGATTGCAAATCTGTCAGAGAATAATGCTCTGTGTTGCACCCTAATGGATGGCAAAGCTGTCAGATAATAATGCACTGTGAAGCGCCCTAATGGATGGCAAAGCTGTCAGAGAATAATGCACTGTGATGCGCTCTAATGGACGGCAAAACTGTCAGAGAATAATGCACTGTGATGCGCCCTAATGGATGGCAAAACTGTCAGAGAATAATGCACTGTGATGCGCCCTAATGGATGACAAAACTGTCAGTGAATAATGCACTGTGATGCACCCTATTGGATTGCAAATCTGTCAGAGAATAATGCACTGTGATGCGCCCTAATGGATGGCAAAGCTGTCAGAGAATAATGCACTGTGGTGCGCCCTAATGGATTGCAAAGCTGTCAGAGAATAATGCACTGTAATGCACCCTAATGGATGGCAAAACTGTCTGAGAATAATGCACTGTGGTGCGCCCTAATGGATGGCAAATCTGTCAGAGAATAATGCACTGTGATGCGCCCTAATTGATGGCAAAGCTGTTAGAGAATAATGCACTGTGATGCGCCCTACCGGATGGCAAATCTGTCAGAGAATAATGCACTGTGGTGCGCCCTAATGGATGGCAAAGCTGTCAGAGAATAATGCACTGTGATGCACCCTAATGGATGACAAATCTGTCAGAGAATAATGCACTGTGATGCGCCCTACTGGATGGCAAAGCTGTCAGAGAATAATGCACTGTGATGCGCCCTACTGGATGGCAAAGCTGTCAGAGAATAATGCACTGTGATGCGCCCTACTGGATGGCAAAGCTGTCAGAGAATAATGCACTGTGATGGGCACTAATGGATGGCAAAGCGCGGAATCACCCCGCACTGCAACAAAGTTATTGCCCGCGCAACCATCCAGCAAAAGTGTCAGTTTCAGTTTCATCAAGGAGGCGTCCCTGCGTGCGGACTAGTCCATATACGCTGCACCACATCCGCTAAGATTTGAGACCACACTACGCATGATTTGAAGCTGATGGATAAATGAATTAACAACTAAGATGAGAGAATTGAAGAGGGTCTCGTGGCTACGACTCAGCAGATGTTTGAGATACGCATTAGCCCAACGCGCTGGTCTCGCTTCTCATGGAATCATTTCTTAATCCCATAACCACCACATCCAAACGTTTCAAGACAGAATAGGGTCTCTGTGCTATGTCTGATGAATAGACGAGCGTGAGATGGGGGCATTGAGTGAGGCATGAGGTGTTAGCCTGGATAGAGAAGAGATCGGAGGAGGAGTTTGGAGGCGGGAAGGAGGGATGTGTATGGTGGCGAATGGTCATGAGAGAGAGAGAGAGAGAGAGAGAGAGAGAGAGAGAGAGAGAGAGAGAGAGAGATTCTGGTGAAGAGAATAAAACAAACATGAAACCCACATTCTTAAGCCATTGCAACCACCAACACTATGGTCACAAAACACTGCCCATACTTTCATTGTTGTTGACACATTTTTCATCCCATTTCACTGAGGTCAGCTGCTCCCTCCCCATATGAAAGCTGTTAAGATAAAAAAAGCAAAGGTTATCTTTCCCCTCTCCCTGAGATCTTTTTTTCCTTCAGACTGAAAGAAAAGTACATTCTGTGAAATAGACTTCTCGTCATTATCTCATATTATATTGTTTTGTATCGATAACACTGCAAAGAATAATGAATTCCCACCGGCGAATGAATAGGACTGGGCACAAACGAATTTCATCCACCATGAAGTGCAGTTTTCCATAAGAGCAGGTCTACTATGTAGATGTTTTTCCCTATTTTCTCCTCTGGACAAAGCAGTGCACCTCTCTTCCTTCCCTCACCCTTTTGACTATTTCCCTGATTTATACATACAGCTTCAAAGTCCAAAAGGTCTGGAAAGAGGTTTGGGCGTTCGTACTCCAGACGAAATGGAAGCTAGCAGTCCCGAAAAATACCAAGTTCACCCCATAGAAAGAGGAAGAGAATCATCCCTTAACAAATGCCAGCGGACTGATTCCCTGAAGCAAGAACACTGCAGAGACCAGCCCAAAAGAAGGCCACTGCCTCAAGGTTACAGTGTGTCCTGCCCTTGGGACGGTAGACCAGTCAGAGACATTTCCAACGATTACGAATTACGTTCCAAACACACGTGATGAAACATGTCTACGATTTAAATATCTCTAACATACCTTGCAAACATTTTAATTGTCCTAAGTTTCACTTGAACATTCCTCCAGATTGAGGGCGAGGAAGAGTGTTGGGCGGGGGGGGGGGGGGGGGGGGGCACCGGCACAAGGCGGGAGTTGGCGCATTGCATTACTGATCTGTTAATGACTTGATGCACTGTAATCGATCAGTGATATTCGATAGCACAGTTTCCAATGTGTCATTGACCATATGTCACTGATTTGTTATTAACACCAGCACATGTCAATATCCTGAAATAACCACATATCAATTGCCCATCCCTCAACTGTCAGTAACATGGAAAGCTGTTGTGTTATGGTGATCACAAATCATCCGTCAAAATGCCCACTTTGTCAAATTCAAAGCATGCTTTTTTGATAAAATAAAGATCACAATGATGTTTGACTCCATGTTCATTGGAAAAAGAACAATTATGAAAACCCCTTTTCACACAATCGTATTGTACACATAAGCAAACAGTCTGTTCAACACAAAAGACGTCCAGGGTAAAGAGTACAGAGACCCACACATAACGGTAAGTGGCGTTAGACAGAACAACGTCTAGAAAATGATTGTTTGAAACAAATATTAAATATACAGCCTCTAGAACTGACTGTCAATTCAGCTAATAGCTCTGACAGAAAAGACCGATCGCGTAGGTATCTGTAATGCCACACTGATGCCAGATTGATTATCACAGCAGGTAGAAAGTCTGGGAAAAGATGGCAGCAGTAACGTCTTTGGCGAAGAAGCCTCTCTCACACAACTAAACTCCTTCCGCTCCAATCATGACACCTAGATTGCTTTCTGCTGCTACCTTTTATTCCTTGACGATGTCATGATTCAAACCTACAATTCCTGGATGGTCTAAAACCTCAAGGCCAGTCACCCAAATTATTACAGTACACATCACAAAAGTGCGAAGCTACACCGATTAACTCGACTTGGTTTCCAGGTGCAAACGAACAGAAAACGGTTTTGCAAATGAAGTAAGTTCACCCGTGGCAGCCATAACCACACGATTTAAGTTCTAACTCTCACAATGTCCTCTGCTCTTTCTCATCATTAAATTTACAAAGGTTTCTCCGCACATTTTCAAAACTGAAAACCTCTGCCAGGTATCTGTTATCTAAGCCTCTATCAAGTCCACGTTATTTCAGCTTCCACCATTTCCACGGTATTTTGGCTTCTATCAATTTCATGCTGTTTAATCTCTGATCAGTTTCATGGTGTTTGACAAATTTACGCTGGCAGATAATGACAGGGAGGTGTCTGGGACCCAGGACATCGACACAATCAATTAGCAGGACTGCGGTCTCAGTGACAGTGTCATTGACGTCATCGTTGCCAGGCGACGGGTGGTGGGGAGATGGGACAAGGAGTAGAAAGAGAGGGAGGGGAAAGAATTGAGAGGGGGGGGGGAGAGAGGGAGGATAGTAGTAGTATTTCAAGTCAGATGTTCCTAAATCTTGTTGTTTTTACATTTACAAAGAAAGGATATTTGACCTCTGATCTGAAACAGATAATAGTTCAAAAGAGATTTAAAGTTGTACAGCGGTCTGGCTGTTGAAGAAATCTCTGTCCAAGAATAGATGCAAAGACTGACGAGAGCAGGAGACTGGGAAGGTATTCAGAGTGCGTATACGAACGAAACTGAAAGCGAAACCCAAAGGACTGAACAGTGGTGTAAATCTGTTTTAGCGACGAGTCATCCCTCGAAGCAGCCTTGAGTTTATCACAGAATAAGTAATGTTTAGGGCCTAGTCTGCATCTCTGGACTCGAAGCTAGTGCTGTCTTATAGACCACAGGAGGTAGAAACGTATATTCTATAAGATGTCAGACTGTATGAACATGCACAGCATTACTCCATTAAATTAATACTCATTATCAGGATTTGCAGAGGATCTAGCTACTGAGTAAAGTCTTAGAGTTCAAGTCTGTGGGGTCCTTAGAAGATTTATCCCTCTAAAGCTTTCTCTCTTTTTTTTTTTTTTAGAAAAAAGGGTTGGATATGTTTTTGGAGGGCTTGAAAAAACAGAAAGTCATGGTCATATTCCTGGAGAAAACAGTAACACCAAGGAACTGCTCGTGATAGAACAGCACGTGCGTAGGTTATAATACATGCGCACTTGAGCACGCCTCCACAGTAGGCAGATAGATGCACACTCCATCAGTGCACAGGTGCAACAAGCACAGTCACACTTGCCGAAGCTGCAGACAGGCAAACTGCATTAAAGAATGGATTATGGACACTGCGATAGGAGTAGATGGGTGGGTGAGTGGGTTTTGGGGGAGACTGGGATCAACCACAGCTCGACGTCCACACTTTAACAGGAAAAAAAATGATGCAAAGAGAAGGAAGGAGAGACGTGGATGCAGGGAGAAGTAGGAGGGGAGTGGAGAAAGTTGGGGGCAAGGATGAAGGGGAAGGGGGAGAAACATGTTACTCCCAATCGGGTAAGCAAACTGTCAGGCTCCCAGCCTTGTGCATGTTTATTTTATTTTTGTTTTTCTTTCTTTTCTTTTCTTTTTTCGATGCTGTATTTCCGGAAACGCACACTGATTTTTTTTAAGAAGCGTTTTCGAACACACAGACATTTGGCTATGAAACTTCATCCCCAAACCTAACTCGTTACTAACTCATAGAACACAGTACAGCAAGGAGATTATATCCTTACAATTGACCCACAGACCCCAGATCCCATGACACTGAGGTAACATCTCACAACAAAAATGCAGATCACAAACAACAACACACTGAGGTCATTCATTACGACTAACACGCAGAACACAAACAACAAAACACTGAGGTAATTCATAATGACTAACACACAGAACACAAACAACAAAACACTGAGGTAATTCATAATGACTAACACACAGAACACAAACAACAAAACACTGAGGTAATTCATCATGACTAACACACAGAACACAAACAACAAAACACTGAGGTAATTCATAACGACTAACACACAGAACACAAACAACAAAACACTGAGGTAATTCATCATGACTAACACACAGAACACGAACAACAAAACACTGAGGTAATTCATAACGACTAACACACAGAACACAAACAACAAAACACTGAGGTAATTCATCATGACTAACACACAGAACACAAACAACAAAACACTGAGGTCATTCATCATGACTAACACACAGAACACAAACAACAGATCACTGAGGTATGCCCTTGAAAGTTAACACTCAGAATACAAACCACATAACAGTGAGTTATTTCCTTCGAACTATCACTCAAAACACAAACAACATAACACCGTGATGCTTCTTCGAACGAACACACAGGACTCAAACTACATAACACTGAAGTGTTTCTTTGAACTAACACATAAAACCCAATCTACCTAACAGTAAGGTAACACCTTAGACCTAATACTTGAAACACAAAACATATAACACTGACGTACTTCCTAACAACTAACACTCAGAACACAAAACGCAAAACCCTGAAGTAATTCCTTACAGCCATAAGGCACGTGTTGCTGATTTAACACTGAAAACAGAAACCAACTAACATTGAGATAGTACCTCACAGCCAACAAAATGAACACAAACCTGAAAACACTGATGCAACTCTTTTTCTGACACTAAGAACACAAAGCAACTAACACTGGGTTAATTCCTTGCAACCAACTAAAAGCACATGAACACAAGCACGTTACATTGATATACCTCCTTTTTCACACAGATAACACATCATATGGTATAACGATATCTGTCTGAATGCATTACATGAAGTCAACAGAGAAAACGAAAACGCGTGGTCAACACGTCAAGTGTAGCTAAATCAAGTATACGCAGGTCAAGACTAGTTAAGACAGACAGAATGAAGACAGATCGAATTAAGACTAATCTATTTAAGACAGGTCAAGGGAGATCAGGTTTAGTCAGATCAGGTCTAGCTAGCTAAGGTTCAGTGGAAGTGTGCGTGGATTTGTACGCACCTGCGTGGGTGCCTGAAGAAGGGAGGGTGAAGAGGGGGATCAGAGGGGAGAGAGGATGGGATGTGCTGGGCGCTGATTTTCCATGTTTCTCCTGTAGTGCGTTTAGAGTACAGTATCCGATTAATTTGTCACAAAATGTGTACGGTCATGATGACGACGATGATGATCATGACGACGATGATGACGATGACGATGACGACGACGACGACGATGATGACATTGATAATGATGATGATGATGACTGTAGTTGTTTATACTCCTCCTCCTCCTCTTCCTCCTCCTCCTCCTCCTACTACTATGCTCCTAAGCCTCCTTCTCCTCCTCATTGTGATTATTATCATTATTATTGTTGCTGTTGTTGTTTTATTATCGTCATTATTATCAAAACAAACACAACATTGTTCCAGGCTTCCTTCTTGTTCACTTTCGTCCTCATGATTTTTTTTTTTCACCTGTCCATGTTATTGTTAATCTGTGTCTCTATCATCTGTTACTATGGTAAAGTTGTTTGTTGTTTCTCTGTCTGTTCCTAAGTACCTGTCTGTTTCTTCTGCTCTGTTCCCATGGTGTTCCCTGGGTCTGTTTGAGCAGTGTATCATTTCCTCTGTTCCCCATGTTGTTTCTTCCTCATCCTATTTTTCTTTCTTTCACTCTCTCTCTCTCTCTCTCTCTCTCTCTCTCTCTCTCTCCTCTCTCTCTCTCTCTCTCTCTCTCTCTCTCTCTCTCTTTCGTTCGTTCCTCCTTCCTTCCTTCCTTCTTTCCTTTTTTGTTTTGTTTTCATTAAGTTTGTTCCCCTTGTCTCTCCAAACTACGCTGTCAGTTCTCTACCCTCCTTCCCTTTTGTCTATTGCCGTCCTCGCCATGGGGTTTAGACTGGCGAGTCAGATTCCTGATGATCTTCCTCGCAGAACTAGCGGATTGTTTTTCTTGTGCCTCCACACCCACCTCGTCGCCCCCCTCCCCCCCCCCCGCCCCCTCTACCTCCTCCCCACTCTCTCTACAGCCTCTCCTACCCCTTTCTCTCCTTTTTTTCAACTATCCCCCCCCCCCCCAACCCTCCATCATCCTGCTCTCCTGTGTGCAATTGGAACAGCCCAGTTTTTCTTTTCCGATCGTGGTGAATGGTTGTCTTTTTTCCAGAGATGGTTTGTCGGGATTGGTTCGCCGATGGGCATTAATGTTTTAGATTCTTTTTGGCAAGGTTCGTTTAGATTTGTGTGTGTGTGTGCAACATTCATTAAGGTTTTATTTTCTTTCTTTCTTTCTTTTTTTCGAGAGGGAGACGAAGGGAGAGAAGTGTGGGTATGAAGAGGGGGGAAGTTGGGGGGGGGGGGTGAGGGTGGTGGTGAGGGCGGTTCGTTAATGTTTTATTTTTTTGTTTGAGATTCGTATATTGTTCTGTAATCTATTGTTAATGAGTTTCGTTCGTGTTTCATAATCGTGTCATGGTGAGGTTTAGTTATGATTTGTATTCAATTTCTTTTTAGTTTCCTTTTTTGATGAAATTTGTTAATTTTTTTTTCTTTTTGCGTTACTTTTTTGAGGTCGTTGATGCTAATGATTCCTTTCTTGGTAAAATTTTGTTAATATCTTATAATGTCTGTGAAGTTCGTTATTGTTTTATATTTCTTTTTGAGGAGTTCATCAGTATTTAATAATCATTTTTCTAGCAAGAATTCGTGAATGTTAAATATTCCTTTACATAGTAAAGTAAGGAGTATTTCTATAATATTTTGGCGTCTACACTTCGTGCCGAAGTTTCTTTGTTTATTTTTCTTGTGAGGTTTGATGTTTTATATTCCTTTGCTTAACAGAGGTTCAATAACGTAATCGTTCCTTCATGTTCAGTCATGTCTTATTTCCTTTTTTGAGGTCAATTAATATTTTGTATGCCATTTTGTTTGGTGATTTTTGATGATGTTTTAGATTCCCTTTTAAATGAGCTTCATTAATATCATATATTGCTTTTCGTTGATGAGATACATTACCGTGTTACAATTTGTTTCATGGTGAGGTTCGTTAATGTTTATATTCCCCTTTTGGTGAGACACTTTCATATTTCACATTCCTTTTCTGTGAGGTTCGGTGACGCTTTTTTCAAAATTCATCGATGCTTAATATTCATGTTCATATGGTTCATTATTGTTATATATTTTTCTTAATGTAAGGTTCGTTTTTTTTTTAGTTTCTATGCGAACGTTGTTAATGCCAATTTTGTTCGTTTGGAAGTTAGTTAATATTTTAGATTCCTCTTGGTATGAATCCTGTATGTTTTGCAATCCTCTTGAAGAAGTTTGTGTATGTTTCCTGTTCCTTTTGACGTAATTGCTTGATGTTTCAGTTCTCTCTTGGTCAGAGTTATGCATATTTTGTATTCCTCTTTATGAGGTTTATTTATGTTTCATATTGCTCCTGATAAAGTTTACATGTGTTTTGTATTCCTTTTCCTGTGGCTTGTTTATGTTTCAGATCTATCTCGGTAAAGTTTGTGTATGTTTTGAATTCCTCTTGAGTAGGTTCATTCATCTTACAGATTCCTACCAGTAAAGTTCATGTACGTATCGCATTCCTTTTCCTGAGGTTCATTTATGTTTTAAATTTATCTCGAAAATGTTATGCATGTTTTACATTCCTGTTGATGAGGTTTTTATTTTGCTCTAGATGAGGTTCGTCCAATTAGCTCTATTTCTCCCGTCTATTTCTGTATTTCTCCCGTCCATTTCTCTATTTCTCACGTCTATTTCTCTATTTCTTCTGTCTTTGCCTGGATCATAAAGACCGCTACAGTTTACAGGATGACTGGATTGAAGTGGACACTCTGGACACAAATGGAGGATCTGGACTTTTCGGACTATTCGGCACTCCTCTTACACGACTATAACCAGATGCAGAACAAGACCACACATCTGGCGATATTATGAGACAGGACGAGTAAAAGGAAACAGAACTCGTGAAGATAAACCTCTGAAAACACTTCGGTTACAGTCAGTAGAGAGTAAGCGAGGAAATTAAGGAGAATTAGTCCTTTGCATACCTGGGAGGTGTGGCTCATAGATGGTTGAGCACAGAAAAGTGGAGGAGGGCCGAGGATATTTGAGAAGGTTGTGTGAGAGAGGAGGTGGGGCATGAACCAATACATCACTGGAAGGATAGCAAAGGCACGTGCGGCCTTTGTCATGCTGAAAACGTCTGGCCCTCCAGGGAAATCAGCACAACCCCCCCCAAAAATGCACATCTTCAATTAGCTGTCTTGATGGACGGCTCTGAGACATGGACGATCAAAGTGATGCAGCAGAAGGTACAGACATTTTATAAATACATGTCTGAAATGCATTTTAACACCCAAAGGCCAGTGTCAGGAATGACGGGTTGTAGTAAAGGCTGAGACAGGAGCTTGTCACCACACAGACCCACAGGAGGAAGCGGGGGGTGGCGGGGTGGGGGTGGGGAGGATACACCTTTGAGAAGCCAGTATCCACCACCATCCATGGAACCCACGGAGAGGTGTATCATGAGTCACATGTTTGGGTATTTTTCTTTTTTTTATTGTTTATGTCTGTTTTGTTTTGTCTTTTGTTTTTGTTTTTTTTACGTTTGACTTTTCTTTTCTTGTCATTCATGTGGTCACGTTTTCACTTTTTGTTTGTCCATATCCATTTGTTTCTGTTTGGTTTTACCTTCTTGTTGTTAATGTACACACTTTCCTGTGTTTGACCTTTTCGTTGTTCATGTTTTATTTTTTTCTGAATTGTCTCCTCTTTTGTTGTTGGTCACTTTTTTGCGTTTAGCTTTCCATGTTATCCATGCGCCCTATTTTTTGTACTCCCAGTTCTTATAGAACAGGGAGTATTTTAGAATGGGAACGAAAAAATGCTGTCTGTGTGTCTGTCCGTCCGTCCGTCTGTGGTCAAAATGTGTTCCACTCGCTCCAGACAAAACTACTGGGCCGATCTTTCTGAAAATTTGTAGGTATGTTCATTATGGTCACGAATGATGCCCGATCTTTTCGTTTACCGTTATAGCCGTTACTAACGGCTGTAACGGCCTGTAACGGTTTTTCTTCTTTATGGAATATCTCCGAAAGTACTTGGCCGATCTTTGTGAAAATTAGCAGGTATGTTCACTATGGGTCACGGATGATGCCCGATGTTTTAGTTTACCCCGTTATAGCCGTTACTAACGGCTGTAACAGCCTGTAACGGATTTTCTTCTTCATGGAATATCTCAGAAAGTACTTGGCCGATCTTTCTGAAGATTTGTAGGTATGTTCATTATGGGTCACGAATAATGCCCAATGTTTTACGTTACCGTTATAGCCGTTACTAACGGCTGTAACGGCCTGTAACGGTTTTTCGTCTTCATGGAATATCTCAGAAAGTACTTGGCCGATCTTTGCGAAAATTAGCAGGTATGTTCATTATGGGTCACGAATAATGCCCGATGTTTTAGTTTACCGTTATACAGTTACTAACGGCTGTAACAGCCTGTAACGGTTTTTCGTCTTCATGGAATATCTCAGAAAGTACTTGGCCGATCTTTGTGAAAATTAGCAGGTATGTTCATTGTGGGTCACGGATGATGCCCGA
Source organism: Conus canariensis (assembly GCA_033310375.1). Classification (NCBI taxonomy): domain Eukaryota; kingdom Metazoa; phylum Mollusca; class Gastropoda; order Neogastropoda; family Conidae; genus Conus; species Conus canariensis. Next base: position 11,840,921 of record CM065717.1, read on the forward strand.
TGTTTTAGTGTACCGTTATAGCCGTTACTAAGGGCTGTAACGGCCTGTAACAGTTTTTCTTCTTTATGGAATATTTCCGAAAGTACTTGGCCGATCTTTGCGAAAATTAGCAGGTTTGTTCACTATCGGTAACGGATGATGCCCGTTGTTTTAGTTTACCGTTATAGCCGTTACTGACGGTTATAACTGACCATAACGGTTTTTATTCTTTATGAAATATCTCAGAAAGCACTTTGTCGATCTTTCTGAAAATTTGTAGGTTTGTTCATTATGGGTCACGAATGATACCTAATGTTTTAGTTTACTGTTATAGCCGTTACTAACAGCAATAACTGCCCATAACTGTTTTTCTTTTTTATGGAATGTCTCAGAAAGCACTTGGCCGATCTGTTTGAAAATTTGTGGGTATGTTCATTATGGGTCACGGATGATGCCCGATGTTTTAGTTTACCGTTATATCCGTTACTAACGGCTCTAACAGCCCTTAACGGTTTTTCTTCTTCATGGAATATTTCAGAAAGTACTTGGCCGATCTTTCTGAAAATTTGTAGGTATGTTCATTATGGGTCACGGATGATGCCCGATGTTAAATTTACCGTTATAGCCGTTACTAACGGCCCATAATGGTTTTCTTCTCTATGGAAAATCTCAGAAAGTTCTTGGCCGATCTTTCTGAAAATTTGTAAGTATGTTCATTATGGGTCACAGATGATGGCGGATGTTTACCAGAATAGCCATTATTAACGGTTACACCAGCCCAAGACAGTTTTTCCTCTTTATGGAATATCTCACACGTATTCAGGATAAACTGGGAGTACGTTTATATGCTTTGCATCGTGTTTTTCTTTACTTTTTCTTTCTTTTCCTTTAACAAAATATATGGCGAAGGCTCACATGTTCTTCATGTAAACACTTTTCCTGCTTTTGATTTTACTTTTTTTTTTGTTCAATATAGAGTAGATATTATGAAGACACTGCGTTTTCCCCACTTTCTTCCTGTTTTTCCTGTTAGTTATCATTCTGTCAATGTCTTTCCTCACTTTCTTCCCGTCACTCTACTGAGTTATCATTCCATCAATGTCCAAGATCTTTAAAGGTTCACAAGATATTCAGGATCACCTATCGGATTGTGAAACAATCACAGTCAACAGAAACACCCAGCATGTGTAATCAAACCTGTTCTTTACATCGTAAAAGGCACTCGTAACAAGAGCATTTGAGGCTGACAAGAGCAGAAAGTAAAGCAGTGGGCATTTTCACTTCCTGCTCACGAGACGTTGTCTATGGGAGCATACTGGTGTCTTAAGGCGATGATAGTTGTTTCTTTAAGAAAACACCTATGATCCTGGGAAAGAATAGCGAAAAGAGGGAAAACAATCATTAGCCTGAGGATCACAACTATTTTCCTAAGATCACAACTGTTTTCCTGATGATGTTTTCCTGATGAAAACACTGATGATCGCTCTTTACCATGACAAACGCAAACAGGGTCAGCCAGATAGGGAAAATAGTTGTGATCCCGAGGACCGTAACTGTTTTCTTACTTTGTTGTTTTCGTTTAGGAAAATAACTGTTTTACCCCCGAGCATGGAGAGTAAAGTAGTCATCCTCGGGGATAACACTAATAACAACTGTTTTCCTTGGGAAAATAGGGAAAACACTAGCGATCCTGGGAGAAAACAGCTATAATCCTATGAACAACAGTCGAAACCCTCAGGGATAACAGAGTAACCCCATTTTTCTGAAAGATGATACCAGTTTCCCCTGGAAAAACCAGCTATTAACAGCTTATGAAGCTAACAAGCTTCCATAGTTGTCAGGCTCTAAACACGCTGCAGGCTCAACACGAAATTCTAGCATTGATCCGCGGGCTGAGGGCATTTCAGTTCAAATATAGTCACCGGCACCTGGAATGCTCCCTGCTTGACACAGGAAATTATGCTGTCATGCTGACACCCGGAGCGAACAACCTTGCCGACACCCGGAGTGGAGTGACGTGAGGGTCAAAAGGTGATGTATTCGACCTTGCACTGACAGTGTGCCCTCAGTCCTGGCTGTCAGACCACATGACATGCTAAACAACACAGCCCACACCTCTGCAATTACTGGGATGACAGCAGGCCAGTCAATCACATGTTTCATACACTTACCATATGGCACCAGAGAGAGAGAGAGAGAGAGAGAGAGAGAGAGAGAGAGAGAGAGAGAGAGAGAGAGAGAGAGAGCATATATCATTCTCGTTGCTTTTAATTAATTACTTGTTTTACATGATTCATTTAATTATTTGCTTCCGCTCCCTCCTCTCTCTCTCTCTCTCTCTCTCTCTCTCTCTCTCTCTCTCTCTCTCTCTCTCCCCCTCTCTCTCTCTCTCTCTCTCTCTCTCTCTCTCTCTCTTTCTCTCTCTTTCGCCTTCTCTGTCTCTTTCTCTCAACACACACACACACACACACACACACACACACACACACACACACACACACACACACACACGCATTTAAAAATGACCGAGAGGATGAGTGTGTGGATGCTACACACACATGCATTCACACACGCACACACACACACACACACACACACACACACACACACACACACACACACACACACACACACCTGTCTATCTATCTATCTATCTGAATTCAAATGTGCATTGACCATTTAGTTTACCGCCCCCCGGGAATTGTCAAAAATTGTGCTCTTAGCTCCCTCTCCTCTTAACAAGTGGCTTGATAGTTTACTAGTCCATAAGGGAAAATGCAACGCACACGCTCTCTCTCTCTCTCTCTCTCTCTCTCTCTCTCTCTGTGCTCTTCTTTATATTGCCCTCTCTGATTCCGCATTCTCTAAAAAAAAAAAAAAAAAAAAAAAAAACACGCCTTAGAATTCTAAATGTATGACCTTCATCAACCTGCAAATCTGTCTGTTGCCAGAGCATTTCATGCTTTGTTTCAACCCTCTGTGAGCATCAGACAATGAAGTCATTTTTTTTTAAGCTGAAGTTATCATTTGAACGGATGCAGTTCCCCAAATGCCATACATGACATTTTTGTCATGTACAATCAGTTATATCATGGCTCAGCGTTCAGGCTGTTAGTGCAACAAAGTGCACACTTAAGTTCTCATTATCGTAAACCTAACATACAACATTTAAGCAATATTTGTCTGCTCATGGTGGAGCTGTGCCTATATACTTTTACTTTGGTCAGAGGAGAGAACAGGCGATCCGTTGTCGCCTTCGCCTTGGAGTTAGTGATCTAAAAATGTTCAATCGACACTTGAAGATGATCCATTTTGTGCCTGTAATCATGAAAGAGAAACACGTACACTCTATTTACCATCATGTTCCCTCTTTAATTTGGTCTGTGTAACATAGTTCAAGTCTTGCTCCAAATACTGTTCAAGTTCTAACTCTCTCGAAAGGTAATCCCGATTTACATGCTAATGCGAAAATGTTAATGTTTGAGACCACACACAAACTCATTTCTGATTGAATCAATGTCTGCATATAGCATTTTTGTGTGCTTTAGAGTGTGCACAAATGACTCTCACTGATGTTATGAACGGTTGATTTAGAAAAGTTTGCTTGTAAATCTACAGTTTAAGTGTAATGGGGAGACTAGTCCTTTGCCATTTTCCTTCCCTCTGTTTATGGTGTTGTAATGTACTCCTTTATCTTTAAAGACAGAATTTCTTGTTGCTTACGTTTCTCTGTGTAACGTTTGTATGTCACAAGACAGGTGTTCTGACGTCTGTGCGCTTCTGCATGCCTTTTTTAGTTAAAAAAAAGCCTTTTAGGAAAGTTGTTTTAATGCTTTCTCGGACTTAAAAGTGTGTCAGAAGGATTTTCCCTGCACCTCGTCCGTCATGCCAATCCCTTTTCTCCTTCTCAACTGTTCCTTCTCTCTTATTCCTTTCGTCAACCAAAAGTTAGGTGATAGTGAAATAGACCGACCATCAATCATACCCCAGATCATCACGTGACTCGAGTACCTTGTTGAGACTGACAAGGGCTACCGTTTCCATAGAAACGGCTCGTTTTGGATCACCTGGAGTGTTGTCAATAACGATTAGGCGGATTTCACAATGGCCGTTGAAAGAGTGCAGGAGAGAGACAGGGGTTGTCAGGAGATGGAGGAGGAGGAGGGAAGGAACGGGAGGGTGGGGTCCGAGAGTGGGGAGGGGATGGGGTTAGAGGGTGTGAAAAATGGTTAGACCACTCATATACCCAGATCAAGAACTAACGAAGATTCGGACTCACAGGCATCTGATGTAAACGTATACGTAATGACATCTTTTGTAGATCTGTGAACAGAGCAAACTGGTTAAGGTCTGTACACACAGATACTGATGAAGGTGTAATTCACAAACTAGTTAAGATTTGTACACACATAACTGATTAAGATGAGTACATACAGACAGCTTACTAAGGTCTGTACATACATATATCTAATAAAGAATTGTACAGAGAGATATTACTGATTGTTTCGACTCACAAACCGCCAGTTGAAGTACACATACTACTGTAAGTTATTAAGGTGTATACACATTGACACCTGGTCAACGTCTATACACATTGACAGCTTTTGTTATGTACATGCTGATAGCTGGTTAAGGCGTGTACATACAGACGGCTAGTTGAAATGTAGACACAAAGACAGGTACCTCAGTTCTGTACATGTGCACTGCTGGGCACGTTCTGTACACATGGATGGTTGATTAAAAGTTTGTACACATAGACAGTTGGTTAAGTTCCGTACACATGGACGACCTGTTAAAGTCTGTACACATGTATATATGGTTAAAGACTGCGCATACTGTCAGTTGTTTAAAGTCTTTGCACACAGTACAGCTTTGCCAAGTTTATCTGGCTTGATGATGTCAATAGTTTCACAACCATTCTATGAATTGGTTATATCTTATAGGTGTTGCCTTTGTTGATTGTTTTCATAAATTGATTTTTCAAAACTTTTTTTCTCTGCACAGTGTGTCCGGAAAGGATTATTTGTGACTGGCTAATCTCTCTCTCTCTCTTCTCTCTCTCTCTCTCTCTCTCTCTCTCTTCTCTCTCTCTCTCTCTCTCTCTCTCTCTCTCTCTCTCTCTCTCTCTCTCTCTCTCTCTCTCTCTTGGCTTTAGTTTGATTTTGATGTGGGATGTTATACTTATTTTTTTGCGTGTTGTCCTTAGGTTATTTGTTTGATTCACTCATGTTAACGTGTATCCATTGTATACAGGCCGGTGGCCTTACAATTAAAGTTTCCGAGTTCCGAGTTCCGAGTTCCGAGTTCTCTCTCTCTCTCTCTCTCTCTCTCTCTCTCTCTCCTCTCTCTCTCTCTCTCTCTCTCTCTCTCTCTCTCCCCCCTTCCAAAATCAAATGATTTGTCGGATCCAAATAATTTCAGACCTATATCCTTACTATCGATTCTGTCCAAACCCCTTGAAAGACACATACACACACACGTATCTCAGTTCATGGAGAAAAACAAACTATTTCACTCACTCCAGTCTGGATTCCGATCTAATCATTTCTGCCACACAGCATTATCACGAATGTGTGACTCATGGCTTTCAAATATGAACCAATCACAAATGACAGGGGTTGTCTTTCTTGACTTCAAAAAGGCGTCTGATCCTGTTGATCATTCCATTCTTCTAAGAATCTATCTGTCTACTTGAACCATACCCCGACAATCTCATTATTCCAATCATACTTGAACGATAGGACTCAGTATGTGGTGCTTAATGGCAGAACCTCCACTTCAGACTTTGTCAAACATGGAGTCCCACAGGGCTCAGTACTAGGCCCCCTACTATTCTGCATCTTCATCAATGATTTACCATTGTCCGTATCAGATGAAAAGGTCACGACAGATTTATTTGCTGATGACTCGTCACTCCAAACGAATGGTAGTGATCTAAAAACAATAGAAACTTCTCTCCAGGAAAGTCTAAACGACGTGTCAGACTGGTGTCATTCAAACTCAATGGTCATACACCCAGCTAAAACCAAATCTATGATTATATCTACCCGCCAAAAACACCAGTTGACTCCTCTTTGCCTAAAACTTCAGTTGAATGGCACTTCTATCGAGCAGGTAGATGAGCATCGTGTTTTAGGGTTAACGATAGATAAAGAATTGAAATGGCAATCTCATCTCAATAACGTATGCAAGGTAGTCTCAAAACACCTTTTCCTGTTATGTCAATTAAAGCGCTACGTCAACAGTAATGTGCTTAAACTTTTCTTCAATGCACACATAATATCACGTATCAATTACGCCTCAACAGTGTGGGACGGAAGTAGTGACGTCCACAAAAAAAGGTTGAATTCTCTCCACAGACGTGCAGCAAAGCTATTCCATCCAGCTGTATCTCTAACAACAGACGAAAAACTAAAAGCGCTGAACATACTTCCTCTGAATAGGCAATTGGAATTCAACAAGGCATCATTTATGTTTACAATCTTGACAGATAATATGCCATGTTATATCAATGCCCTTTTTACAAGATCGAACAGCTTTTCTGGCTCAGCGAAATTCCTTCTTCCTTACCCACGCATTGATCTATACAAAACAAGCCTAGCTTACTCTGGACCACATGTCTGGAACTCATTTCCACCGAATCCACAAAACATGAATACTTTAAAACTTTTCAAGGAACACTTGCATAAACATTTTATGTCTCAGTAATTAAATTATTCGATTACAATGATTAGCGCCCATTCGCAAAGTCTTCTGTGAACCATACTTTGAATAAATCGTCTAAACATCAAACCTACTCCGTTAAAATCGCTCATCCCCACTCCCACTCTGTCTACCATCCCTTTTCTCCTCCCCCTACCTACCATTCTCTCTTCCCCACCCTCCTCTGACCTCTCTCTCTGTAGTTTTGTTTGTTTGTTTGTAAGTTTCCTTCTGTTTTACCATCCCCCATCTCATTAGTGCTTTTATGAATAGTTTGCTTATCATTGTAGAATTAGATTACCATGTTACTATGTTGAGTTGTCAGTATGAATAATATGTGCTGAAATAATGTTTGATGACAAGGACAGATTGTAAGACTAGGCTTTGGTCTAAAATCTCCATCCTTGTGTATTAAAGATCAATCAATCAATCAATCAATCAATCTCTCTCTCTCTCTCTCTCTCTCTCTCTCTCTCTCTCCATTTGATCATGCTTTAAATGACCAGTACAGCTCAGGTGGGGGAGCACTGGAATCATGATCCTCGTAATCCTCGAGGTGCAGGGTCGAATCTCCCCTGGGCCATTCCTGTATATGGACATTTTTCCCTTGGAGTTGATATTAGTATTGACTCCATTTCCCAGAGAGCCCTTCAAATTAGACCGTAAACCGAGCTTTCGTGTATGAACGCACTCAGAACATCTTGCACACACGTAAAATCACATCACAAACCTTTGGAAGAGAAGATCGGTTTGGCCATTGGTATATATACGCGTGAAAACCAAAAGAATGACACAACAGCAACAGTGAGCTGAAGAAGACAGGGCGACCCTGTCGAAATATTCTCAAAGTAAGTTTTTGATTCTGAGTCTAACTACTTTTCTAATGTCGAATCCAGAATCCTATATTCTTATACAAAATAATGAAGGTAAGGAACTAGGTGAATAATATTGGATGAATGACACAAGAATCGACAGAATGTAGCTCCAGTTGGCAGCATTTTAGCTGGCTCTACCCAGGTAGAGAGCTTGTTGTGTAGACGGGAACATGAATTATGAAGCGCACAGAGCTGGGTCTTTAACCGAGGATAGAGGCTATATATGTGCTCTTAATCATAATGACAATAATGTCAATAACACGTGAAGCATCCAGTGCTAGATAATTGAACGCTTCAGTTGCTGAGTAAACGAACTCATCTGTTTGAAGTGGCAAACAGTTTATATGAACACATGGTATCATTTTTCGATTGTTTTTGTGTTTGGTAAACATTAAGTTACGAACTTTACAATCAACTCTTATGTTGGCTGTTCGGAGATGTAAATTACGAACTTTACAATCAACTCTTATGTTGGCTGTTTTGAGAGTGATTTGCAGATAGGTACAATTTGTGTTAAAGTGTCAAGATAGCAGCTGTGAGATCCCTCAGCGTTATGTTGCAGTTGTGGCTTAACCTTTGTGATATATTGATTAAGATATCGGAGCTTTCCCCGCAATATGTCGCAGTTGTCAGAAGGTTTCTTGACTGCCTCTTGGGATGAAGATGTGTATCAAACGATGAGGAAAATGTCGAGTCCCCGTAGAGGCATTGTATTGCTGGTGCAGGAAATCATTGATGAAATCTAGCTGTTGGAGGCCAAAATACAATGAACGCACAAAACTAGGCGCAAAGTAACAGTTAATACTCTACACAGAGGCTAACGTTCATGTCATGGATGCAGACTGACTCCTACAGAGTGTAAGTAGCTCAGGACCAAAACACTGCCTTGTCTGAGGGGCATTTCTTCTCAGAGGCCTTCTGATGACAAGCTCTGTCCAGAGTTTCTTCCTATCACCTTACAAAAGAGACAAATGAATTTTCGACATGTTCGTTCTGCTGCTGACAGCCAGCCATCTGGGCAGTTTTATTTGGTATATTTAATTCTTTATCATATGTTACGTCTGATGAAAGCGTGTGTCAAAGATTCATTTGTCTGTTTAGCACAGTGTGTGGAATAAGCATTACTGGACACCTAGATTTGTGCGTTTACTTTTTTGCTTGCTTTTCCATTACATTGCTGTCTGTTTAAGCTTTTTCACAAGTTTGGGGGTTCCCCTTTCTTTCTGCCTTCTGGAATCTAACCTAGAGATATATTGGCTTTTACCTGGTACAATTTCAAGTGAGCCTGTCCAGCTGCCGTCTTCTGTTTCCAAGCCAGGTTTTGTCACCTATGATTTCAAATTTACGAAACATGGCATTTAGGGCATGCGTGAAGCAGCATCAAAACACGTTTATGATTAGGTATGTCAGACGTGAAACGTATCTAACACCCCATACTGCACGCTTATTTATTTATAGACACTGTTGAAGGACCTTAAGTTATATATGCCTAAATCATGAAAATATACTATGCACAAAAAGTTAAGGATCGGTATGTGAAAACAGGTGCGTAATAAACTCAGTTCGCTACTGTTATTTATTTCTTAGTCCAGCCAAATTGTCATGAATTCTTGTTCAGCTGTAAGTGGGCGATGTTGTGTTAGTGCGAAAATTGCACGGGATTCTCTACTACTGAGCTGGGCCGCAAACGGAAAAGCGGAAACTTGCGAAAAATGACCTTGTTTTGGACCGTTCTGCCTGAACACATTGCACTTGCCAGATGGAAAAACCATTATGCACGTGCAAGCACTGCTGTTTATGTGTGAGATGCTGTCGCTCGCTTGGCTATATAAGAAGACATTCCACCAGTAGTAGGCCTGATCTGACAATGCCTCCACGACGAAAATTAAGCGAGTTGGATAGGGGACGAGCTGTTGCATGGTTCCAAGATGGTGTTCCCAAGCGAGAAGTGGCCAGGCGACTTCATGTGTCCATCTCGGTCATTGTCCGACTGATTCAATGCTTCACAGCCACTGGGATTGTCCATGAAAGACGCAGATCTGGTTGACCGAAGAAGACAACCCCACGTGACGATCATCTCATTGAACGACAAGCCCTGCAGACAAGAACAGCCTCTTCCAGCATAAATCAAAGGCAGTTCAGGGTGGCTACTAACATCAACATCAGCCAGCAGACCATAGAGAACCGCCTACATGGGTTTAATCTCCGTTCTCGTCGCCCAGCAGTACGGCCACGCTTAACTCCAGCCCATAGGGCAGCACGCCGCGCCTTCTGCGCACGTCACGTGAGGTGGACACGTCAGCAATGGTCCAGGTCCTGTTCAGTGATGAATCACGCTTCACCCTTCACCACAACGACGGCCGACTGAGGGTCTGGAGGCGCCCAGGGCAACGCTTTACTGACGCCACTGTCCAAGAAAAGGTGTCCTTTGGTGGAGGTTCTGTAATGGTCTGGGGGGCCTTCAGCCTTCACCACAGAACACCCTTGTATCATGTACAGGGTAACCTGACTGGCATCTGATACCGGGATGAGATCCTTCGACCGCTGGCTGTGCCTACACTGCAGCAGATGGGACCGAGGGCTGTCTACCAGGATGACAATGCTCGCCCCCACAGGGCAAGGGTGGTCAACGACTTCCTGCAGCAGTCTGGAGTCAACAGAATGGAGTGGCCAGCATGCAGTCCCGATCTCAACCCGATTGAGAACCTCTGGGATGAGCTGGATCGCAAAGTGAGGAGCCACCCCCCTCCCAGGGATGCCCAACACCTCTACCAGATGCTGCAGGCTGAGTGGCAGGCGCTTCCACAGAGGATCTTCACCAACCTGGTCAACTTGATGAGGACTCGCTGCGTCGGGTGCCAGAACAGCCATGGTGGTTACACGCATTACTGAGCTTTTGGGAGCATCAGTATGCCCTGTCTTGTGATTTCAATGACTTTGGGAAATCAAATTTGGATACGTACCCACTTTAATCAAATGTACACACCAAACGATTGCTCGAGATTGAAGGCAATTGTGTATCGTTATCACTAAAGAATGGAATTAAATGTTGGCCAAACTTCAACGCATCGACTTTCTTATTTTGACAGTTATGAATGTTTGTGAAAGTGATCCTTAACTTTTTGTGCGTAGCTTAGATGAAAGAATAGAAAATAGTAATATGCAACACATGATAACGAGTGTATTTTGACGTGGGCGAAATGCAGTGCGTGCATGTTCATTCTGATCAAATTTTGCTGGTATGGAAACAAGCCAGCTCCCTGGCTCTCCGCGTGTAATTGTTCTTTCATTGCTGTTTTAGGGCAATGCTGCACGGAAGTCATGAAAAGCATTATGTGTCCAAATCAGCGTGCAGCACGGTGCTTCACGCATTTTCCGTCAGACTTTTTTTTTTGCTGTCCCAACCTCTGCGCCACCTCAGAGGCAGTGCATACACGTCAGACTTGGTCTCGAAATTCTGAGGAAAAACAAATTGCGAACCT
>CM065717.1:11856958-11869458 GCA_033310375.1 Conus canariensis
TGTGTGTGTGTGTGTGTGTGTTTGTGTGTGTGTTTGTGTGTGTGTGTGTGTTCCAGTATTGTATATTGTATTCCATGCTTTTCACTGTTTCTGCTTCTACCTTTTTGTTGGTTGAGTGATTGTCACAATCGTTTGTATTACCTGTGTGAACTTGACACAGTACAGTTCCCCTGGAAAGCGAGGTGTGCTCACCGAAAATTAGGAAATACATTACATTACATTACATTACATTACATTACATTACATTACATTACATTACATTACATTACATTATTACATTACATTACATTACATTACATTACATTACATTACATTACATTACATTACATTACATTACATTACATTACATTACATTACATTACATTACATTACATTACATTACATTACATTACATTACATTACATTACATTACATTACATTACATTACATTACATTACATTACATTACATTACATTACATTACATTACATTACATTACATTACATTACATTACATTACATTACATTACATTACATTACATTACATTACATTACATTACATTACATTACATTACATTACATTACATTACATTACATTACATTACATTACATTACATTACATTACATTACATTACATACATTACATTACATTACATTACATTACATTACATTACATTACATTACATACATTACATTACATTACATTACATTACATTACAATTACATTACATTACATTACATTACATTACATTACATTACATTACATTAACATTACATTACATTACATTACATTACATTCTCAGAGTTAAAAAGCCACTCAGAATTCTAAAAGTGCTCAACCAGGTCGGGAGCGACATAACAGTTTAAAATGAGATTTTAAAACGGGAAATTAAAACCACCTACAAAATTGTTTCCAGCCAAAGTGCTCTCCTCAGGGTATATATAATCTGGGCACGCCACCAGTGTTATATAGTGTGGAGTGTGTGCGTGTGAGCTCTGCACGTGTGGCACGTGGCCTGTAGATTTTTTTTCTTTTTGGGGGCGCGTTCAGGGGGACGTGCCAAGGAATGGTGCATTGACAAAGATTTCCATTTGTGCCTGCAATTATTAATCATTTCTACTTTGGAGTTCAGGGATGCTAGATGGGGTTTACATAATATCAGCCACTTTTCAATGATTTTTGGTTTATTGTTGAATGGTTTATTGTTTATTGATTGCTCCTCACATTGAGCACTGTGGCCTAGCAGAATCTAAACTTAAAATGGAGAAAATTAACTTTGGGCAGTCCACCAAAAATATACCGTTTTCTAACCCACAACTCTACATTAAAAAACTCATAGAGCAGACTGAAATATTTGTGCGTAATATGAGATGGAAAGCGTTTTTCTTTTTGAATCCAGATGCTAAAAAGGAAGATAAAAAAAGTTATGGTTTTAAGTCATGGAGATTGCCACCTGTAATAGAGGAAATGAAACTTTTTGAAGAAAGTATGAAAAAACTAATAGCTAATATTGAATTTAGAAAATCACATAATAACTTCCAAACAACATTGAACAATAACATAAAACAAATCCAAAATGATAAAAAAATATTTATAAAGGCTGACAAGACAAGCAATTTCTATAAAATGGAACCTAATGAGTACTCCCAACTCCTCAACAAAAATATTCGGAAAAATTATTTTTTAAAAAGCTGATAAGAATACATATGACAACATCTGCAAAAAAGAAAAAGAACTTGTGCACCAGATGGATTTAGGTGATAGGATAGAAGCAACAGCAATAAAAGAAGCTTTTATAACTCTCAAAGACCACAAACCTAACTTCCACAACAACCCTACTTGTAGACTAATATACCCATCAAAATCTGAATTAGGCAAAATTAGTAAAAACAAATCCTGGAAAAAGCAATAGAGGACATAAAAACAAACACTGAATACAATCTCTGGAAAAATAGTTATGAAGTTATCCAATGGTTTAAAGAATTGAACAAACAGAAAAATACAGTGTTAATTACTTTTGACATAGTGGATTTCTATCCTTCTATCGATGAGGAATTACTTACTAGAGCACTAAGATTCGCCAACAAATATACAAATATAACAGATTCTGAGATGGAAATCATTTTCCACACTAAGAAAACCCTTCTCCATAGCAACAATGAAACTTGGATTAAAAAAAAAAAACAGCAGAAATTCCACGTTCGATGTCACGATGGGATCTTATGATGGAGCTGAAACTTGTGAATTAGTTGGACTTTTCATGTTGTCTCATATACAGAAAATACTTGGTAAACAGGTTGGCTTATACAGAGATGACGGCCTTGCCATGTTAAACAATAAACCAAAAATCATTGAAAACAAGAAAAAAGAACTTTGTAAAAATTTTTCAAAGCCACAACCTAAAAATCACAGTAGAAGCCAACAAAAAAATAGTAAATTATTTAGACATAACATTAGACCTTAAGGACCATATATACAAACCATACAAAAAAACCTAATGATACACCTGTCTATGTAGACATCAAAAGTAACCATCCACCCTCCATTTTAAAAACCATACCTAATGGCATAAACAAAAGATTATCTAAACTGTCATGCAATGAGAAAGAATTTAACAGTGCAGCAGCCGAATACCAAGAGGCGCTGAAAAAAAGTGGCTACAACTACAAATTACAGTATAACCCAGATAATAACATGAACAGCAATAAGAAAAACAGGAAAAGAAAAATTATATGGTATAACCCTCCATATGATGGAAGAACAAAAACTAACGTAGGAAAAGAATTCCTCAGAATCCTTAAAACATCATTCCCAAAAGAACATGTACTATCTAAAATATTCAATAAAAACACCATCAAGCTATCATACTCGTGTATACCCAACCTTAAAAAATATAATTGATTCTTCCAATAAAACCAAAAACAACGCAACCAAAGAGGGTGACGAAAGGATATCTTGTAATTGCACAAAAAAGACCTGTGCCCTCTGAATAACAAATGTCTCTACAGCAACATTGTGTACCAAGCTATGGTAACAACAGACAGTGATAAAGAAACATACATAGGGATCATGGCAAACCATTTTAAAACCAGATATGCAAATCATAAACAGTCCTTCAAAAATGAAAAATATAAAAACCAAACAGAACTAAGTAAATATATTTGGAAGCTTAAAGACAAGAAAATAGATTACAACATATCATGGAAAATTATAAAAAGAGCAACACCATACAACAACATTTCTAAAAAATGCAACTTATGTACTACAGAAAAGTGACTGATATTATGTAAACCCCATCTAGCATCCCTGAACACCAAAGTAGAAATGATTAATAATTGCAGACACAAATGGAAATCTTTGTCAATGCACCATTCCTTGGCACGTCCCCCCTGAACGCGCCCCCAAAAAGAAAAAAATCTACAGGCCACGTGCCACACGTGCAGAGCTCACACGCACACACTCCACACTATATAACACTGGTGGCGTGCCCAAATTATATATACCCTGAGTAGAGCACTTTGGCTCGAAACAATTTTGTAGGTGGTTTTAATTTCCCGTTTTAAAATCTCATTTTAAACTGTTTTATATATATATATATATATATATATAGAGAGAGAGAGAGAGAGAGAGATGGATAGGTAAGTAGATAGACACATACGCGAGTATGTGTGTGTGTGTGTGTCTGTGTGTGTGTGTGTGTGTGTGTGTGTGTGTGTGGAGGCAGTACAGAAAACAAATGTAAGTGAATATTGATGACGGATAACTAACACACACACACACACACACACACACACACACACACACACACACACACACACACACAGCAGAGGGGGGGGGCGGACAACACGCGCACAAGGTACAATCATCGCTATATACATTTACTTCAGTGTCCAGTCATTCCCGTGATGGAACAATACGTACTGGGGAAACAATATTTCTCTGACAGAACAAAATGCACACAAGACACAACAATGCAAAGGACAGGACAAAATGTAACATGACACAATTATTCCGTTGATAGAACATGTGCCCATAGCACATGATACAATGATTTCCTGGATAAAACAACACGCCCACGGGAAAAGAAAAACAAAACATTCCACGGATATAATGACATACACACGAGGCTCAGTCACTTCATTTTTAGAACAACATGCTCACAGGATTCTCTCAGTATCTGGATGGGAAAACATGCATACAGGCCACTTTTATTTGTTAGATAGACTACCATGTCCGCTGGGAACATACATTCCTTAAATAGAATAACATGCCCACATGAAACAATCATTCCTGGATAGAACAACATCCACACAGTATACAATCCTTCCTTTCGACAAGAAAACATTCATGCTGGTAACAATCAATCCCTGGATAGAACAACATATACACATAAAACAATCATTCCCTCGATAGAACAACATATACACATAAAACAGTCATTCCCTGGATAGAACAACATGCACACATAAAACGATCATTCCCTGGACAGAACAACATGCACACATAAAACAATCATTCCCTGGATAAAACCACATATACACAGGAAACAATCATTCCCTGGATAGAGCCACATATACACAGGAAACAATCATTCCCTGGATAAAATCACATATACACAAGAAGCAATCATTCCCTGGATAGAACCACATATACACAGGAAACAATCATTCCCTGGATAGAACCACATATACACAGGAAACAATCATTCCCTGGAGAGAGAGAGAGAGAGAGAGAGAGAGAGAGAGAGACAGAGAGACAGAGAGAGACAGAGGCACAAAGACCAACAGAGAGAGAGAGAGAGAGTGAGTGAGAGTGAGAGAGAGAGAAGAAGAAGAAGAAGAAGAAGAAGAAGAAGAAGAAGAAGAAGAAGAAGAAGAAACAGACGGAGAGAGAGAAACAGAGACAAAGAAAATGAAAGAAAGAAAGAAAGGAAGAAGAAGAAGAAGAAGAAGAAGAAGAAGAAGAAGAAGAAGAAGAAGAAGACGTACATACAATGACACAAACACATGAACAAATAGATAAACTATGAAAATGTTTTTCTTTCCATTTTCATATGGTATTGCTCCATTGTCTTATGCCAGAGGAGAAAAAGAAATGAACTAAAATAAGGAAACTGTTTTCCGCATATATAACCACACACACACACACACACACACACACACACACACACACACACACACACACACACACACACTCGCACGCACACATCTAACTATTAATCTACGTATGTATGTATGTATGTATGTATGTATGTATGTATGTATGTATGTATGTATGTATCCATCTATCTGTCTGTCTGTCTGTCTGTCTGCAGAAATCAGTTTCCTGATTTTAGTTCTTTCTTTCTTTTTTTTTATCTCCTCTGGCATATGCAACACTAGAATACGAAAATGGAAAGGACAATACTCGAGGAAGAACAGGACAAAGAACAAGGAAGGATAAAAGGAACGAAGAGGAAAAAGAAGGAACGAAAAAGGAACAGAAAGAAAAAAGAAAAGTATAAAAGGGAAAATAAAGAAAGGAAAAAAGAAAGGAGGAATGAAAATAAAAGAGGAAAGGGGGGAGGGGAAGGAAAAAAGGAAGGAAAAACAAAATAAAGGGACAAAAACAAAACAAAACAAAACAAAACAAAACAACAAACGAAAACAAACGAAAAAGTAAGAGAAAGAGAGGGAAAAAAAAACACATACACTGAACGTGAAAATAGAACCTGAAAAAGAATACAGTCCAAAAAGACAAGACCGAAAACTAGGCCTACGCGTGAATGTAGCACATGAGCTCCACCCTTTAGGAGAAAATCCCAGACATTCTAAATGTCACCACCATTTGTTGGCCCTGTAAGAGAAATAGCGACGGCGACATCAGAGACTAATGCACCGTGATGCATGTCAAAGCACTGAAGCACCCCACACTGGGACGAAATATCTGCTAATGTAAGTGACACAAAGTCTGTGTCCTGAGGCATTAGGGGGACCCACACTTTTCCAGCTGTTGATCTGAAGCCTGGTGGTATAAAATCCAGTACCGATGACACAGAGAATGCCAGAATGCAGGAGACCACTGGGCCATGCCCTGTGTGGATTGTAGACTGACCGAACACATGCAGTGTCTGTTAATCACGCCAACACCACAACCGGACGTTCCAAGGTCACTACGTAAGTTCTGATGAATAGACGAGCGTGTTGACAAGTTCATCGAGTAAGGCATGAGCTGTTGTTCCAGAGGATGAAGGGAATGGAGGAACAGGAGGACAGAGGTTCGGGTGGGGGGGGGGAGAAGGAGGGAAGAGGTGCACCTCTTTAAGACTACAGAGGGTCACAGCATTATTTCTGATGAACAGATGTTCGTGCTAATGAGATCATTGAGTGAAGTTTGAAGTGTTTTGCTGGAGGGACGAGGCAGAGTAGCAGGTGCGCGGGGAGGAGGGAGGAGAGGTGCTTGTGTGTTTTGGCAAATGGTCACAAGAGAGAGAGAGAGAGAGAGAGAGAGAGAGAGAGAGAGAGAGAGAGAGAGAGAGAGAGAGAGAGAATTAAACGCGACACTGGATTTTCATGCCGCGAAGACGGATAGGGGCAACAGCTAAATTTGTGAGACCTGATATCTTTACTGGGAAAGTAGACACGACAGTGTATATTCTTCGTTACAGCAGGCTGGCAATGCAAAGCACACGATGTGGGGATGGGGGATGGGGGGAAACCTTCAGTGAGACTACAGTTAAGAGTTCTTTGTGGGAAATGCGCCATGTGGGGTTTCATGCAGTCGAGCATCTGACCCTTCTCATTCATCTTTTCTGACCAGATGATGTAAACTGCCTTTAGTAATAGGCTGGTTGAACGAAAAGTCTCTCCCTTCTGTAGCCTGTAGATCTGGAATAACTTGACGTAGAGAGAGAGAGAGAGAGAGAGAGAGAGAGAGAGAGAGAGAGATGGGGGGTGGGGGGTGGGGGGCTCTGGCTGGAAGTCGCCAAATTGCATATCTATGCCAAGCAACCCAAGGTCAGGATTGAAAATGTTGTCAGACTGACAGAAACAGAAGCCATGCGCCCGGAGACTACCCTTAGACTCAACTCTGAAATGAATCTTACATAAGTCAGAGTTCAGGGGTGTCCCAGAGGCCAGGTGGAATAACTGAATATATGGAAGTCTCCTTGCTTCTCTAACAATGAAACAAATTCCCGAGTGGAAAAGAAGACATTGTCTTGGGTCTTGCGGTTAATAACTGAATCACGAACAAATTGCCTGGGGTGTGGTAGCAGGTCCTTGAGGAAGAGGTGGATGAGGGCGCTTCGGTTTAAAACCTTCTTGGCTCAGAGGGACAAGTGGGAATGGGTGACAGTGGGCAGGGAGAAATGGGGAAGTGAGGAAGTGAGCACTGCCAAAAAGCTGAAAAGTGAATACTGCTAGAAGATGAAAAGTGTTCAGCAAGGATTGAGGGGGAAGGAAGGAGAGAGTTGGAAGGGATGAGGCGGGGGGTATGGAAGGAGAGGGCAGGGTGGGGAAGAAGAGAGAAATGGGTCAAACCCCTCAGACACTCCAACATTTCCTCAGCAGAAGCTCAAGCTCTCAGAGAACTACGCCAGCGTAAAGACATAGTAGTCAAACCAGCTGACAAGGGTGGCGCTATTGTTGTCTGGCGGCGGGACCTGTACATCGCCGAGGCACTCTCCCAGCTCTCAGACACCAGATTCTACACCTCTTCACAGCCCAGTCAAACCAAAACCAATAACACCCTGATCAGAAAATTCATTCGCGAGTGCATTAACGCTGGAAACCTCCCAAATGAAGCCCATTCCCTGGTCGTTTCTGAACCCAAAGATTCCCAATTCTACTTGCTTCCCAAAATACATAAACCAAATAACCCAGGCCGCCCCATTGTCTCTGCCTGTTCCTGCCCCACTGTCCAGATCTCTCAGTTTCTCGACAAAATCCTCCAGCCTATCGTTTCCAACCTCCCCACCTTTCTTAAGGACACAAACCATACTCTTGATCTTCTGCAAAATTTCTCCTTCCATCCTGGCTCCCAGCACCGTCACCTCTTCACCATGGACGTATGTGCACTTTACACAAGCATTCCCCATCATGAAGGGCTTTCAGCCCTCAAACACTTCTTGTCAAAAGACAGCAGAAATCTACCCACCACCACTCTTCTCCATCTTGCTGAGCTTGTTCTCACACTCAACAACTTTCAGTTTGGTGCTGACCATTTCCAACAGAATTGCGGCGTTGCCATGGGCACCAGGATGGGTCCTGGCTACGCCTGCCTGTTTGTTGGTTACATTGAAGAAAAGATCTTCTCACAATACACAGGCACTTTCCCAGACTTTTTCCGTCGCTTCATTGACGATTGCCTCGGTGCAGCCTCCTGTCCAATCCAAGATCTGAAAAACTTCATTGACTTCGTCAGTGGATTTCATCCAGCTCTTAGATTCACTTTTGAAATCACTCAGACTACCATTTCCTTCCTTGACATCAAAATCTCTATCTGTCCCAACTCACCCTACCTCACCACATCTGTTCATTACAAACCCACCGACTCGCATTCATACCTTCTGTACTCCTCCAGTCACCCTGCTTCCACCAAAACAAGCATTCCTTTCTCTCAACTACTTCGTTTGCGACGCATCTGCAGCGATGATGACGATTTCGCCAAACAATCTACCCTGATGATCTCATTTTTCCTTGAACGTGGATACCCTGAACCCATTTGCCAAGAAGCCCTACAAAGGGCCTCTAGAATTCCCAGAAACACTGCTCTTAAGCAAAAGATCACTCCTTCATCAGACGACAGGCCTGTTCTTGCTATCACCTTCCATCCTCACAACCTCGCCATCAAAAACATCCTTATGAAGAACTACCACATTCTGCAGACTGATCCTTCCCTGAAACACATTTTCACCCAGCCTCCACTAGTTGCCTACAAACGTGACACCAACCTCAGAGATCTTCTTGTGCATTCAAAATTGTCCACAAACACAGTCTCACCACCTGGCAATTCTCCATGCAAGCAACCCAAATGCAAAACCTGTCCTCATCTAAACTCTTCTACAACCATCTGTGGCCCCTCAGGCAAAATTTCCATACGCAACCCTTTCACTTGTCAGTCCCGCAATGTAGTTTACATTCTTTCTTGCTCCTTCTGTGGCCTCCTGTATGTTGGAGAAACCTACAGAACCCTTAACGACCGTTTCACAGAACACCTACGAGCAGTCCGTCTCGGTTACAATACACCAATTGCAAACCATTTCTGCTCTTCCGGCCACAACCTCTCCCACATGCAGATTGCTGCAGTCTGGCAAAATTCATCTTCCTCTATTAGACGTAAAGAACAAGAGTCCCTCCTTATTCACAAACTTGGCACTATCCACCCAAATGGAATCAATATCAAACACTAACTTTCCTCCATAACAGCCCTTTGTTCTTACTTATCTTGATTTTGTCTCTTAACATTATTATTACTATTTTTATTTACTTTATCCCCCCCCCAGTCCTTCTGCTCTTGACCCATTTCTCTCTTCTTCCCCACCCTGCCCTCTCCTTCCATACCCCCCCCCCCCTCATCCCTTCCAACTCTCTCCTTCCTTCCCCCTCAATCCTTGCTGAACACTTTTCATCTTCTAGCAGTATTCACTTTTCAGCTTTTTGGCAGTGCTCACTTCCTCACTTCCCCATTTCTCCCTGCCCACTGTCACCCATTCCCACTTGTCCCTCTGAGCCAAGAAGGTTTTAAACCGAAGCGCCCTCATCCACCTCTTCCTCAAGGACCTGCTACCACACCCCAGGCAATTTGTTTTATTGATCCAGGTCCTGCAGTCAACCAACTATTTGTGTTCTGAATCACGAACGTTAGCAAATATAGTGGAAACTGGCGTAGCTCGAGGATATATGTGTTCCTATGCCATTTATGTAGCAAAGGATTTGGGAGTGAAACGTCAAGCAGAAAACAT
This sequence comes from Conus canariensis, assembly GCA_033310375.1. NCBI lineage: Eukaryota > Metazoa > Mollusca > Gastropoda > Neogastropoda > Conidae > Conus > Conus canariensis. The sequence continues at coordinate 11,866,880 of CM065717.1, forward strand.
TTAAAAAAAATTTTGAGGGGGTGAGGTGAGGAGAGTGGGGGTGGGGGTGGAGGTTGAGGGTGAGTGTGGGGGCATTTAGACTGCTTTTGGACAACCAAAGTACATACAAAACAATATGAACTTGAGGCTTAACTTTGCTGTTTATTTGTTTTAGTGACGTCTCATCCCTAGAAGCAGCCGGAGTTTGTTATAGGGAAGTATGTGAAGTTGGGAGCTTAACTTAATCACAGGACTCCAGCCTAGATTCTGTCACAAGGGCCACAGCCACTGACAGCCTTTGCGCTATGTGACGTCAGACTGTAGGGACGTGTGCAGTCTATTCTTATTGAATTAGTACCCGTAGTCCACAGTTTGCATTGCACAAAATGAGGATCTTAGAGTTCCAGTCTCTCGGATGTGCTGTTTCTCTCTTCCTCCAAAACTTCCAGGAAAAGTGTGGATATGTTCTTTGGAGGGCTAGGAAGACGCAAGTTCATGGTCGTAGTTCATGTGAAAACAAATCAATGAAAAGGAATTGCTCCTGATTAACAGCATAAAGATAGTACATAAATTATATAAGGATGTACGCACGTGTGCATACATTCACTGCATGCACATATACACCCACTTTATCAGCACACAGTAGCAACAAGTACGGTCTTTTCCTTTAAGTACTGAGAGGCAAATATGTATGAAAAGGAAGGGGGTATGGATAGGGTGTTGAGTGTAGGTGGGTGGGTGCGTGGTTTGGGGTTTGTACAGAGGTTAGGGTCAGCCAGAACGAGACGTCAACACTTTAACAGACAAACGGACGAGCAGAGAGAACACAAAGACAGGGATGTACGATAGGGCGTAGAGGAGACGGAGGAGAGGACAGAGGAGGGTTATGGTTCAAGGATGCAGGGGAAAGTGGGAAACCTGTTACTCCCGAGGGTTAAGCAAACTGTATCAGGCCCCCTACATCGTGCTTTTTGTTCTGTTTCCTTCTTCTTCTTTCTTTTTTTTTTCTTTTGATGAGTTTTGAAAGACACGCTGGAGTTTTTTTTTTTATCAGAACAGTCTTGCACATACATCCGTTGTACTGTGGGATATTATCATCTGATCTAACTCATCACTAACTCACAGGACACGACATAGCAATGAGGTTCACTTCTTACAACTAACATACAGAACCCATACCCCATAACACCAAGGTAACTCCTCACAACTAGAGTACAGAACACACAAAAAATGTAGTATTGAGGTAATTCCTAATAGCTAACACACTGAACACAAACACTGAACACAAACAGCATAACACTGAGGTACTGTTTACAGTTACCAAACAGAACACAAACAACAGAACACCGTGGTATTTCTTAACACTCAGAACACAAGGAAAACAACATTGAGGTACTTCCTCATGACCAGCACACCCAACAGAGGCAACATAACACTGAGGTAACTCCTTACGACCAACACACACTTTCACACAGACAGCACAAGCTAACATCTAATACACAGAACACACAAAAACATAACACTGAGGTACTTCCTGAATTCTAATACCCTGAACACAAACCGCATAACACTAAGGCATTTCCTTGAATTCAGCACACAAAAACACAATCTGCAAAACACTGACTTTCTTCGTTCAAACTAACACTCAGAACACCAACAACATAACACTGAGGTAACTCAAAACTAACGCTCAGAATACAAACCAATGTAAGAATGGGGCAACTCCTTACAGCTAACAATAAGAACACAAACCACTTAACATTAAGATGACTTCTTAAAACTCATAGTTGAATGAAAACATTGAGGTACATTGTATAGCTAATACAAAGAACGCAAAACACAAATCAATCAGGTAAATCCTTGAAACCAACAGTCAGAACAAACCACACACGATCAAGGCAACTCCTTCCTGACACAGATGAAGCATCATGCAATGAACCATATTTGTCTGTCTACCTGTATCAAAGGAGTCAATCAGAGATAAAGGAAAAAAATACAAATCGCGTGAACAGCCAAGCAAGTGTATACAAATCAGGTCTACTTGGGTCAGGTCTCGTTAAGACAGGTCTAGTTAAGGCAAGTCAGCGCTAGTCAGGTCATGTCTAGCTAGGTCAGGCCTAGTAAGCTCTGGTCTAGAGGATAGAGATCTAGTTAGGACTGGTCTAGCGCAATTCAATGCACATTGTTTACAGCTTAGTCGACCAGATGAAGCAACAGGTCTAAATAGGTCTGGTGTAGGTAGGTGGCATCAGGCTTGGTATCTTCTCACAGTCCTCTCTTTTGATTTGTTCTCCTCAGCTGTTTTGTCTCCCACCTCAAAATACATCTTGCAGGGTTGATACTGATATACGTATGTATGTATGTCATGGGGACTACAGCAGCTTGCATGGCAGCAGTCAATTTCAGATTAAGGATTGTCAGTTTTGACAATTGACAACAAGATGGGGATTACTTACATTGTCGACTCTTAGGTTTAAAGAGTGATAGCATGGCAGGGGTTAATTCAACTACCAATGGTTGGCTTCGACAATTGATAGCAGTGTAAGTGTTAATCAATTTCTCTCCCGCCGGCTTTAACATACGGTGAAATTCAGCAGCTA
>CM065717.1:11874458-11876958 GCA_033310375.1 Conus canariensis
AAACAGAACCCATGAAGATCAGCAGCACCGCCAACACTCCAGTTGCAGTGGGTAGAAAGCGAGTCAAAGAGATCGAGTCCTTTGCATACCTGGGCAGTGCAGTTGACAGACGTTCGAGCAAAGAAGAGTGGAAGAGGGCAAAGGGGTATTTGAGAGGGTGGGGTGAGGTTAGATGTGGAGCATGAACCAATACAATACTGGATGGTTAGTAAAGGCACGTGCAGCCCTTGTCATGATGAAAATGTCCGGCCCTCCAGGGAAATCAGCACAACCACGAAAAAAAAAATGCACCTCTTCAATTCGAACGTCACGGCAGTCTTGATGTACGACTCTGAGACATGGAGGAAAAATAAAATGATGCAGCAGAAGAAAAAAGACATTCATTGATACATGTTTTAGGTGCATTTTAACATCCAATGAACAGAGTCAGCAATGAAGGGTTGTGGTAAAGGCCAAGGCAGGCGCCGGTGACCAGACAGACCCACTGGAGGAAGAGGGGCTGGCTAGGACACGCCTGTTAGAAACCAGTGTCCACCACCATCCGTAGAACCCACAGGGAGAAGGGAAAGCCCCCCCCCAAAAAAAAAAAAAAAAAAAAAAAAAAAAAGCCAGAGTAGGAATACTGTGGCAGAGTTCAGGAAGAAGGGAACCAACCGGCCAAAAGGGAACGGACAGTTCAGAGTCCACCTCACAGGAGAGTTAGATGTGTGATATAGTGTATGAATGTTTGGTGTGCTTTGACACGTTAATCTGGGGTACTGATGTTTACACTTTGCCATCTATCTATATATCTACGTATGTATGTATCTATATATCTATCTATCTATCCATCTATCAATCTATATGCACACACACACGCACGCACGCACGCATGCACGCACATACATATATGTATATGTATATATATATATATATATATATATGCATACACACACACACACACACACACACACATATATATATATATATATATATATATATATATATATATCGGGGGTGCTGTTGCATTCTCTTTTGAACCCTTGGTGGTGCGAACACCATAGAATTATGGACTGTGGTGTGTCTCTATTTGACACCAAGAGCACAGACACAATCAGCCGTGTCTCCCTGATGAGTCCAATCCAGCGGACGAAAGGCCTAAGAGCAGGCAATACAAATAGATGTGCCTTCGAGAGGGACTGCGATGGTTCCCTCAGGCGGCTAGTGAAGGGTTTCTCATATTTATAATATATTCCCCCCATTTTCTTCATCTTCAATTTTTTTTTCTAAAAGTTCAAATCTTTGCCAAGTCATTACTATAATGACTGAAGAATTGTTAGCCTGCACTTGTTTTCCCCCACTACTTAATTGTTCAGCATTATATATATATATATATATATATATATATATGTCTTGTGATATGAGGTCTTCACTGACATTGTTTTGTGACATATGTCTGGAGTCTACATACCTGTCTGGTGCGTAGTGACATGTGGGCCTAATGTATAATGACACACATGTTTGAGTGTAGTTGTTATTGTTCATGTCCATGAGATTTTGTGTTTGACTTTTTTTTTATCGTTCAGATGATTACTTTTTCACATTTGTGCTTGCTCATGTCCATTTTTTCTGTGTTTGGCTTTTCCCTTTTGTTGTTCATTTACAAAATTCTCTGCGTTTTACTTTTTGTGGTCAATGTCTATTTTTGTTCTGAATTGGCGTTCTTTTCTTATTGTTAATCTTCTTTTTTTTCCTAATCATGCCTTCAGATAGGAAGTGGAGTTGGATGACGGGAAGTGGTGGAGAAGGGAGGGAAAGAAAGCAACAGGAGAAGATGGTAAAAAGTGGACAAAGAAGAGACTGCTATTATGATAGATTGTGATCTCCAAAAGCTATTGACTACTAGTTTAGCATATTCTCTCATGAAAGCAATACTTTCTTCTGAACAATCGATAGGATAATTACTTTTGTATAATTCGTAATTTTTCGTTCACATCAATACTGTATTTGCTATCTGTCCTGATATTGCCCGGTTGCACATTATGAACAGGATGATGATGACATGTGAAAAACGTAACCGTAACTGATACGCACGCCTGCTGAACCATTCTGGTAAACACAAAGATGGATCAGGCCCGAAATCAAGGTCATAAGAAGTGTTTTCACCCAGACATTGCCTAATGCAGTTATTAGCTTGTAAATGATATGTCCTTTCTTTGGACTGAAAACTCACTGTTCTATACTCCGACTGTCTTATATCATGACTAGCTTTTTTTTTTCTACGTCCACACGATTAGTATTGCTTAGTGTAGAATTACTACGGCGGCTCGGCTGATCACACAGGGCCACTTCGAGAAATCACCTCACTGGGAACAATCTCAACTGCAAAGAGACACGATGGCAGCATTTACTTTTTTTTTTACATCAGTTTATAGCATGGTAACTAAACTATTGATATCTTAAATTTAAAAAGAAGAGGGGTTAGTTACCGCCACAGATACAGACAAACAGATTAAAGGAC
>CM065717.1:11879458-11901958 GCA_033310375.1 Conus canariensis
GAAATTACCCGTTCATTGTTCATACCATCTTCATGTTTTTGGCTAAGATTCCCCACTTCACAACCCATTTAGGTAACTTTTCTTTGAAGGAGAGCATCTTTCCGTCAAATTAAAGAATGAAATAGTTAAAAATGCTAATGTCTTAAACGTGTGTGTGTTTCGCAAAGGAAATCTCGCCCCGATCAGTTCGGCTGTGATCTTTAACGGGAAAGAAGTATGACGTAAAGAAATCCTATTTGAAGGCGAGGGAGTATGGCAAGTAGGGGGCCATTAAACCAGTAACTTTGCCAGAAAAGGGTAGGAAGAGGGTGTGTATCACAATCAGTATGACCTCTTCGACGTTCCGAAAACCAGATCAGAAATTGATGGTAAGTGTGCTTGCACATTCAAGCCCCCCTCTGCTCGTTTGAAACTGGCAGGATTTAAGCTCGTCCCAACCTCTTCCCTCTCCCACCCCCACACCACATTTCGGTGAGAAATTTGAAATCGTAATAATGAAGCTGAGAATTTTGTTTTTCTTTTTTTTATTGGCGGGGGTGGGGGTAGGGGGGTGAATTTAGAATTAACCTCATTTCTTATGAAGTTGCAGATGGTTAATTTCTTTTATGTAGTTTGTATTTAGTATTAACTTCTTTTTTTTTTTGTTTTGCTTTTTTATTGTCTGAATTCTCGTGCCAACCAGGAGAGGGGAAAGAAGGGATACCCCTCTGCCCTATCGTATCCCGTTAAGTCCATTCTTGCTTTTTCCCCATACCCCCCCTCCTCCCTCCCGCCCCCTCTCCCCGCTTTTCCTACTCGGCACTGCTGATTGAAATCTAATGTATGGTAAGTTCAGGCTAACAGAATTTAGTATCCCTCCCTGCCGCCTTCCTTCTCAACTCCTTCGCTTCCGGAGCCCCCCCCCCCCCTCCCCCGCGCTTTCCTCTACTCCACTCATCCTCTTCTCTAGTTCATCTTGCGAAATGCAAAAAAAAAAGTATTTCTTCCCTTCTCTCCCCTCCCCCCCCCCTCCCGCCTTCCCCTTCCCTTGCACTTGCTCTCCACTTCCTCCCTCCATCCCGTCGCTTACATTTTCTGCTAATTTAAAACATAATCTGTGATAATCTGTTTAATGAAATTTCCTTTCCCCACTTTTCAAGTTAAGATACAGGGTTATCAATCCTTGATGCTGAAGCCGGTCACTAGTAAGGTATTGGTTTACATTACTTGTATTCAAAAATGTATTAAGATTTCCCTTTCTCTATCTCTCCCTTTTTCTCTCTGCCTCTCTCTTCTTTCTTCCGCTCTCTCAGTCCCTCCACCCCTCTCTCTCTCTCTCTTTCGTCTTCTTCTGTCTGCACGAACAATTTTACTGTCCGTCTTGCCGTACGTTTGCATTTAAAATCTGAACAGCTTAAAACTTGGAAAAGCGCATGATCGTTCAATACACTGAACAATATTTATCCAGGCTTCAACGGGTTCACACAAGGTTACATTGCCTCTTTCGATAGTATGCGCTTACAAGGATTATATCGCTTTCTCGACAGACAACTCGTTTCAAGTCTGGGTTCACAGAAGGCGCTATTGCCTCTTTGAACAGATATCGTGTCTCCAGTCTGGTTTATAGAGGGTTATATCGCCTCTTTCGACCCACATCTCGTCACTGGTCTGGCAATTTTTCACCAAATGACTGGACGAGTGCGATGCAATTTGTCACAGCATCCGCGACTCTTGCTCAAATAGGGCTGCTTCATTTTTGTGACTTAACACTTTCATTACCATTTTGCTGGCTTTCATGTTACAATCAGAATGAAAAGCCCCTCCATGCATGCCTTTCCCAGACAAAATGAAAAGCCCCTCCATGCATGCCTTTCCCAGACAAAATGAAAAGCCCCTCCATGCATGCCTTTCCCAGACAAAATGAAAAGCCCCTCCATGCATGCCTTTCCCAGACAAAATGAAAAGCCCCTCCATGCATGCCTTTCCCAGACAAAATGAAAAGCCCCTCCATGCATGCCTTTCCCAGACAAAATGAAAAGCCCCTCCATGCATGCCTTTCCCAGACAAAATGAAAAGCCCCTCCATGCATGCCTTTCCCAGACAAAATGAAAAGCCCCTCCATGCATGCCTTTCCCAGACAATGAAAAGCCCCTCCATGCATGCCTTTCCCAGACAGAATGAAAAGCCCCTCCATGCATGCCTTTCCCAGACAAAATGAAAAGCCCCTCCATGCATGCCTTTCCCAGACAAAATGAAAAGCCCCTCCATGCATGCCTTTCCCAGACAAAATGAAAAGCCCCTCCATGCATGCCTTTCCCAGACAAAATGAAAAGCCCCTCCATGCATGCCTTTCCCAGACAAAATGAAAAGCCCCTCCATGCATGCCTTTCCCAGACAAAATGAAAAGCCCCTCCATGCATGCCTTTCCCAGACAGAATGAAAAGCCCCTCCATGCATGCCTTTCCCAGACAGAATGAAAAGCCCCTCCATGCATGCCTTTCCCAGACAGAATGAAAAGCCCCTCCATGCATGCCTTTCCCAGACAGAATGAAAAGCCCCTCCATGCATGCCTTTCCCAGACAGAATGAAAAGCCCCTCCATGCATGCCTTTCCCAGACAGAATGAAAAGCCCCTCCATGCATGCCTTTCCCAGACAGAATGAAAAGCCCCTCCATGCATGCCTTTCCCAGACAGAATGAAAAGCCCCTCCATGCATGCCTTTCCCAGACAGAATGAAAAGCCCCTCCATGCATGCCTTTCCCAGACAGAATGAAAAGCCCCTCCATGCATGCCTTTCCCAGACAGAATGAAAAGCCCCTCCATGCATGCCTTTCCCAGACAGAATGAAAAGCCCCTCCATGCATGCCTTTCCCAGACAGAATGAAAAGCCCCTCCATGCATGCCTTTCCCAGACAGAATGAAAAGCCCCTCCATGCATGCCTTTCCCAGACAGAATGAAAAGCCCCTCCATGCATGCCTTTCCCAGACAGAATGAAAAGCCCCTCCATGCATGCCTTTCCCAGACAGAATGAAAAGCCCCTCCATGCATGCCTTTCCCAGACAGAATGAAAAGCCCCTCCATGCATGCCTTTCCCAGACAAAATGAAAAGCCCCTCCATGCATGCCTTTCCCAGACAGAATGAAAAGCCCCTCCATGCATGCCTTTCCCAGACAGAATGAAAAGCCCCTCCATGCATGCCTTTCCCAGACAGAATGAAAAGCCCCTCCATGCATGCCTTTCCCAGACAGAATGAAAAGCCCCTCCATGCATGCCTTTCCCAGACAGAATGAAAAGCCCCTCCATGCATGCCTTTCCCAGACAGAATGAAAAGCCCCTCCATGCATGCCTTTCCCAGACAGAATGAAAAGCCCCTCCATGCATGCCTTTCCCAGACAGAATGAAAAGCCCCTCCATGCATGCCTTTCCCAGACAGAATGAAAAGCCCCTCCATGCATGCCTTTCCCAGACAGAATGAAAAGCCCCTCCATGCATGCCTTTCCCAGACAAATGAAAAGCCCCTCCATGCATGCCTTTCCCAGACAGAATGAAAAGCCCCTCCATGCATGCCTTTCCCAGACAGAATGAAAAGCCCCTCCATGCATGCCTTTCCCAGACAGAATGAAAAGCCCCTCCATGCATGCCTTTCCCAGACAGAATGAAAAGCCCCTCCATGCATGCCTTTCCCAGACAGAATGAAAAGCCCCTCCATGCATGCCTTTCCCAGACAGAATGAAAAGCCCCTCCATGCATGCCTTTCCCAGACAAAATGAAAAGCCCCTCCATGCATGCCTTTCCCAGACAGAATGAAAAGCCCCTCCATGCATGCCTTTCCCAGACAGAATGAAAAGCCCCTCCATGCATGCCTTTCCCAGACAAAATGAAAAGCCCCTCCATGCATGCCTTTCCCAGACAAAATGAAAAGCCCCTCCATGCATGCCTTTCCCAGACAGAATGAAAAGCCCCTCCATGCATGCCTTTCCCAGACAGAATGAAAAGCCCCTCCATGCATGCCTTTCCCAGACAGAATGAAAAGCCCCTCCATGCATGCCTTTCCCAGACAAAATGAAAAGCCCCTCCATGCATGCCTTTCCCAGACAGAATGAAAAGCCCCTCCATGCATGCCTTTCCCAGACAGAATGAAAAGCCCCTCCATGCATGCCTTTCCCAGACAGAATGAAAAGCCCCTCCATGCATGCCTTTCCCAGACAGAATGAAAAGCCCCTCCATGCATGCCTTTCCCAGACAGAATGAAAAGCCCCTCCATGCATGCCTTTCCCAGACAGAATGAAAAGCCCCTCCATGCATGCCTTTCCCAGACAGAATGAAAAGCCCCTCCATGCATGCCTTTCCCAGACAAAATGAAAAGCCCCTCCATGCATGCCTTTCCCAGACAGAATGAAAAGCCCCTCCATGCATGCCTTTCCCAGACAGAATGAAAAGCCCCTCCATGCATGCCTTTCCCAGACAAAATGAAAAGCCCCTCCATGCATGCCTTTCCCAGACAGAATGAAAAGCCCCTCCATGCATGCCTTTCCCAGACAGAATGAAAAGCCCCTCCATGCATGTCTTTCCCAGACAAAATGAAAAGCCCCTCCATGCATGCCTTTCCCAGACAAAATGAAAAGCCCCTCCATGCATGCCTTTCCCAGACAGAATGAAAAGCCCCTCCATGCATGCCTTTCCCAGACAGAATGAAAAGCCCCTCCATGCATGCCTTTCCCAGACAGAATGAAAAGCCCCTCCATGCATGCCTTTCCCAGACAGAATGAAAAGCCCCTCCATGCATGCCTTTCCCAGACAGAATGAAAAGCCCCTCCATGCATGCCTTTCCCAGACAGAATGAAAAGCCCCTCCATGCATGCCTTTCCCAGACAGAATGAAAAGCCCCTCCATGCATGCCTTTCCCAGACAGAATGAAAAGCCCCTCCATGCATGCCTTTCCCAGACAGAATGAAAAGCCCCTCCATGCATGCCTTTCCCAGACAGAATGAAAAGCCCCTCCATGCATGCCTTTCCCAGACAGAATGAAAAGCCCCTCCATGCATGCCTTTCCCAGACAGAATGAAAAGCCCCTCCATGCATGCCTTTCCCAGACAGAATGAAAAGCCCCTCCATGCATGCCTTTCCCAGACAGAATGAAAAGCCCCTCCATGCATGCCTTTCCCAGACAGAATGAAAAGCCCCTCCATGCATGCCTTTCCCAGACAAAATGCGATTTCATGCATCCCTTGCTAGCGACAAATGTAATGACGTCTCACGTTTTAATCAGCGCTTTTTTTGTCTTGAATGGGAGCATATGACGCAAGGTTACTGCACATTTTCATGTGCTCAGAAGTTGCAGGTTTATCACACATTTTGAGTTGATTCCGACAGGCGTCAGACGAAAGTGAACTTTGGTTGGTGAAGAAAGCACGGGAGTTGAAGAGACGTGCACCCGAGAATAAAGGTTCCGGATAGTCGTGACTCAGACAGCCGTGACACACCTCAAAGGCCATTTTCACTAAGGGTCCACTATCGTCGCACCCTTCCATATATGTTGATTTTCCCCGATACAGAACCGGTAGACATTTTGATGGATCTTTGGAGGAGATTCAAGTCGCTGAATGTGCCACGAGCTGTTTCACTGGTAAAAAGAATAGGCAGTTATGTCAGCAGATTTGCAGTCGATGACATAAAAGAAGGTACATTCAGGTGTCACCACATATTTCTTTTAATAACTAAATATGGGAAACGAACTAAAAACCCAAGTTTGCAAATTGCTTCATTTTAAATGAAAACTTTTTTTCCGAAGTTGTCCATACAAAAAGTGACTTTGGGTTGTATGCATTACAGTACCAATTTAATTGTGGCATGGAGGAGTTCAGAAAGCTTTCATGCAGTTCCCCAACTTGTAGCGTGCAATGGGAAGAGAAGAATAACTCAAAAATATTCTTCAACTGCTTTGACTAAATCAAGAGGGTCGGGATTTTTTGCACAGAAATTCCAGTGCTGAAAGAAAGCGTTGGTTTTCACATCACCAGGGATGACGTGCTGCATCACCAGCCACAGATACCGGACACCAGCATCAACAGCCACGGGAAACGGAAATGAGACCTGATGAACCGGAGGAATACAAGGGGAGTATTGACGTTGCCGTTAAGGCCAACGCAGAGTGGGTTCGGCTATTCGGTTCTTATAGATGCTGAGCCGTACACGAGCCGAGCGCAAGACGTGAACTGCACGTCTTGCATTCGGTTCACGTACGGGTCGTGAATAAAATTGTGGCGGGAAATCCAGAGATATGGGCCGGAAGACGTCGTCTCGTTCAAAAGCAGCCAGATTGATTCATGGACTAGAGATCTGGGTGTGAGAAAATGGAAAGACTTCAGCTTTTATTGCTGTTGTGGTTGAAAAGAAGAAAGTCGAGACCGAATAGGCGTTATTGGGTACATCCCATATTCCAAGAAAGGCCAACATTTGGTGAATACCATCACCTCATTGAAGACATTCTCCAAGATGAGGAAAAGTGTTTATTGTACATAAGGATGAAACCAAACACATTCCAAACACTCCTGGAGATAATTGGGCCCCAAATTGAAAAAAGGACAACCAATTTCAGGAAGCCGCTGTCGGCAAGAGAACGCCTCGTCATCACGCTAAGGTATGTGAAAATGCTTTTTAATAATTAAATGAATTACCGTAATGCTTGTGGGAATGTGGCTTCAGTCTGCATTATTTCCAACCGTTGTCTTCTGCAATACAAGGCAACATTCACAAATGACATACACAGTTTTATGTCAACGTTTAATAGTCAGAAAAAGAATACTAGCAAAAACTGAATGGTTTGTAATAGTACATTGGTCATTAGATGAACGTATGAATAAATGACAGAGGGTGGATAAACCTAATCCACTTGTGACCAAAGTACCAGTATTAGGAATGATCTGTCTTTTCTTGTCTCACTCCTCCTGGTGAGATATCATTTCAACTGGAATGGAAATAATCAGTCTTAAGACTAGTGAATTAGAGTTGCTGAAGGTACGTTTGATATTGGTCATCATAATCTGGCTGTTGTGGTTGGTAATTGGGTGTAGATAGAGGCCTATATGTTCCTGTGGTTGTTGCCTGACCCGTCTCAAATACCGTAGTAGCAGCATCTGCATTTCTGCCTGACATTCTAATTTTGATAAGGGGTCGAGCATTTTTAGTTTTGGTGCCAGGCTTTGCAGAAATAACTCATCGTCGTCTTTGGTGTCTTCTTTTGGTTTAATAGACTGTATGGCACTTAGAATGGCACTGTCTAGTGAATTTTCCAGTCGTTCCTGGGGAAATCGTTTCCTTTTCCTGGCTTGACTACTGCTGGCTTGGCTAGTGCTGGCTTGACTACTGCTGGCTTGGCTAGTGCTGGCTTGACTACTGCTGGCTTGGCTAGTGCTGGCTTGACTACTGCTGGCTTGGCTAGTGCTGGCTTGACTAATGCTGGCTTGGCTAGTGCTGGCTTGACTAGTGCTGGCTTGACTAGTGCTGGCCTGTGCAATAGTCCCTGTACTAGGTTGTGAGCTGTCATCGATTACTGTGTCAACAGGTAATGAATCGTGTGTTGCAAAGCTCCGTTCTGACAACTGCTCTTCCTCATCAGAAGCATCTGATAAATTAGAACAAGTTTGCCTGTCGATGATATGTGGGAGAAGAAATTTCATTGAGTCATACATGTACCACTTTCTTTTTATTCCTCCAGCGGATCCTGATTTAGTGGTTGTCAGTTGCTTGTGCACCTTTTGGAAGTAGTCCCTCAGCGCCGTCCACTTCTTTTTTGCAGACGCATCTGTGAAAAGAGAAAGCAGGAGAGAACTGATTAAAAGAATGAAATAATGACAGACAAATACGAGAGAAAGAAACAATGAATGAAAGACAGAAAGGAAGAAAGGACGACAGAAAGAAAGAATGGAAGGAAGAAAGGAAAGAGAGCTAATAAACTTTTGATCGGTGCTTCTTTATTTATTTGTTTGTTTCCATCCAGATTTCTGGCGTCGGGAGAGAACCACCCATCCCTGTCTTTTCATTTTCGGGCGGGCGTTTCAACCATACGAGCAATCACAATCGAAACTTGTTCAGTCCTCTGGAATATTCTGCAACCCCAGGTGATGCCAAAACCTGACCAGGAACAGTGGCTGAAGATTGCGCATGAATTCTACAGCAGATTTCAGTTCCCTTTGTGTTTGGGCGCGATTGATGGTAAACACATTCGTGTCAGAAAACCGAAGAAATCAGGGTCCAAATATTACAACTATAAACACTTTTGTTCTATTGTGCTCCTTGCCGTTACAGATGCAAATGGAAAGTTTGTGATCGTTGATGTTGGGTCGTGTGGAGGCAACAGTGATGGTGGAGTATTTAGTCGTGCATCACTGGGGAAAAAACTTATCAAACAAGTTGGACATCCCTCCAAGCAGCCTCATTCCTGGCACAGACATCAAGCTGCCATACATGTTTGTAGCGGATGACGCTTTTCCTTTAAGGGAGAACATTATGAAGCCGTTCCCACACCGCCAGCTTTCTTTCGAAAAAGCAACATTTAACTACAGACTGTCACGGGCAAGGAACTCTGTGGAATGCTCGTTTGGACGACTGTCCCAAATGTGGAGGATTCTCATGCGCCAGATTGATGAGGAACCAACAGCAGCAACAAACATTGTGAAGGCAATTACGGTATTGCACAACTTCATCACCCATGAGCCACATCGACTCGTCGTTGATGACATTGACACACCAGAAGACGCCAGGCCTCGTCGGCAAACCTACCGAAACATCCAAGCTCAAGATCATGGATGCAGAGCCACAAAAAACGGCATTCAGGTTCGAGAAAGATTGACGAACTATTTCACTACTGTGGGTGCAGTTTCCTGGCAAAATGAATACCTGTAATGTAGCCTAGTCCACATGTACATTTTCATTGGTCACACCTAGATAACAAATTTGGACGATTGATGACAGGGAAGATGTATGTTGTTGTGGATGAATATTTGAGCGAATGGATAAACGGATTGACATATTGTGTTGGTACAACGCCAGCATAGAACAATGCCCCTTTTTATGTTCATGTGAGGACAGTCACACGTGTCGGGACACAATACATATATAATTACGCATACAGACATGTGCATTATGTATTGAAGAACCAGTACTCTACGCTTGGTAGATAATGCATAACGAATGGAGTGAGTGTGTGTGAGAGAGAGGGAGAGAGGCGAGAGAGAGTAGAGAGAGTTGGTTAAATAAATGTACCTACCATCCATTCCCAGCTCGTGTCCAATTTGTTTCCATTGTTTTAGTACGAAATTTCTGTTTGAATAGTTCTCTGATGTCTTGTCGTACAATTCAGGTCTTTTTTGGACAGCGGTGATGATCCTTTCTGCTTCCATTTTGAGAGGATACTAGTCGCCCTTCTCTGTACACACACATCAAAACGCCTGCATCGCTCGCTCAGCACGTAGTGCCGAGAGGTCGCTGAGTGAAATTTAAGTGCAGCGCTTAGATGCCAGTCGACACAGGAAGTTGCCGATCGTGAGCCGAACACGAGCCGTGTTCACTCTGCCTGTGCTATTGGCTGACATGGGTTTTTTTACTTTCCACGGCTACCATTCGGCACGATCATCAAGGACACAGCCGATTACGTGCCGCTCGCGAGCCGAAAACGAACCCACTCTGCGTTGGCCCTTCTACTGATTCTTCTTCCCTTTCGTCTTTTTCCTCCTCCAGAACTACTCGCAGTATAGTATTCATTTCTGTCTCAGTCAGTTCTGTCATAGTTAGTGTCTTATTGCCAATTTGTGGGTAGAAAGGTGGGTTCGGCGTCTTTTTTTCCCAGACGGATATTTTCCCCTCACGATTTGGTGTGTCCCTTCATAGACATGATTTAGTGTCTTCTTTTCCTGGTTCATTCTCTTTTATTCCCAGATTTAAGAGTTCTTCAGAGTTTAGTGTCTTTATTCCCAGTGTTTATTCGTTTACGTCTCTGAGGATGTAATTTCATTTTCAAAGTATAGCGTCCTTTCAGACGACCAACAGCGCTGTTCTGATTTCCAGTGTCGGTGTTCTGTGGAACAAGGATACACTACAGGCGGCACCAGAGGAAATGTTTTCAGGAAAGACGTCAGAGGTCGACACGGGCTGTGTAGCGGGCCTCACGATTTGGAGATCTGAAACATGGACGCATGTTTTCAGATCATTTGGGTGCTGAGCTTTAGAAGTGCCGACGAAGTCTTTGATCCTCTTCCTAAAATATTTCCTAGTGCGCACCTAGTGCCTCCTGGTGAACATCCTATATTTCACAGAAAGACTGACATGGTAATCAACCGACAACAGAATCCTTTTGATAGGGTTCGATAGGTTTAGGTTTCATCATTTCACTAGACTTAGTATCATCCTTTCATAGGGTTAAGTGTTATCCTTTTTCCCAGTGGATGACGTCCTCTTTTCATGGAGTTTATTGTCCACTCTTTCACAAAGTTTGATGTCCTTTTTCATCGAGTTAAATGTTCTCCTCTTTCACAGGATTGTCTGCTTTACAAAGAGTTTAGTGTCCTCTCCTTTCTTATGGTTCAGTGTCCTCTTGCCATCGAGTTAAGTGTTCTCTACTTTGATAGAGTTTAGTGTTGTCTTCTTTACAAAGAGTTTCGTGTCCTCTCCTTTCATGGTTCAGTGTCCTCTTGTCATCGAGTTAAATGTTCTCTACTTTCATAGAGTTTAGTGTCCTGTCGTCTCACAGTGGTTAGTGTTCTCTTAGTTCAGCTTCCTCTCCTTTCTAAGAATCTAGTGTCTGTTCAAGCGGTTTTATGTTTTTATGATATAAGACTTTACGGAAAGAAAGATTTTAATGAAATTCCGACGCGTTTTTAGGAAATGTATTTCATTGAATTGTGTATGTATTTTTTCATGACCTGAGAGTTGACTTCGACTGCGTGACAACCCTGGCCCTTTGTGGTCAGCAGGACTTTAAGCAACATTTCTTCGTTGTCTTGTCCTCCTCTTTCGTGGGTTTGTAACACCCCCCCCCCCCCCCCTGAGGATTTAGTGTCCTCGTCTTTCACAGTATTTAGTGTCTCCCTTTCATAGGATTTACTGTCTTTTACTGGGATTTTTGTCTTTCAAATGGTTTTGTATCTCCAAGGATCTGAGTCCTTCAGAGTGTACGGTGTTTTGCTTCCAAAACGTTAGTGTCCTCTTTTCTCACAGGGTTTAATACGTTCATTCTTTAAGAGACCACTGTTGTTTACAGCTTTTAGTGTTCTTTTCCATGTCTTAGTGTCTTCCTTTCATAAGCCTTCGAGTTGTCTTCTTTTACAAGGATTACTGTCTTCGGTTCTCTGTGTGTGTGTTTTTTTCTTGTCTTCGGTTCATAAAGTTTTTGTGTGTTTTTTTTCCAAAGGGCCGATTTCTGTTTTGTAGGACAGTCTATTATTACAGGTTAAAAAAACTTTTTATGGTTTGTCTATTTTCATATGCTTTAGGATCGTCACCTTTCTCTGTGTTTGTTACGATCTTTCTCAGGGACCAGCGACTATAACTTGGTCAGAAGTTAATCACAGGCTTGCTTTGTGGCAGATTCTGGGGTTGACCGCTCTTCAGGAGTCCCGTGCCAGTCTTACTCGCCCTACCCTGTCTCTGCCTTCAGCACCGCTAACACTCAAGTTTTACTGTTGTAAGGACAAATGTTGTATTCATCAGCATACTGTGCGTCCTTGGGCGTTAAATGTGTGGTGGCGCGTGCACGCACGTGCGTGTGTGTGCGTGCACGTGCGAGCGCGCGCGCGCGCGCGTGTGTGTGTGTGAGTTTTGCGACAGTACCCGTAAAGTGTGGACCAGCACACGTCTTTGTGTAGACAGCAGAAGGAAGATGGTTAAGAAACCATGCTGAACGATCATGTCAGTATCAGCGCATAATGTAGCATGCATGTTATATAACCTAATATTCGTGTCAACACACAAACGCACGACTACTATTACTACTACTGCTACTGCTACTACTACAAACTTAATGATAAATATGAGAATGTCAGTCGTTCTCAGCATTGCGAAGTATTTTCTTACTGCTTGCGAAATCCGCATCTGAAAGTAACTTTGTAAATGTGAATATATCTCATGTAATTGTCATAGGTATACAATGTTCCAGAGGATATTACTTAGGCAGCAGTAGGTTTAATAAGAATGACAATGGCAGGTCTAACACATACATTAATGATATACCAAGAAGTTGTCGGTCTTTACCAGACATAAGTTTAAACATTGAACCTATATTTAGGTCAATTATTTGATCAGCAGTGTAACTATTTTTGTCACCGTTAAACATTGCAAGCTCAAAAAGTAACGTTACTACAAAAAATATTTCTGAGTAAGTAACAGACAGGCAACTAACTAAATTATAAAAAAAACTTGTAAAATCATCCTGTTAAATTATATAATTGGCACGTCTCAGCTCATAAAAACAAAGAAACGGCGACCGTGACAAACGTACTTTTTTCTTACAATAAGTAACATAATGGACACTTCAGTAACTTTTATATTTCACTTTGGTTAGGTATCAGCAACTGCATCAACTCTCGCATGCATGAACACGCACACGCGCGCGCGCGCGCGCACACACACACACACACACACACACACACACACACACACACACCCTAACATATGTGACATACGTGAGTGTCGGTGCACAGCAGCAGTGAAGGACAGACATTTCAAACAGCTGAATGGGGCCTAAAACCATGCTACGATTACCGAAGAAAAGTAGCATGCATGCACGTACTAAATCCATTTTTCATGGGTTTTTGCATCGGATGGAAACTTCCACAAAGTGTATCTGCCAACCGATGCGCTGTTACACATGTGCAGACTTTAGCAGGGGCCATTTGTTTTTCTTTTAACGTAGCAGGGGTTTCCTGTTCACCTTGATTTATCGTTCTGCTTTCCAGTGTTGGTCGATACTATACGTGCTGAAGGCTCGCTCAGTGACTTCAGAGTATTCTTGCATGGAGCTGGGCTTAACTAGGTAAGCGATGTGTTTATTTTTATCGATGAAAATCTTTGAGCAATTTTTTTTCTCGCGAAAATGAATCGCACTCTGTAAATGCACGACATGCAGGCTTTTTTCAACAGATTATCGCCAGTCTTCACAGTGGACCTTTAAAAACGGATGCTTTGCACTGTATGTTGTCTGCAACACTTTCCAGGAAAGTTATTCCACTTGTGGACGGCAGATGGGGGTGGGAGGGGGGCGGGGGTTGTATCTCAAGACTTGACCAGAACAGTGAACTTGACAAGGCTAGAATTTCCCAGCTTAGAACACGGCAACGCCTTGAAATGCCCATATATCCAGAATCACAGGTTCAATTCCCGGCAGCGCCTAGGGAAAGAAAACAGCAGATGAGCATCGAGGATTCGTGACCTAAAGCAGCTTGGCACACGATCGTGTGAGGAGTTCAGGGTCGAAACGCTTATCTGAGGGGTGTGTTGTGAGGCGTGCCCCCCCCCCCCCTCCCCGATACACATGCATATAAATGCGCTTGCACGCGCGCGCGCGCGCGCACACACACACACACACACACACACACACACACACACACACACACACACTCACACACGCACACACTGATACTTACACCTGTAATTTTCCCCGTTGCGTGCTCTATTTCTTTTTCTGAGGGCAGGATGTGAAAAGCTTGACAGCTTATTATTCAATCCGCAATACAATAATTTTGACTACGCACCCACGCTCGCTTGCACGCACCGCACACACGCACACACACGCACACACCGCACACACACCGCACGCATACACACTCGCACGCACACACCGCACACACACACACACACACACACACACACACACACACACACACACACACACACACACACATTCTTGCTGTCTCTCACGCTCTTTCTCTTTCTCGCGCACGCATGCACGCACGCACCACACACACACACACACACACGCACGCACACACACACACGCACCCCACACACATTGTTGCTCTCTCTCACGCTCTTTTTTCTTAATCTTTCTCTCTCTCTCTCTCTCTCTCTCTCTCTCTCTCTCCCTCCCTCCCTCCCTTTTCTCCCTCCATATTTGCTTTTTTTTTCTTCCAAAATTGCGATTTCTTGTTTCCATTGCAGGCGAAAAACATAGTGACATCTCAAGTTTTGTTCGTTTGTGTATATTTATAACATTTTTAAGAAATCCTGTCATTTGTCTTCAATGTGAGCACCAGACGCAAGGTTACTGCACATTTTCATGTGCTGGTAAGTTCGCAAGTTTATCACACGTGTTCAGTCGATCATGACAGACGTCAAGGTGCATTTTGAGGAATGTGAATTTTTGTTCGTGAAAAAAGCATGGAAGTAGAAGGGACATGTCCCCGAAAATAAAGGTTTCGGATAGTCGTGACTCGACAGCCATGACACTTCAAAGACCATTTTCACTTAGGGTCGACAATCGTGACACCATTCTAAGTATGTTGATTTCTCCTGGCATAGAACAGGTGGACATCTTGATGGCTCTTAGGAAGAGATACAAGTCGCTAAAGTGCTACAAGCTCCCTCACTTCTGAAAAGGACAGGCAGTAATGTTAGCAGATTTGCTGTCGAAATTAAAAATATACATTTGTGTCACCACATACCTCCTTAATAACTAAATATGGGAAAGGTGAACTGAAAATCAAAGTTTGCAAAATAGTTTGATTTTGAATGAAAAACGTTCCTTTTTTAATGTTCATATGAAAAGTACCTTTTTATTGTGGAAGGACGATAGCAGAAAGTTTGTAGGCAGTTCCCCAACTTATAACGTGTAATCGAAAAGGTTGTTCGATGGCAAGCGATGAATAAATCAAAAACGTCTTTAAACTAATCTGTTTTTACTAAATATAGTGGGTTTGACTTTTTTGCACAGATATTCCAATGCTGAAAGAAAGCGTTGATTTTCACATCACATGGATGACGTGCAGCATCAACAGCCACGGAAACCAACGTCAACATCCACATACAAGGAGAGTGTTGAAATTGTTCTTCTTCTGCTTTCCCTTCTTCTCCCTCGTCTTTTTTCTTCTCCAATACTGCTTCCAGTATAGTATTCGTCTTCACAGTTTCGTATTCTGTCATAAAATTAGCATTTTATTCCCGTATTTTTTTAGGATGGGGGGAGGGGGGGCGTCTTTTGCAGGATTTTTTCTTTCCCTATTTGGTGTCTTCATACACACGATTTAGTGTCTTTTCTTGGTTCATTGTCGCTTTCATTCGCAGATTTAAGTGCGTTCTTTTTTAGAGTTTTTTTTATTCCCAGTATTTATCCGACTCGTCTCTCAGAGGATGTAATTTCATTTCCAGAGTATAGCGTGCTTTCAGACGACCAACAGCGCTGTTCTGATTTCCAGTGTCTGTGTTCTGTGGAACAAGGATACACTACAGGCGGCACCAGAGGAAATGTTTTCAGGAAAGACGTCAGAGGTCGACACGGGCTGTGTAGCGGGCCTCACGATTTGGAGATCTGAAACATGGACGCATGTTTTCAGATCATTTGGGTGATGAGCTTTAGAAGTGCCGACGAAGTCTTTGATCCTCTTCCTAAAATATTTCCTAGTGCGCACCTGGTGCCTCCTGGTGAACATCCTATATTTCACAGAAAGACTGACATGGTAATCAACCGACAACAGAATCCTTTTGATAGGGTTCGATAGGTTTAGGTTTCATCATTTCACTAGACTTAGTATCATCCTTTCATAGGGTTAAGTGTTATCCTTTTTCCCAGTGGATGACGTCCTCTTTTCATGGAGTTTATTGTCCACTCTTTCACAAAGTTTGATGTCCTTTTTCATCGAGTTAAATGTTCTCCTCTTTCACAGGATTGTCTGCTTTACAAAGAGTTTAGTGTCCTCTCCTTTCTTATGGTTCAGTGTCCTCTTGCCATCGAGTTAAGTGTTCTCTACTTTGATAGAGTTTAGTGTTGTCTTCTTTACAAAGTTTCGTGTCCTCTCCTTTCATGGTTCAGTGTCCTCTTGTCATCGAGTTAAATGTTCTCTACTTTCATAGAGTTTAGTGTCCTGTCGTCTCACAGTGGTTAGTGTTCTCTTAGTTCAGCTTCCTCTCCTTTCTAAGAATCTAGTGTCTGTTCAAGCGGTTTTATGTTTTTATGATATAAGACTTTACGGAAAGAAAGATTTTAATGAAATTCCGACGCGTTTTTAGGAAATGTATTTCATTGAATTGTGTATGTATTTTTTCATGACCTGAGAGTTGACTTCGACTGCGTGACAACCCTGGCCCTTTGTGGTCAGCAGGACTTTAAGCAACATTTCTTCGTTGTCTTGTCCTCCTCTTTCGTGGGTTTGTAACCCCCCCCCCCCCCCCTGAGGATTTAGTGTCCTCGTCTTTCACAGTATTTAGTGTCTCCCTTTCATAGGATTTACTGTCTTTTACTGGGATTTTTGTCTTTCAAATGGTTTTGTATCTCCAAGGATTTGAGTCCTTCAGAGTGTACGGTGTTTTGCTTCCAAAACGTTAGTGTCCTCTTTTCTCACAGGGTTTAATATGTTCATTCTTTAAGAGACCACTGTTGTTTACAGCTTTTAGTGTTCTTTTCCATGTCTTGGTGTCTTCCTTTCATAAGCCTTCGAGTTGTCTTCTTTTACAAGGATTACTGTCTTCGGTTCTCTGTGTGTGTGTTTTTTCTTGTCTTCGGTTCATAAAGTTTTTGTGTTTTTTTTTTCCAAAGGGCCGATTTCTGTTTTGTAGGACAGTCTATTATTACAGGTTAAAAAAACTTTTTATGGTTTGTCTATTTTCATATGCTTTAGGATCGTCACCTTTCTCTGTGTTTGTTACGATCTTTCTCAGGGACCAGCGACTATAACTTGGTCAGAAGTTAATCACAGGCTTGCTTTGTGGCAGATTCTGGGGTTGACCGCTCTTCAGGAGTCCCGTGCCAGTCTTACTCGCCCTACCCTGTCTCTGCCTTCAGCACCGCTAACACTCAAGTTTTACTGTTGTAAGGACAAATGTTGTATTCATCAGCATACTGTGCGTCCTTGGGCGTTAAATGTGTGGTGGCGCGTGCACGCACGTGCGTGTGTGTGCGTGCACGTGCGCGCGCGCGCGCGCGCGCGTGTGTGTGTGTGAGTTTTGCGACAGTACCCGTAAAGTGTGGACCAGCACACGTCTTTGTGTAGACAGCAGAAGGAAGATGGTTAAGAAACCATGCTGAACGATCATGTCAGTATCAGCGCATAATGTAGCATGCATGTTATATAACCTAATATTCGTGTCAACACACAAACGCACGACTACTATTACTACTACTGCTACTGCTACTACTACAAACTTAATGATAAATATGAGAATGTCAGTCGTTATCTCAGCATTGCGAAGTATTTTCTTACTGCTTGCGAAATCCGCATCTGAAAGTAACTTTGTAAATGTGAATATATCTCATGTAATTGTCATAGGTATACAATGTTCCAGAGGATATTACTTAGGCAGCAGTAGGTTTAATAAGAATGACAATGGCAGGTCTAACACATACATTAATGATATACCAAGAAGTTGTCGGTCTTTACCAGACATAAGTTTAAACATTGAACCTATATTTAGGTCAATTATTTGATCAGCAGTGTAACTATTTTTGTCACCGTTAAACATTGCAAGCTCAAAAAAGTAACGTTACTACAAAAAATATTTCAGAGTAAGTGATTAACTGACAGGCAACTAACTAAATTATAAAAAAAACTTGTAAAATCATCCTGTTAAATTATATAATTGGCACGTCTCAGCTCATAAAAACAAAGAAACGGCGACCGTGACAAACGTACTTTTTTTTTACAATAAGTAACATAATGGACACTTCAGTAACTTTTATATTTCACTTTGGTTAGGTATCAGCAACTGCATCAACTCTCACATGCATGAACACGCACACGCGCGCGCGCGCGCGCACACACACACACACACACACACACACACACACACACACACACACACACACACACACACACCCTAACATATGTGACATACGTGAGTGTCGGTGCACAGCAGCAGTGAAGGACAGACATTTCAAACAGCTGAATGGGGCCTAAAACCATGCTACGATTACCGAAGAAAAGTAGCATGCATGCACGTACTAAATCCATTTTTCATGGGTTTTTGCATCGGATGGAAACTTCCACAAAGTGTATCTGCCAACCGATGCGCTGTTACACATGTGCAGACTTTAGCAGGGGCCATTTGTTTTTCTTTTAACGTAGCAGGGGTTTTCCTGTTCACCTTGATTTATCGTTCTGCTTTCCAGTGTTGGTCGATACTACACGTGCTGAAGGCTCGCTCAGTGACTTCAGAGTATTCTTGCATGGAGCTGGGCTTAACTAGGTAAGCGATATGTGTTTATTTTTATCGATGAAAATCTTTGAGCAATTTTTTTTCTCGCGAAAATGAATCGCACTCTGTAAATGCACGACATGCAGGCTTTTTTCAACAGATTATCGCCAGTCTTCACAGTGGACCTTTAAAAACGGATACTTTGCACTGTATGTTGTCTGCAACACTTTCCAGGAAAGTTATTCCACTTGTGGACGGCAGATGGGGGTGGGGAGGGGGGCGGGGGTTGTATCTCAAGACTTGACCAGAACAGTGAACTTGACAAGGCTAGAATTTCCCAGCTTAGAACACGGCAACGCCTTGAAATGCCCATATATCCAGAATCACAGGTTCAAATCCCGGCAGCGCCTAGGGAAAGAAAACAGCAGATGAGCATCGAGGATTCGTGACCTAAAGCAGCTTGGCACACGATCGTGTGAGGAGTTCAGGGTCGAAACGCTTATCTGAGGGGTGTGTTGTGAGGCGTGCCCCCCCCCCCCTCCCCTCCCCGATACACATGCATATAAATGCGCTTGCACGCGTGCGCGCGCGCGCGCACACACACACACACACACACACACACACACACACTGATACTTACACCTGTAATTTTCCCCGTTGCGTGCTCTATTTCTTTTTATGAGGGCAGGATGTGAAAAGCTTGACAGCTTATTATTCAATCCGCAATACAATAATTTTGACTACGCACCCACGCTCGCTCGCACGCACCGCACACACGCACACACACCGCACGCATACACACTCGCACGCACACACCGCGCGCGCACACACACACACACACACACAAAACACACACACACACACACACACACACACACACACACACATTCTTGCTGTCTCTCACGCTCTTTCTCTTTCTCGCGCACGCATGCACGCACGCACCACACACACACACACACGCACGCACACACACACACGCACCCCACACACATTGTTGCTCTCTCTCACGCTCTTTTTTCTTAATCTTTCGCTCTCTCTCTCTCTCTCTCTCTCTCTCTCTCTCTCTCTCTCTCTCTCTCTCCCTCCCTTTTCTCCCTCCATATTTGCTTTTTTTTCTTCCAAAATTGCGATTTCTTGTTTCCATTGCAGGCGAAAAACATAGTGACATCTCAAGTTTTGTTCGTTTGTGTATATTTATAACATTTTTAAGAAATCCTGTCATTTGTCTTCAATGTGAGCACCAGACGCAAGGTTACTGCACATTTTCATGTGCTGGTAAGTTCGCAAGTTTATCACACGTGTTCAGTCGATCATGACAGACGTCAAGGTGCATTTTGAGGAATGTGAATTTTTGTTCGTGAAAAAAGCATGGAAGTAGAAGGGACATGTCCCCGAAAATAAAGGTTTCGGATAGTCGTGACTCGACAGCCATGACACTTCAAAGACCATTTTCACTTAGGGTCGACAATCGTGACACCATTCTAAGTATGTTGATTTCTCCTGGCATAGAACAGGTGGACATCTTGATGGCTCTTAGGAGGAGATACAAGTCGCTAAAGTGCTACAAGCTCCCTCACTTCTGAAAAGGACAGGCAGTAATGTTAGCAGATTTGCTGTCGAAATTAAAAATATACATTTGTGTCACCACATACCTCCTTAATAACTAAATATGGGAAAGGTGAACTGAAAATCAAAGTTTGCAAAATAGTTTGATTTTGAATGAAAAACGTTCCTTTTTTAATGTTCATATGAAAAGTACCTTTTTATTGTGGAAGGACGATAGCAGAAAGTTTGTAGGCAGTTCCCCAACTTATAACGTGTAATCGAAAAGGTTGTTCGATGGCAAGCGATGAATAAATCAAAAACGTCTTTAAACTAATCTGTTTTTACTAAATATAGTGGGTTTGACTTTTTTGCACAGATATTCCAATGCTGAAAGAAAGCGTTGATTTTCACATCACATGGATGACGTGCAGCATCAACAGCCACGGAAACCAACGTCAACATCCACATACAAGGAGAGTGTTGAAATTGTTCTTCTTCTGCTTTCCCTTCTTCTCCCTCGTCTTTTTTCTTCTCCAATACTGCTTCCAGTATAGTATTCGTCTTCACAGTTTCGTATTCTGTCATAAAATTAGCATTTTATTCCCGTATTTTTTTAGGATGGGGGGAGGGGGGGCGTCTTTTGCAGGATTTTTTCTTTCCCTATTTGGTGTCTTCATACACACGATTTAGTGTCTTCTTTTCTTGGTTCATTGTCGCTTTCATTCGCAGATTTAAGTGCGTTCTTTTTTAGAGTTTTTTTTATTCCCAGTATTTATCCGACTCGTCTCTCAGAGGATGTAATTTCATTTCCAGAGTATAGCGTGCTTTCAGACGACCAACAGCGCTGTTCTGATTTCCAGTGTCTGTGTTCTGTGGAACAAGGATACACTACAGGCGGCACCAGAGGAAATGTTTTCAGGAAAGACGTCAGAGGTCGACACGGGCTGTGTAGCGGGCCTCACGATTCGGAGATCTGAAGCATGGACGCATGTTTTCAGATCATTTGGGTGATGAGCTGTAGAAGTGCCGACGAAGTCTTTGATCCTCTTCCTAAAATATTTCCTAGTGCGCACCTGGTGCCTCCTGGTGAATATCCTATATTTCACAGAAAGACTGACATGGTAATCAACCGACAACAGAATCCTTTTGATAGGGTTCGAGAGGTTTAGGTTTCATCATTTTACTAGACTTATCATCCTTTCATAGGGTTAAGTGTTATCCTTTTCCCCAGTGTTTGACGTCCTCTTTTCATGGAGTCTATTGTCCACCCTTTCACAAAGTTTAATGTCCTTTTTTCATCGAGTTTAGTGTTCTCTACTTTCACAGTATTTAGAGTCCCCTTTACGAAGAGTTTAGTGTCTTCTCCTTTCACACGGTTCAGTGTCTACTTGTCATCGAGTTGAGTGTTCTCCAGTTTTATAGAATTTAGTGTCCTTTTTACACAGCGTTTAGTGTCCTGTCGTCTCACAGTGTTGAGTGTTCTCTTGGTTCAGGTTCCTCAACTTTCAAAGACTCCAGTGTCCTGTATTTTTTGTAGTGTTTTGTCTACCCTCTGGGATGTTTTCTCTTCATGGGTTTGATGTCCCTATGATCGAAGATTTTACGGAAGAAAGATTTTGCCGAAAGTCCGCGTTTTTAGGAAGTGTATTTTATTGAATTGTGTATGTATTTTTTCATGATCTGAGAGTTGACTTCGACTACATGACAACCCTGGCAATTTTTGGTCAGCTGGACTTTAAGCAACATTGTTTCATTGTCTCGTCCTCGTCTTTCGTAGGGTTTAGTATCCTTTTTTGATGGGATTTAGTGTTCTGTTCTTTCACAGTATTTAGTATCTGCCTTTCGTAGGGTTTACCGTCTTTATACTGGGATTTTTCTTTCAAATTTTTCTTTCTTCTTCAAGGATTTGGGTCCTTCCACAGTGTTCAGTGTTTTGCTTCCACAAAGTTGGTGTCCTCTTTTCTCACAGGATTAATGCGTTTATTCGGTAAGAGTTCACTGTTCTTTCAGTGTCGATTTCCATATTTTAGTGTCTTCCTTTCATAGGGCTTAAGAGTTGTCTTTTACAAGGATTACTGTCTTCGGTTCATTTTTTTTTCTTGACTTCTGTTCATAAAGTTTTCGTCTTTTTTTCTTTCCAGGGGGTTGATTTCTCTAATGTAGGACTGAACCTATTCTCACAGGTTGAAAAAATCTTTCTCGGGTTTGAGTGTTTGATTTGCTTTAGGATGGTCATCTTTCTCTGTGTTTGTTAGGATCTTTTTCAGGGACCATCGACAATAACTTGGTTTAATCACAGAATCTTTCAGAACTTAATCACAGGCTTGCTTTGTGGCAGATTCTGGGGGTTGACAGCTCTTCAGGAATCCGTGCCAGTCTTGCTGGCCCCACCCTGTCCCCACCTTCAGGACCGCTAACTTACAAGTAATATAGTTGTAAGGACAAATGTATTCAGCTGCATATGGTGTGTCCTTTTGCGTTGAGTGTGGTGGTGGTTGTGTGTGTGTGTGTGTGTGTGTGTGTGTGTGTGTGTGTGTGTGTGTGTGTGTGTGCAACGAGTTGTGCGATGTTACTCGCATAGTGTGCAGCAGCACACGTCTTCCTGTAGGCAGCAGAATGACGACGGTTACAGTAGTGAT
>CM065717.1:11904458-11919458 GCA_033310375.1 Conus canariensis
GAAAACCTGAATTGAAAATTCAAGTCAGCAATTGGTTTGATTTTCAAAATATGTTTCATGTTTTTAATTTGTCCATATGAAAAGTGACTTTGGGAGGTATGCATGACAGTACCACTTTATTGTGGTATGTAAGATAGAAGGCTTTAAGGCAGTTCCCCAGCTTATAATCGAAAATATTGTCAGATGGGAAAATAGTAATAACTCAAAATCCTTAAACTGCTTTTACTAAGTTAAGTGGGTCGGACTTGTTTTTTGCACAGACGTTCAGATGCTGAAAAAAGCGTTGGTTTTCACATCAACAGGGATGACGTGCTGCGTTATCAGCCTCGGAGACCGGAAACCAGCGTCAACAGCCACGGGAAACGGAAATGAGGTCTTCGGAACCCGAAGAATTCAGCCGATCAGAAAGGGAGTATCGACGTTCTTCTAGCAGTTCTCCCCTCTCGTCCCTAATCTCCTTTAGTACTATTGCCAGTGTTTTATTCCTCTTCAGTCACAGTTCAGTATTCTCTCATAGAGTTAGTGTCTTATTGCTGTATTTTGGGGGGAGGGCGGAGGGCATGAGGTTGGGCTTGGTGTCTTTTGTCCAGAGGTACAGTTTTCTCACTGTTTGGTGTCCCCTTCATGGACATGGTTTGATGTCTTATTTTCCTGATCCATTCTCTCTTTTATTCGCAGGTTTAAGCGTCTTTTTCAGAGTTTTAGTGTCATTATTCCCAGTGTTTAACAGTCTACGTCTCTACAAGGACTTAATTTTATTTCCAGAGTATAGCGTCCTTTCAGACGACCAACAGCGCTGTTCTGATTTCCAGTGTCTGTTCTGTGGAACAAGGATACACTACAGGCGGTACCAGAGGAAATATTTTCAGGAAAGTCGTCAGAGATTGACTCGGGTTATGTAGCAGGCCTCATGATTTGCAGATCTGAAACATGGACGCATGTTTTCAGATCATTTGGGTGCTGAGCTGCAGAAGTGCTGACAGTCTGGTTCTCTTCCAAAAATATTTCTTAGTGCGCACCTGGTGCCTCCTGATCCCAGTATCCTTTAATCCACAGAAACACTGACATAGTAATCAGTTGGCAACAGAATCCTTTTGATAGAGTTCGATGTGTTTAGGCTTCTTTTTCACAGGACTTAGGCATACGGCAGAAAGATTTTAACGAAATTCGGTGTGTTTAGAAAAAATGTGAATTTTATCAAGTGTGTATTTTTCTTAATATGACTTGAGAATTGACCAAGTCTAGGTGACTGATATGGTCCTTTGTGGTCGATTGGACTTAAAGCAACGTTACTTCGTTATCTCGTCCTCTTTCAAAGGGTAAAATATCCTTTTATCATGGGATTTAGTTTTCCGTTCTTTCACCGTATTTAGTGTCTTCCTTTCATAGTGTTTACTGTCCCCTGTTTACTGGGCTTTTCGTCTTTCAAATGATTTCATATCTTCTGCAAGGAGTCGGATCCTTCCATAGTGTTCCGTTTTTTGCTTCTAAAAAGTTGTGTCCCCTTTTCTCACAGGGTTTAGTGCGTTCATTCTGTAAGAGATCACTGTTATAGCTTCTAGTGACCTTTTTCATATTTTGGTGTATTCCTCTCAAAGACCTTAGAGTCATCGTTTACAATAATTGCTGTCTTCTGTTCATAGATCCAAACGAATACTGCTTACATGTTTCCTTGGTGGTTCTGTGTGCTCTGTGTTGTCATATCTGCTAGCGATTCGGTGTCGGAAGCGGCATTCCTTTGGAGTTATGGGCGTGTATGTTTATCACAGTCACCGTGCTTCTTTCTTATTTACTGTTTACTGTTCTCTGCCTCCCTCACGTTTTCTTTTCTGTTCAAAGAGTGTTCGTGTTTTCCTTCAAAGGGTTCATTTCTCTTTTGTAAAGCGGATTCTTCTGTCGCAAGTTCAAAAGCGTATTTCTCGGGGTTGAGTGTCTATTTTCACATGCTTTAGGATCATCTTATTTCTCAGTCTTTGTAATGATCCTTCTGATGGATCAGCGACTACGACTCGGTCAGTATTTAATCACAGGCTTGCTTTGTGGCAGATTCTGTGGGTTGACGCTCTTCAGGAATCTGTGCCAGTCTTGCTCGCCCTACCCTGTCCCCGCCGTCAGGACCACTGACGTACAAGTTTTATAGTTGTAAGGACCAATGTTGTATTCATCTATATATGAAGTGGTTGGAAGTGTGTGATAGCGTGCGCGCGCGCGCAGGTGTGTGTGTGTGTGTGTGTGTGTGTGTGTGTTTTGCGATGATGCTCGCATGTGTGCAGCAGCACTTGCCTTCATGTAGACAGCAGAATGAAGACAGTTAAGAAATAATGACTATAAAGTAAGAAACATTACTGAACGATCAAGTCAGAGTATTCGCACATAACCTGACATGCATGTTAAATAATCTAGTATTCATGTCAACACACAAACGCACTTTTACTACATCTATTACCACTGTACAAAAACTTGATGAAAGATGTGAAAATGTCGGACGTTATTTCAACATGCAAAGTATTTTCTTACTGCTTGCTTTTGAAATCAGCGCTGTTAGTAGCAATGTAACTATAATTGTAACTGAATACATCTCACGTAATTGTCATTGGTCTACAATGTTCCAAAGGATGTTACTCAGGCAGCAGTAGCTAAAGAAGAAATAATGGCAGGTCTCAATCATACATTAATTATATACCCAAGTAGTCGTCAGTCTCAACCAGCCATAAGTTTAGATATTGAACCACATTTCAGGTCAATTATGTGATCAGCAATATAAATACTTTTGTCACCATTAAACGTTACAAGCTCAACGGAGGTAACAACATTAATACATTTCTGAGCAAGTGATTAACTGACAGACAAGTAACTAAATAAACAAAAACACCAAACCATGTAAAATCATACTGCCAAATAGCGTGGACGCATCAGAAACTTTTATGTTTCACTTTGGTTAGGTATCAGCAACTGCACAAAATCGGGCATGCATGTGCACGCGCTCGCGCGCACACGCACACACACACACACACACAGAGCTCGCACATGCCTGCACACGCGTGCACTCGCATGGTCACTACATACGTGACATATGTGAGTGTTGGTACACAGCTGCAGTGAAGGGCAGACGTTTCAAACAACTGAATGGGGTCTAAAATCATAGGATGATTACCTAAGGAAAGTCTGAGGTCAAACGAGCATGTTTGTACGCACTAAACCCACTTTTTACAAGGTTTTGCATTAGCTGGAAATTTGTACAGTTTAAAGCTTCTACCACCCGAAAACACCAAAAATGTCATTTGGTTTACCCACTAAATATCAACCAGTTAATGAAATATTTGTCATGCCAACATTTCAAACACAGTTGTTTGCATTTCTGGTATCAGTTGGAAGAATAGAGCATTCATTTTGCTGTAAAAAAGTTATAAAAGGTTCATACAAAATAACGTAATTGGTTTGTGTCTGGGTTTCCCAGATTCCCGGGAAAGTTCCCACGCTATTAGTATGAAATTTAACACACACACGTTGCTAAATCAATAATGAACGGTATGTGTGAGGGAAAAAAAGTCATTTTGAAAGACTAGTCATTTCGGTGGCAAGAAATAAGTGTTAAACGTATGGGTAAAAATAATTTTTTCCCTCTAAACCACAAAATATAGCTCTATGAACACTGGAACTAACCGCATCATTTAATTTCATTTTGGTAAATACTCTTGGAGATATTTGGGAAACTGCTCACAGTTGTTTTTTTTTTTTTTTTTGTGTGTGTGTGGGGCATCAGTTCTCGGATCAATGGAGCACCTAAGGTGGTGATTTTTTTTTTCTTTGTTTTTTCTTTTTTTTTAAATTTTTTCTTCCCTAAGGCCAAAATCCACCTCTTCATTTTTTGGTGCATCACACTGTCCTCTTCATCTGCCAAAAAAACAAAAAGCGGAAAAAAAACAAAAACAATTTCCACTACTAGGTTTTTTTTTTCTTTTTTTCTTTTCTTTCCCAGCCAATCTCTTACACACCACGCATAGTCTGTATGTTCTCTTATAAAGGACATATTTTTGCTGATTTTAGTGTTTTGGCATTTGATACAAAGTGTCTGGGTTTGTTAATGTACTCACAGTTGTTTGAAATGCGTTAAAAATTGGCTTTAAGTAGCAGGGGATAAGAGTTTACCTTGCTTTGGTTTCACTCTGCAGTGTTGACCAAGAACACTCGTGCTGGAACCTCGCTCAGTGACTTCAGAGTATTCTTCCACGGTGCTGGGCTTGACGAGGTAAGGGATATGTTTTATCGAAATGTTTTATTGAAAATTTTTCAGCAATTTTTTTTTCTCTCACGAAAGTGAATCTCACACTGTAGCTACACGACATACAGGCCTTTTACAACAAATTATCGCCAGTCTTTACGGTGGACCTTTAAAAGCGGATACTTTGCAACTATGTTCTCTGCAGTTGTAAATACACCCGATTTATTACTTGTTTTTCAACTTGCAGTATTTTTTATAATACTTTCCAGTAAAGTTATGCCACTTGTGGACGGGCAGCTGGGGGGGGGGGGGGTGGTTGGGTTATGTCAAGACTTGACTAAAACGATGAACTTGATAAGGGCTGAATGTCCCAGCATAGAACAACTATCGGACAGATGTGGGTAGTAAACATACGTCTAAAACGGCGACGCCTTGAAGCGCCCGCCCATTCAGAAGCACAGGTTCAAACCCCGGCAGTGCTGTAGAAAATGACCAGATGAGCATCGAGGATTCATGACCTCAACGTGGCTTGCCACATTGTTGCGTGAGGAGTTCTGGGCCAAAATGCCTGAGGGGCGTGGGGGAGGGGCTCTCTGAAGGCTTGCTGTCAAGCTCTCCCTTGAATTTTACCTCGCATAAAAATGTACACAAACACGCGTGCGCGCGCACACACGCGCGCGCGCGCGCGCGCGCGCACACACACACACACACGCACACGAACTCGCACCCACGCACGCACGCTCTCTCTGTCTCTCTCTCTCTGTCTCTCTCTGTCTCTCTCTCTCTGTCTCTCTCTCTCTCTGTCTCTCTCTGTCTCTCTCGCTCTCGCTCTCTACTTCCTTCACCTTGTGTCTCTCTCTGTCTTTCGCTGTCTTTCTCTGTGTGTGTGCGACTCTCTCTCTAATGCCTTTGTAACAGAGAAAGTCTACTTGATATATCGATCCTCATGAACTTTCCAATACCGTCGACTCGGACACAAATTTGCCCCGAGTGTAGACGCAGGTAAGTGATTGGAATTAGGCCACCATCCGCATGAACAATCGCACGATTGGCTGAAAATCTTCTGAGATGATCAAGACGATGGATACGATGCTATAGAGATCTTTTTCCGGATGTGAAATGAACATCGGTTGGTTTCGGTCGTCCCATTTTAGGCCCTAGCATCTTGCCCCGTAGCCCTCCGTTGGAGACCATGAACCGCTGAACTACCACGGCGGATGGGTTACATGAGTGTTCGCAAAGAAACTTTGAGACATTCGTTGAACATAACTTTTTTTCCCAAAGTCTACAGATAATGAGATCAAGTCTTGTGGTGCATATCCACATATCAGCAAACCACTGTGCACGCAGTTCTATGAAAACAGTTGGTTCTAAGCAGCATCTTCGACTACAAACAAAATGCAAATCATTACATTTTGGATCAAATAATCCAACGATGCACAAATGAACTCAAACGCTTTTTCTTAACGGATGGGGTAGATGCAAAGAGGAAAAGGTGTTTGTTAGGCAATTCTGACATTGACTGTAACAACAGAACATTCAGTGAATTAGAATCATTTGCACAGAAGGATAAATGTTGGAAGAAAATATAGGATGTTTATGTCAACAGGACCAAGGAGCTCCTGCAGGAACTGCCTCGGACAATGAAGACGGGGACACAACACGGGGAATGCAGTTGAGTGTTGGTGGTGTCCGACTACCACTGCTTTCTGTCTTCTTTCTCCTTCAGTTCTTCCAGTGAAATGTTCATTCTTTACCCGTATAGCAGTCTGTCATAGGCTTACAGTCTTCCTTTTCTGAAAGAATTAAATTTTCATCTGATCTAACACTTTACGGAAGAAAAGATTTTGAACGATGTTTTCGGTGTGTTTTAGGTGTATTGTAAAGGGTTGTGTGAATGATATAAACAACATGACTTGTGAGTTGACTTCAACGCGGTGACAGGCCTGATATGGCGGTCGGCCGGGCTATAAGCAACATTATCTTACAATCTTCGTATAATTTTAGTACCAAGCTCTTTGGGTGGTTTATAGTCTCTAAACGTTAAGTGCCTTTTCCATGCCTACGATTCAGTCTTCTATTCCAGTTTTGTATGTCCTTTCTTCAATGTGCTTGGTGTCATTTTGTCGAGGTATTTCTTCGTTAACTGGCTTTGTTGTTGTCTTTCCCAGAGTGTAGTGTGTCCTTCATTCACAGATGTATCATGGTATCTTTCGGAGACTTCTTTACTTTTGTTAAGTGTTTTTCTTTCATATGACCAACATAGTCACTCTATTTCCATGTCGGTGCTCTGTGGAACAAGGATGCAAAACAGAGGATACCAGAGGGAATGTTGTCCAGGAAGACATGAAAGGTTGACTCCAGCAATGCGGCAGGCCTCATAATTCACGGATCTGGAAAATGGACGCATTTTCCAGATCACTATGGGCTGAGCTGCAGAGCTGCTGACGGAAACATTCGATGCTCTTCCTGAAATGTTTCCTGGTGCGCACCTGGTAACCTCCAGATCTGAAAATCCTTTAGTTCGCAGAAAATCTGACATGGGAATCGGCGTCAACATGTGGATTCTTCCATAGGTTTGGTGCTCTTCTTTCCTAGGGTTTACTCTTATGCTTCACACAGTGCTTTATTTCTCGTTTTATTGGGATTTAATATCCCCTAATTTAGTGTTTTAGAGGTTCAAGTGTTTTCTACCGGATAGTGCCATCTTTTCAGACGTTTGCTGCTTTCCGAGGCGCCACTGTCCCTTTTCCATAGTTTTATGGTCTTTCTTTCATAGGGTTTAGTGTCCCTATGGGACAAGCGAGGATCCTCGTTGCATAGGGGTTTGGTCTTCCTTGCAGAAGCCTTAATGTTCACTTTCGCATGGTTTTGAGCCGCCTTTTTCCATTGAAAACGTGTCCTCCATTCACACGGTTTAGTGTGTTTTCAGAGGGTTTTAGTGTCCTTTCACGCAGCTTGGTGTCCTTTTCATTGGGATTATTGTCCTTTCGTATGGTTTGGTGTCCTTTTCATTGGGTTTATTGTCCTTTCGTATGGTTTGGTGTCCTTTTCATTGGGTTTATTGTCCTTTCGTATGGTTTGGTGTCCTTTTCATTGGGTTTATTGTCCTTTCGTATGGTTTGGTGTCCACTTTTCATTGGGTTTATTGTCCTTTCGTATGGTTTGGTGTCCTTTTCATTGGGTTTATTGTCCTTTCGTATGGTTTGGTGTCCTTTTCATTGGGTTTATTGTCCTTTCGTATGGTTTGGTGTCCTTTTCATTGGGTTTATTGTCCTTTCGTATGGTTTGGTGTCCTTTTCATTGGGTTTATTGTCCTTTCGTATGGTTTGGTGTCCTTTTCATTGGGTTTATTGTCCTTTCGTATGGTTTGGTGTCCTTTTCATTGGGTTTATTGTCCTTTCGTATGGTTTGGTGTCCACTTTTCATCCGGTATAGTGTCTTCCTTGCATAGGGTTCAGCGTCGTCATAACTCGGGGTTTAGTTTCCTGTCGTATCGTTAAGTGTCGTTTCCTCTTACAGCTTAGGATCCTCCTTTCGTTTGAGTTAGGGTCTTCTCTGTTGAAAGCGTGTATTGTCTTTTTTATGGTGCATTGTTCTCTGCCGATAGGCTTCAGTGTATTAATTCCATATTGTTTAGTTTCCTCCCTCACAGCATTTTGCGTCCTTTTTTCGTGGGGTTTGTGTCCTTTTCATTTGGTTTAAAGAAATCTTTCAGAAAGTCTTTTTCATATGGCTAATTGTCTCCTCTTGAGTTTATTCACAAAACTTAGAATATTCTTCCCCAAGATTTAATGTCCGTCTTCATAGGCTGTGTGCGTGTGCGTGTGCGCTTGCGCGTGTGCGTGTCTGTGCGTGCGTGCGTGTGTGTGTTTTCATATATAGGGCTTAGTGTATTATTCTTCCACAGGGTTCAATGTCTGCTTTCATAGACTTTAGTTTCATGTGGGTGTGTATGTAGTTGGCGGTGTGTGGGTGGGGGTGTGTGTGGCTTCATTCACAGGATTAAGATATTATTCTTTCCCGGGGTTTGATGTCTATTACCATATGCTTTAGTTTTTTGACTGTGTGTGTGGTGTGTGTGTGTGTGTATGTGCGTGCATGAATGTGCGTGCGCCTTTGTGTGTGAGGGCATATGCCTGCGCGCGCGCGCGCGTGCGTGTGTGTGTGTGTGTGTGTGTGTGTGTGTGTGTGTGTGTGTGTACGAGAGTTCCCAAGCTGGCCGGGAGAAGACGACAGCTGTGTGAAGAAAACTCTGACGCTGGCCACGTGTTCCCTGAAGCCGGGATGGACAGGTACACAGATCCTGCACCAGTTGCCAACGGAGGGCCCGGAGTCAAGCCGGGGTGGACAGGTACACAGATCCTCCACCAATTCAGTTGCCAACGGAGGGCCCGTAATCTGTCTGGTTTTCTCAGGCGTCGGCAGAAGTGAAGCGCCTTACACCCAGCAAAAAAGGCCTCGGCTCCTAATCAAAGGTTCAGATTGTCAGCAGCAGTGGATCAGATGGAGTAGAGCAGAGAATGGATTGTCGAGGGAAGGTCTAGGGGTTGACGTCGGATTTATTTCCAAGGGTGTTGTTCCAAGGTACCTCGCACAACTGTTGACATCCCATATATGTACATCAAAGATCCCAATCTGACACAGACAATCCAAATGCAAATACTGACCAGCCTCACATCGGTTACACAATCCATTGTGGGAGTCCCAAACACTGGGACAAAATTTCCCTCTGTCCACAATCGCTCCAAACTGCAGGCATTAGAATATTTTTTTCAAAGAGTCCGGCTAGTTTACCTTTGACACCACTTGCCAGGCACTGGCATGGAAAAAGTGAATGGGTTGAAAAAGACACTTTGGATGCTGGGCTCAGTATTTGTTTTCTTTTGATACACATTGTCACACTGTGCATAAATGCATGCACACACTCAGCTCAGCTCAGCATTTACTCCGTGCACACGCACTCTCTCCAAAACCAGAAGGCGCACTACAATGACTCTTCTTCTCCCCCTCCTCTCCGGGGAATAATTTACTAAACAATAATCAATTTTCCATCACATTCAACTGGTTTGTTTTCAAGGAATTATTTTTCATTCCTCCTCTCCAGTGGAGGTACAGTCATTCCACAGATCCACTAGTTGGGACCAAATTTCATCTCATTATACATATTTCACAAATATATCTTTTACCGGTTTCTCCTCCTCACTGGAGAAACAATGTATATATTTTCAAAGAAAAATAAAAAAGATGGCTTAAAATATAGGTATATCAAGCGAGTTCCAATCTAAGGGGGGACAATTAAAAGTCATTATGAGTCAACATGACAAATGCTTTTTCTCACGACTGGTGCAGTCGTTGTCTTCTACAGCTCGATTCTCCAACCCTAGAGACGATTAGGTGCTGCCGCAGCACTGTAGCCCAAATATTTGTGCGACTGCCTCAGTCGCCTAACTGGTGCTGCCACAGCACTGGGAATGGCTGAAACACGAATGAAGTCCGTGTAAGTAATCTATTTCAAAATCTGAATAATATTCTTTTCCCTTTTCTTAACTCTCTTTTTTCTCTCCCCATCTGTCTATACCTCACCTGGTAATGGTGAATTGAAGGTGGAACTCGTTCTTCAAACAACCTGTCCGGTCAGTGTCCCCAAGCCATCATCTTCCTATTCCTTATTTTTCCCTCCTGCGCTCTTTTTGAGTACACGTTCAGTGAGTACTCGTCTAACTCTACGCATTACCAGCCCTTGTTTGCTGACCAATGGACAACGTCTGTCCATTCACTGAACTGTTTTAATAGCCGCCAGCGACACCGATCACACTGGTCAGGCCATACAAATTATTGTTTCTTTTACCTTTTCTCTTCCCTACCTAGGGAAATGCTTTATAACAAATAAGGGCGTACGCGACGGAACGTCACATGTCGCCATGTGAGGCCACATCACATGACACGCATGCATACTCAAAATTAATGACCATGCAAATGCATTATTTTTGTGTTAGAGACATAAAGTTTACACCACAACCATTCCACCTGTTTTCCAAAACTGACAGGCTGAATGTCTCTTAACCCCTTTGTTAAAAAAAAAGCCATTCTATTGATTCGGATGCCCGTCAGCCCTCGTTCATTACACCAATCCACCCACACAATCTTAATCCACGTTCTTTCATGGCACACCATGCCTCATTCACACAGTTCCAAGATTCACTATATAGTGACTCCCATCACCTACCAACCAACCTTTGTAAAGCAAAGTTAGTATTACAGCTGGGAAAGATCAGGGGAAGAATATGTCTCTTTCCAAAGATGATTGCTGTGATCAGTAGACACAGCCCCATCAAGTCATAGCATTCTTCATGACGGGAAAAGCCTGTTACGCTCAAGTCCAAAATATTGTGTCCTGAGTGGAGTTTTTACTTGGATCAAGAGAGAACCAACACTTTATTTCTAAAATGAGGGGGAAATCCCTGACACTACACATTACCAGGTGTTGAACGCTATTAAACCACAAAATTAAAAAAAGGCGGAGGGGAGGTTGGCAGTGAGGCAGTCTCTTCTCTTTTGCACATAAAGACACAGAAGCATTCTCACACACTTCTGTCTCATACTCCAATGTTCTCACCTTGCAATGGATTTTGTAAGCATTCTCACACACTCCTGTCTCATATTCCAATGTTCTCACCTTGCAATGGATTTTGTAAGCATTCTCACACACTCCTGTCTCATATTCCAATGTTCTCACCTTGCAATGGATTTTGTAAGCATTCTCACACACTCCTGTCTCATATTCCAATGTTCTCACCTTGCAATGGATTTTGTAAGCATTCTCACACACTCCTGTCTCATATTCCAATGTTTTCACCTTGCAATGGATTTTGTAAGCATTCTCACACACTCCTGTCTCATAATCCAATGTTTTCACCTTGCAATGGATTTTGTAAGCATTCTGACACACTCCTGTCTCATATTCCAATGTTTTCACCTTGCAATGGATTTTGTAAGCATTCTCACACACTCCTCTCTCATAATCCAATGTTTTCACCTTGCAATGGATTTTGTAAGCATTCTGACACACTCCTGTCTCATATTCCAATGTTTTCACCTTGCAATGGATTTTGTAAGCATTCTCACACACTCCTGTCTCATAATCCAATGTTTTCACCTTGCAATGGATTTCGTAAGCATTCTGACACACTCCTGTCTCATAATCCAATGTTTTCACCTTGCAATGGATTTTGTAAGCATTCTCACACACTCCTGTCTCATATTCCAATGTTTTCACCTTGCAATGGATTTTGTAAGCATTCTCACACACTCCTGTCTCATAATCCAATGTTTTCACCTTGCAATGGATTTTGTAAGCATTCTGACACACTCCTGTCTTACTCCAATGTTTTCACCTTGCAATGGATTTTGTAAGCATTCTCACACACTCCTGTCTCATAATCCAATGTTTTCACCTTGCAATGGATTTTGTAAGCATTCTCACACACTCCTGTCTCATACTCCACTATTAGATTGTTCGTCGTTGTATTTGTCTGACTTTATTCAAGTTTAAAAGGCTGTGCCAGTCTTGAATAAAAGTTAGTCTATGTTAGGTTTTCTTATGGGAGCAAAAGTTACCTTACTTTACTATTTATTGGTCACTGAATTAGTTTTGACAATTTTTTAAAAGTAGCTCCGCCGGTTAACATGGACTAACAATTAGTTTTGACAATTTAAGTAGCTCCGCCGGTTAACATGGACTAACAATTTACGGGACAAACCACGACGCGTTTTGATCCTTTAGGTCATCTTTTATCAAGATAACATCCAGGATCATGAAAACGATCAACGAGCAATCATTAATTTTACCTAGTCGAAATCGGCGCAAGATGGGGGCGTTAGTTCGTGTATTGTCTTGTAGTTTGTTTTCCCATGCTAACCGCCGCAGTTAATCAAAATTATCTTAAAAGATTGTTGAAATTTCCGCTTGCGTGCGCGTTTTCTTTTTTTGTTTGACTTGAGTTGACTTCAACGCGGTGACAACCCTGATATGGCTCTTTGCGGTGGGCTGGGCTGTAAGCTGCATTACCTTACCTTAGGTACTCAAAGAAATGCGTTTCGTTGCCAGTATTTGCAAGGGCCTATTTCATTGGTACGCCTTTGCAAATATTTCAGTAACGAATTCTAATGTAATGGATTAAACACACATAGATTAGTTCATGTGTTAGGATGCAGGTGTGTTAAAGGAGTTGGAAGAGGGTAAGAAAATAGACATTGGTGTGTGTCTGTATGTTTCAATGTGTGTGTGCGTGCATGCACGTGCGTGCACGCGTTCTGTTTCCTGTAAACGATTCTGAGCTGCTCTGCGATGTTTGGAACAGTTTTCAGCGGAAACTTATCAATTTCATTGATAATGATTATTTACATGCAAATTCTTGTGACATAGTGACTGCCCTGATAGGACCCCTGAGTTCGGCTGGGCTATATGAAAAAATGAACTATTGCTGCTGTTAATGCAGATCGCTTGATTACTCTATGCACAAATGAACATGTTATGTTCCTGCCAATCTTTGCAAGCGCGTATCATTGGTATCAATGGTACGCCCTTGCAAAGATTTCAGAAACGAATCATATTGTTATGGATTGAAGACACACGGCTTTTTTGTTTTTTTGTTTTGCTTTCAACTTATTGTGACCTGGTAACAGCCCAGATATGGGACCACCCCCCTCCCCCTTTCAGCGCCCCCCCCCCCCCCCCAGGTCGGCTGGGCTTTCAGGAAAATGAAATATTGCTTTTAAAGCAGAGTCCTTAAATGATAAGTCCTGACATGACCCTTTGAGGTCAGCTGGACTATAAGCAGACTGAAACTGGAAAATGTCGCCTTCATTGCCAGTCCATCACTCCGTACACAAATGGGTTATGTTGCTGCGCAATGGTGACCGACCGTTGGAAAAATTTGATTAACAAACCATTATGTAATGGATTACACGTATACATCCTGGTTCATGTGTATTAGGATACAGGTGTAAGAAAGTCGGCGTTCGTGGATGTGTGTGTGTTTGTGCGCATGTGTGTGTGCGTTTGCATGTGCGTGTGTATGTATGTGCGTGTGTGTGCTTGTGTTTGTGATCGTGCGTGCGTGCGTACGTGTGTGTGTGTGTGTGTGTGTGTGTGTGTGTGTGTGCGTGCGTGCGTGCGTGCGTGCGTGTGTGTGTGTTAAAGAGAGCCTTTTATTTAAGCCTTGTGTTTTGGCGTTCATGGAACGTGTTTAGGGGCCATTTTCTTTCCGTGTTTTTTTAATTTTTTTTTAATGTATTGGATTTGACATGGTAACATGCGTGATGTGGCCCCTTGAGGGCGGCGGGGCTAAAAGGAATATGAAACTTCGATTCTTTGAGTGCAAGTTCTGGTGTGTTTTTTTTTTTTTAATGAATTGTGAGTTGACGTTAACACGGTCACAGCACTCGTATGACCGTTTGCGGTCAGCTGGTCTACAAGCAACATTTCCTTACCTTGCGTGCTCAAAGAATGGATTTTTGTTGCTGACATTTGCAAGGGCCTATCATGGATATGCTTTTGCAAATATTTCAGTAACAAACTATAATATAATGGATTAAAAACACATAGGTTAGTTCATATGTTAGGATGCAGGTGTGTTAAGAGTGGGAAGAGTGTTAGAAAGTAGACGTTCACTAGTGCGTGTGTCTGTGTTTCAACGAGTGTGTGTGTGTGTGTGTGCGCGCGCGCGCGCGCGCGCTGGCCCGCGTGTGTTTGTGCGTGCGTGCGTGTGTGTTGTGCGTGCGTGCGTGCGTACGTGTGTGGGCGGGTGGGTGGGGTGTTATTTCCTGTAAACGATCCTGAGCTATTTGGGGGTGTTTAGAACGGTTTTCAGTGGAAAGTTATCAATTTCATTAATGTTCATATGCAATTTATTGCGACATAGCTAAAGCCGTGATAGGACTGCTGAAATCGGCTGGGCTATATGAACAATGAACTATTGCTGCCGTTAATACAGGTCGCTTGATTACTCTATGCACAAATGAACGACTTATGTTCCTGCCAATCTTTGCAAGCGCCTATCATTGGTATCAATGGTACGCCCTTGCAAAGATTTCAGTAACGAATCACATTATGGATTGAAGACACACAGCGCGTTTTTGTTTTACATGTAATGTATTGTGACAGCCCAGATATAACCCCCCCCCCCTTCCCCGAGGTTGGTTGGGCTATCTAGACAATGAAATATTGCTGCTTTTGATGCAGATTCCTTGATCGATACGTTCTTATGTGACCTATTGAGGTAAGCTGGACTATAAGTAAGAAAGCCGCCGTTCGTGTGTGTGGATGTGTGCATTTGCGTGTGTATGTGCGTGTGTATGTGTGCTTGTTTGTGTGATCGCGCGTGCGTGTGTGTGTGTGTGTGTGTGTGTGTGTGTGTGTGTGTGTGCGCGCGCGTGTTTGTGTGTGTGTGTGTGTGTGTGTTAAAGACAGCCTGTTATTTAAGTCATGTGTTTTGGCGTGCATGGAATAACGTTGTTAGGGGACATTTTCTTTTCCTTGTCTTTTTTTCTGTATTGGATTTGACATGGTAACATGCGTGATACGACCCCGTGAGGGTGGATGGGCTGAGAGGAAAATGCAATTTTGGTTCTTTGAATGCAATTGTTTTCCCAAATGAATTGTGCGTTGACTTTAACATGGTGACAGCCCTGATATGGCCCTTTGTGGTCAGCTGGGCTATAAGCAACATTACCTTACGTGCTCAAAGAAATGTTTTGCTGGGTTTTTTTTTTTG
>CM065717.1:11924458-11929458 GCA_033310375.1 Conus canariensis
GAGTCGTAGCCACTAGACCCTCTTCTTCAATTGTCTCATCTTTGTTGTTAATTCATTTATCCATCAGCTTCAAATCATGCGTAGTGTGGTCTCAAAACTTAGCGGATGTGGTGTAGCGTATATGGACTAGTCCGCACGCAGTGACGCCTCCTTGATGATGCTGAAACTGAAACTGTGTCTGTGTGCGCGCGTGTCTGCGTGTATGTGTTTGCATGTGCGTGTGTGTGTTTGTATTTGCATGTGCGTGTGCAAACAGTGTGTGTGTGTGTGTGTGTGTTAAAGAGAGTGTTTTATTTACACCAGTGTTTTGGCATGCATATAACATTTTAGGGGATATTTTCTTGTCTGTCTATTTGGTTTTGGTATGTTGAATTAGTTTTGACATGGTAACATGCTTGATGTGACCTTTTGAGGGTAGATGGATTGAAAGGAAAATGAAATGTTGCTTCTTTCAATGCACGTTGTTTTTTTGTCTTCTTTAATGATTTGTGTGTTGACTCCAACACAGTGACAGCCCTGATATGGCCCTTTGCGGTCAGCTGGGCTATAAGCAACACTACCGTGCCTTACGTACTCGGAGAAATGCGTTTTTATTGCTGATATTTCCAAAGGCCAATCATTGGTACGCTTTTGGAAATATTTCAGTACCGAACTATAATATAATGGATTAAAAGCACATAGTGTAGTTCATGTGTAAGGAGGCAGGTGTATTAAGGGAGGTGGAAGTAGAAAGCAGACATTCATTGGTGCGTGTGTCTGTGTGTGTGTTTCAGTGAGTATATGTTCGAGTCTGTGTGTGTGTGTGTGTGTGTGTGTGTGTGTGTGTGTGTG
This sequence comes from Conus canariensis, assembly GCA_033310375.1. Taxonomy (NCBI): domain Eukaryota; kingdom Metazoa; phylum Mollusca; class Gastropoda; order Neogastropoda; family Conidae; genus Conus; species Conus canariensis. The sequence goes on from CM065717.1 coordinate 11,925,290, forward strand.
TGTGTGTGTGTGTGTGTGTACGCACTGTTACTTCCTGTAAACGATTCGGAGCTCTTTTGGGATGTTTAAAATGGTCTTCAGTGAAAAATTATCAATTCAGTTTATAATATTTACATGCAATTTATTGTGATATAGTGACAGCCCTGATAGGACCCCTGAGGTCGGCTGGGCTGTAAAATGAACTATTGCTGCTGTTAATGCAGGTTGCTTGATTACTCTATGCACAAAGGAACGAGTTATGTTCCTGCCAGCTTTGCGAGGGCCCATCATTGGTATCAATGGTACGCCCTTGCAAAGATTTCAGTAATGAATCATTGCTATGGATGGAAGACACACAGCCTTTCTGTTTCATATGCAATTTATTGTAACATGGTTACAGCCCCAGATACACCCCCCGCCCCCTAAAGAGAGTGTGCCCATGTTAAAGAGAGCGTTTTATTTAAGCTATGTGTTTTAGCATGCATAGAATAAGATTGAAGGTTGCATTTTCTTCTCTGTGTCTTTAGTTTTTTTGATATATTGAATACGTTTTGACATGGTAACGTGCTTGGTATGACCCCTTGAGGTCGGGTGGGCTTAAATGAAAATGAAACGTAGCTTTTATGAGAGCACATTTTTCAATGACTTGCGAGTTGACTTCAACGCGGTGACAGCACTGATATGGCCCTTTGCGGTCGGCTGGGCTGTAAGCAACATGACCTTACCGTACGTACTCAAGGAAATGGGTTTGTTGCCGTTATTTGCAATGGTCTATTATTGGTACGCCTTTGCAAACATTTCGGGAACGAACAATAATGTGTAGGATTAAAAACACATAGGTTAGTTCATGTGTTAGGATGCAGGTTAGTTCATATGTTTGGATGCAGGTGTGTTATCAGGAGTTGAAAGTGTGTAAGAAAATAGACGTTCTTTGGTGCGTGCGTGTGTGTGTGTGTGTGTGTGTGTGTGTGTGTGTGCGCGCGGAAAACCACCTGTTACACACACGCACACAACGCACACGCACACAGTCGCACAACGCACGCACACGCACGCACACACACACACACACACATACACACGCACTGTAAAATTAGGTTAAAAGTTTGTGTACCTGGACACTACATGAAGATGCAATGTATTACGTTTCTTGTAATATTTTTCAAGTTAATGATGACTATTTTCGCATGTAATTAAGCGGTGTATACATGTGTTTATGCAAGAGTCTTCATGGTTGTCTCCCATATTCTAAACCGCAATAAGGACGTCTCTACAAATAATCATACTCATGTCGCTGATAATGGCATTTTCGTAGCAAATTAAACAACCGGATTAAAAACATGCCTTGTACGTTATGTCCTGCGAAGTGTGTACATGGTAAGAAAGAATGCTCTGTTAAGCATTACTGGATCACGTACACTTGTACACTTGGAGACGAAACAGAGTATACACACACACTCGCACGCTCGCACACACACACACACACACGCACACGCACACGCACACACACTCGCACGCACACGCACACACACGCACACACACACACACACACACACACACACAAACGTAATCATATGCACTCGACCTCAACTTTCAGATTTAAGTCGCATTTATAGACACAAGCTAAAACAAATATGGGTGAAATGTTCACTGTATCTTGGAATGTAAAGGTGCAGAATGTGTATTTCTTTATTCTGGCTCTATTGCTGCTATTGTAACACACACTGTTAGTGTTGCAGTCTCCCTAGCTGCCTCCCATATCCCTGCATTCCTAACATTTTTTCCCGCACCCCCCTCCCCCTTCAAACCGCGCTCCTCCCTATTTAGAAATAATCATAACCACACACCCACCCACCTTTCTCTTCTCCAAACTCCACCACCCACATTTCTCAGCTCCACACATTTACTGACAGACAATCTTATACATACTCATCCTGACCTCGGTGTAAACCCTTTCCAAAGGCATGTCTTGTTTCAGTTTATGTATGTCTTGAAACGATGTGTTTGATCAGCTGACTATTAACTCATGCACGCACACGCACACGCACACACACACACACACACACACACAAAACAAACATGCACACACGCGCGCACACACGCATGCACGCACTCGAGCATGTACACATACACAGACAGAGAGAGGGAGAAAGAGAGAGACCTGTTGTGTCTGGAGATGGGAATGATCCTGACGTTAACTGACCAGCTGATACCTTGGCCAGCACATTCAGTCAGTGCTTGCTGTCTGTCTGGCTCCTCTCTCCTTGCTGGCACTGCTGTCTGACCTAGGTCTGTGCCATGTCCAGATATCCGAAGACATGAAACTATGGGACAGCTTTAGAATCAAAACGTCATTATGTGTCAGTTTACTTCACAAACAGAATTTTGTCTTTATGACAACAGCAGTCATGACTGTCATAGTTTCTAAATGTGGCTGTGTCCTTTACTAAGATAATAAATGTTTCTATGTCGACAGAAGTGATGGTTGTAATAGTTTTAAAATTGAAATTTTCCTTTGTGAAAGCAAAAAATGAATCCCTTGACGCAATGCCTCTGACGGCAATAGTTTGAAAATATGACCCTAATACTTTCAAAATATGACGATTTTTGCCAAATCAGTAATTGTCTCCATGACAACAGTAATAATGACTGCATTACTCTCAAAACGTCATACTGCGACTGTTTCCTTTCTCAAAAGAACTTTTTTTCCGGACAGCAGAATTAATGACAGCAGTCCTTTTAAAATTAACTGTCTTCTAGTCCAAACAAAGGTACTGATGACTGTGAAAAGATTTTACACTGACTGTTTCATCAAGACAAGAACTGTTTTCTGTACAGCAGTAATAATGATGGTGATTGTTTAAAGATACTCGTCAAAATAAAGTTAATCTCAATGACAACAGCAATAGTTACCAACAGCTTCAAAAAGATTAAATAGACTGCAACGTCACTGGAACACACAACCAACAAACCAGCACAACAGCTTCAAAGACAATAGCGTATATGTTTTGGTGAAAACTGTCTTTGTCTCAACACTAACACAAATGATGAATAATTTTTATTATAATAGTTTCAAAAAGATCGTGACCGTTTCCGTTGTCAGGGATATCTGTGCCTCCCCGACAGCAGTTGTAGTGACTGTAACACCTTCAAAGGGACATAATGTGACTTTTTCCATTAAACCAGTCATTCACTCCACGACTACGGACACAATTGTTTATCATTAATTTAACTATGTCTCAGTAGAGCCTTTTTTTTTTTTAAATCCACCTCCAGGACGTGGACAGTTTAGCGATTATACTGTGACGTGATGGAAGTGTGCAACAATTCTCATTGTTTCGATTTTTGTTTAGAGGATGAATTTTTTTCCTTATAAGGTGGCAGTCCCACAGTGGCCCTGTTTGATCAGCTGGTCTGTTGTAATAAAACCACGCGCGCGCGCACGTGCACACACACACACACACACACACACACACACACACACACACACATGGACTCCCTCTCTCTTTCTCTCTCTCTCTCACGGTGACACCCACGCGCGCGCGCGCGCACACACATACGCGCACACACACACACACACACACACACACACACACACACACACACACACACACACACGCACACACACATAAAACGGGCATGATAACGGACCATAATGTCCACTACTTTTGACATGGGATATGGGACAGTGAGTCAAATGTAAAGAAAAGAACCAACATCAAAAACCCTTAATGTGAGTGAAAACACCGATTATGACAGTCATGTCGACCGTGAGCTCGCCTTTGTGTATTGACTGGAATGGTTTAGTGGGCATGTCTACCAGTCCGTTTTACATGCGACCATTATCATTTTCCTAGAGATCAACGTGACATCGCAATATCAGGACAGAAAAGGAGCAACAATATTGAACATGGATTGTTTTTTCTTTGGAGACAATGACGTCAGTGACATCGCCAGTGAGACCACAGACCAGCTAATTGATTGTGTCGATGTCCTGCGTCCCAGACCTCCTCCCTGGCCTTAGTTTCCCATGCTCATCTGTTCAAATACCATGGAACTGATGGGTGTCTAAACAGCATGGGACAGATAGAAGCTGAAATAACATGGAAGTGATAGAGGCTTAACTAACAGAGGCAATGATATAGAGTCGAACAACAAATGGCTGTTGCAGATTTCCAATGTTCAGCCTGAAC
>CM065717.1:11934458-11936958 GCA_033310375.1 Conus canariensis
ATTGTTTTGTATATTGCCTGAAGAAGACTTAAGAGGTCGAAACGCGTCGTGTTTTGTCTTGTGATTCGTTTGTCCACGTTTTTTGGGCGGTTCGCTAACATTTACCTAAGATTTGTATTTTTTTAGGTGACGTGCCGGGCTTGTTACCATGGTGTCAACAATGTAGTATTTTTGTAGGATGACGTACTGTGTTGTCACAGCGTCTTCACACATGCGGTATTTTGGTAAGGTGACATGTTATGTATATTGTCAAGGTGTCGACAGGCATTTTGTAGGATGCTGTATTGTGCTTGTTTTCAAGACTTTAAAAGGCACGTAGTATTTTGTAGAAGGACGCACTGAGTTCGTTGTGTTTGCATCAAGACGCATGTGGTATTTTTGCTTGGTGATGCATTACGTTTATTGTCATAGCATCAAGAGAGACGTGATACTTTCGTAGGGTCCGGTCATTGTCGTGGCGTGAACATATGTAATATTTCTTGGGTGCTGTACTTCATGTTTTGACTTGAAATGAACACAAACGTGGTATGTTTGTAGGGTACTGTGTTGCTGATCATCATCGCGTCAACATTTATATGGTGTTTTTATAGGGTCCTGCATAGCGTTTATTGTCATGGCTTTGACACGTATACGCTTTTTTTCGTTATGAGCTGCACTCTCTTTCTACAATTATTCCCACCTACCACACGACCTGTGGTGAGTGTTGACATTAAACCTAAATGGAACGTAAGGTCACAGGTCTTTGGCTTGTGAGTTGGCATGCACCAAATGACATACCCGCTGACTCACATGTGTCCACCTGGGGAATGTAAAGAAAAATGATCCCCACCATTTACCCCAAGCCCTTCCCTAGCCTTTCCAGTGGTTCATTCAGCGAAGTGTCATGTAACAGCGCCCCATGCAATCAGCCAGCAACAGCAGCAGCAGTGATGTGGTCACGCCCATCAAACACAGGAATGGATAGGAACTCCAAGACGAACCAGCAGAAACCTCTGGGTACACTGCAATCATCTATCACGTGCAGTGGACTCAGGGTCACACCGCTTGTCTGGGTCACCCCGTCTACGTGATTCTAGCCACGGTTGCCTGGTAGTCTAATTCAGAGTTAACGTCGATACCCATCTTACGTATTACAACTGAGAGGCTGGGGACAACCATCCATAAGAGAGGCGTAGAGGAACACCATACTGACCCCACCACATTCAGGCCAGCCATCATTCTGTTATGTTGGATGTATTCGGAGTTCAACCCGCAAATCGGTGCTGATTGTTGCTGGGTTTTGCTTTCGTTTTTTTGTTTTTTCCAACCCTCTCTGTGCCATCTTGGCCTTTAGAGTTTGAGGTGATGGCAAAGGATCTCCTCCTTTGTCTGTTTGCTACTTCTCTGGGGCTCATCTGAGGGATCACTCCTTTGCCTTTCTGTTCTCTCCTGACTGTTTGTATCAGATTTCCTTGGGGTTGCCTGTACCTCTTTTTACTCTGGATGTCTAGCATAAAGCTGTTTGGGGCAGGTACGTTGCTGCTATGCGATTAATGTCCTCTACCTATCTCAGTTGTCATTGTGTAGAGTAATTCATCACATTGCCTGTTCCGCCTGGGGGGGGGGGGGGGGGGGGACATTTTTCTTGCCTGGATATATGTATTCCTCCAGTGTTAAAGTTTTGAATTTCTCCGTGGATCCTGAGGATTCTCCAGCCAAAATAAATACAGAACACCACAACCATTAACAGTGTAACTCGCAACAAGCAGGGCATTAAAATACCGCGAACGTGCTGACATGATAATAACAGAACATGACCCTACAAAAATACAAAATGCCTTTTGACAACATGACAGTAAACAGTACACCATCTACAAAAAAAATACCGCATGAGTGTTGATGACATGACAATAAACAGTAAATCACCCTACAAAAAAAAGATGCCCACTGTTGCCAGTAGAACTTAAAAAAACAAACAAAAAACCCCATAGAAAACCGCCTTTGCAGTCAGGTGTCATGAGTTCGAATCCCATCTGTGAGCATCACAAAAGCGGCCATTTTGGCAGTCCCTCTTCAGGTGTTGTCTTTCTGTCGGTATGGTGTAAGAGAGATTTCATTTCCTCTCCTCTTCCAGGACAGTTTATTACCCTACATATCCCCCATGGTGGATGTGGACCTCAATGCGGCTAATGCACTTACTGCTGGGGCTGCGCGGACACCTGCGTCCCCTTGGTGTCCTGTCAGGTCATGCTAATGTCATCACAGAGGGAACCGCAGTGTGAGCAGAGTGTTTGGCTATGGAGCTGACAGTTGTTCGTCTGAACCATTTGTGAGGTCGAACTATTACTGTTTACAAACCGTGTCTGTCCACCTGGCAGTGAATGGTACCTGTTTCACTTCAGGGAAAGTGAAAGTGGCAGAAGGAGAGTGCTGGGTGCTGTCTCTTCAATGCCGTTCCATGGACACAATACATCCTTAACAGTTCACTGCCATAGGAAGGCAATGGGATTTTAGCCTTTAA
>CM065717.1:11941958-11949458 GCA_033310375.1 Conus canariensis
CTGCTGTGCGTTGGCTTGTTTCGCTGTGAGTTCAGGTCGTTGTATGGTTGCACTGTTGTGCGTTGGCTTGTTTCGCTGTGAGTTCAGTCCGTTGTGTGGTTGCACTGCTGTGCGTTGGCTTGTTTCGCTGTGAGTTCAGTCCTTTGTATGGTTGCACTGCTGTGTGTTGGCTTGTTTCGCTGTGAGTTCAGTCCGTTGTGTGGTCGCACTGTTGTGTGTTGGCTTGTTTGGCTGTGAGTTCAGTCCTTGTATGGTTGCACTGTTGTGTGTTGGCTTGTTTCGCTGCGAGTTCAGTCCGTTGTGTGGTCGCACGGTTGTGTGTTGGCTTGTTTGGCTGTGAGTTCAGTCCCTTGTATGGTTGCACTGTTGTGTGTTGGCTTGTTTCGCTGTGAGTTCAGTCCAGACACAGCCCTGCGCTATCGGCCTGGCTATAAAGAGACATGGTGAACGTTGTTGGTGGCGCTGGACCATGGCTGTTGAGAAGACCCCTCAGTCGCCATGTTGGTATGCTGTACTCTCTTGGACAATGACATAAGGGATATCTTGTGCAAAGAGACTCTATGTCGCCACAGAGCGGCGACACCTGACTCTTCATAATCCTCATCTTTTCTATCAGCAGTCGTGATCTGAGCGCTTGGACACCAGACGGCTAGAATGATGCCCACAGGTAAAGCGTATATGGCGAGGGATCCTTAGCATATTTTGGCAGATCCTTGCATGTAAGGCAACAATAATGGCATCACTGAAATTGATTTGTTAGTACTATCGAATCTTTATTTAGCATCAAAATATAACATGACTCTGAACAGTGACACTGCCAGAGACTGCCGCAAAGGTGAGTCATTATTTTGACAAAGCGCTAAAAGGTGCGAGTGATGTGTGTCGATGTCGATTTTCTTTTCACTCGCGCATCCACGATGTTGTCGTCGCTTTTTTTCCTCCTTCTTTAACTCTCTCACACTGGCACCCCAGGCTAACAAAGCACAGCTCAAATGACGTCATCGCTTTTTTCCTCCTTCTTTAACTCTCTCACACTGGCACCCCAGGCTAACAAAGCACAGCTCAAAATCGAATTTGACTGAAACAAAGATAGTTGGACCATAGTCAGTAATACATTACACAGATATAAATACATAGATTGTCAATGAATTGCAGGGAAAGAGGTAAATCGTATGTATGTATATATATATATATATATATCTGTGTGTTTGTGTGTGTGTGTGTGTGTGTGTGTGTGTGTGTGTGTGTGTGTGTGTGTGTGTGTGTGTGTGTGTGTAGGAGTTCTGTATCAGTAAATACAAAAAAGGAAATCCAGTCATGTTTGAGGAAAAAAGTTGATCTGGCGCCGCACGTCGTGATATAAATCAATTGTCTCAGTCCTCCAGTTCTGCGTTGCCGTTATCTCACCTCCCATGCAAGAATACTCATGTTATCCACTCCAGATCCCGAATCATTCCCACAGTTTGCCGAAAAGTTTCGATGAAATTACTTCTACTCAGTCCCATATCTGGGCTCTTTGGATATCTTGCCGCCATTCATTTCTTGACAAGATGTCTGGCAGTTAGAAACGTGGCACCAGCTGTCGCCACTCTCCCAGAGCTTGACCTATTGCTCCATTTCAGATGAACTTCTTTTCGTGACAGAGATTGCTCGGATTCAAACCGCCTTCCTGTCGTGATAAGTTGGACAGATAGACAGATTCACACTGCCTTCCTTCCTGTCGTGACAGACATTGCTCAGATTCACACTGCCTTCCTTCCTGTCGTGACAGACATTGCCAAGATTCACACTGCCTTCCTTCCTGTCATGACAGACATTGCCAAGATTCACACTGCCTTCCTTCCTTTCGTGACAGACATTGCTCAGATTCACACTGCCTTCCTTCCTTTCGTGACAGACATTGCTCAGATTCACACTGCCTTCCTTTCGTGACAGACATTGCTCACATTCACACTGCCTTCCTGTCGTGACAGACATTGCCAAGATTCACACTGCCTTCCTTTCGTGTCAGACATTGCCAAGACTCACACTGCCTTCCTTCCTGTCGTGACAGACATTGCTCAGATTCACACTGCCTTCCTTCCTGTCGTGACAGACATTGCTCAGATTCACACTGCCTTCCTTCCTTTCGTGACAGACATTGCTCAGATTCACACTGCCTGCCTTCCTTTCGTGACAGACATTGCTCAGATTCACACTGCTTTCCTTCCTGTCGTGACAGACATTGCCAAGATTCACACTGCCTTCCTTCCTGTCATGACAGACATTGCCAAGATTCACACTGCCTTCCTTCCTTTCGTGACAGACATTGCTCAGATTCACATTGCCTTCCTTTCGTGACAGACATTGCTCACATTCACATTGCCTTCCTTTCGTGACAGACATTGCTCAGATTCACACTGCCTGCCTTCCTGTCGTGACAGACATTGCTCAGATTCACACTGCCTTCCTTCCTTTCGTGACAGACATTGCCAAGATTCACACTGCCTTCCTTTCGTGACAGACATTGCCCAGATTCACACTGCCTTCCTTCCTTTCGTGACAGACATTGCCAAGATTCACACTGCCTTCCTTTCGTGACAGACATTGCTCAGATTCACACTGCCTTCCTTCCTTTCGTGACAGACATTGCTCAGATTCACACTGCCTTCCTTCCTTTCGTGACAGACATTGCTCAGATTCACACTGCCTTCCTTTCGTGACAGACATTGCTCACATTCACACTGCCTTCCTGTCGTGACAGACATTGCCAAGATTCACACTGCCTTCCTTTCGTGTCAGACATTGCCAAGACTCACACTGCCTTCCTTCCTGTCGTGACAGACATTGCTCAGATTCACACTGCCTTCCTTCCTGTCGTGACAGACATTGCTCAGATTCACACTGCCTTCCTTCCTTTCGTGACAGACATTGCTCAGATTCACACTGCCTGCCTTCCTTTCGTGACAGACATTGCTCAGATTCACACTGCTTTCCTTCCTGTCGTGACAGACATTGCCAGGATTCACACTGCCTTCCTTCCTGTCATGACAGACATTGCCAAGATTCACACTGCCTTCCTTCCTTTTGTGACAGACATTGCTCAGATTCACATTGCCTTCCTTTCGTGACAGACATTGCTCACATTCACATTGCCTTCCTTTCGTGACAGACATTGCTCAGATTCACACTGCCTGCCTTCCTGTCGTGACAGACATTGCTCAGATTCACACTGCCTTCCTTCCTTTCGTGACAGACATTGCCAAGATTCACACTGCCTTCCTTTCGTGACAGACATTGCCCAGATTCACACTGCCTTCCTTCCTTTCGTGACAGACATTGCCCAGATTCACACTGCCTTCCTTTCGTGACAGACATTGCTCAGATTCACACTGCCTGCCTTCCTGTCGTGACAGACATTGCTCAGATTCACACTGCCTTCCTGTCATGACAGACATTGCTCAGATTCACACTGCCTTCCTTTTGTGACAGACATTGTTCAGATTCACACTGCCTTCCTTTTGTGACAGACATTGCTCAGATTCACACTGCCTTCCTTTCGTGACAGACATTGCTCAGATTCACACTGCCTTCCTTTCGTGACAGACATTGCTCAGATTCACACTGCCTTCCTATCGTGACAGTCATTGCTCAGATTCACACTGCCTTCCTTCCTGTCGTGACAGACATTGCTCAGATTCACACTGCCTGACTTCCTTTCGTGACAGACATTGCCCAGATTCACACTGCCTTCCTTTCGTGACAGACATTGCCCAGATTCACACTGCCTTCCCTTCGTGACAGACATTGCTCAGATTCACACTGCCTTCCTGTCGTGACAGACATTGCCCAGATTCACACTGCCTTCCTTCCTTTCGTGACAGACATTGCCCAGATTCACACTGCCTTCCTTCCTGTCGTGACAGACATTGCTCAGATTCACACTGCCTTCCTATCGTGACAGACATTGATCAGATTCACACTGCCTTCCTGTCGTGACAGACATTGCTCAGATTCACACTGCCTTCCTTTCGTGACAGACATTGCTCAGATTCACACTGCCTTCCTGTCGTGACAGACATTGATCAGATTCACACTGCCTTCCTTTTGTGACAGACATTGCTCAGATTCACACTGCCTCCCTTCCTGTCGTGACAGACATTGCCCAGATTCACACTGCCTTCCTTCCTGTCGTGACAGACATTGCTCAGATTCACACTGCCTTCCTTTTGTGACAGACATTGCTAAGATTCACACTGCCTTCCTTTCGTGACATGGATTGCTCCGGTTAAGGTTGACTGGGTGACTGTGTGAAAGACCAGCAGTTCTCTCTCACGTGATTGCGGATTACATATCGGGTTTTTTTTTCAGATTGAGGGTTCGATTATCTTAGACGCCCAAAAGATATGTGGGCATTTTGCTGCTCGTATGCTATGCTGCTGGTATGAGAGCAGTGTAAGGCTAGTCTCCACCTCTCTCTTTCTCCCTGTTATATATCCGTCATTTCTCTAAAAATGTTGGCATTCCATCTGGACTTTTGTTTTACTCCTGAATGTACTCTCTCTCTCTCTCCTCTCTCTCTCTCTCTCTCTCTCTCTCTCTCCCTGTGTTGTGTGTGTGTGTGTGTGTGTGTGTGTGTGTGTGTGTGTGTGTGTGTGTGTGTGTGTGTGTGGAGTGAGTGGTTGAGTGAGTGTGCCTGCACATAATGGCCAGAGTGCGTCCCTGTCCATATGTGCATTCTGTGAGTGTGTCTGCCTACATGCCTCTGTGTGTGTGTGTGTGTGTGTGTGTGTGTGTGTGTGTGTGCGAGAGAGAGAGAGAGAGAGAGAGAGAGGGGGGGGGAAGTGCCGTCTTCTGAAGTACTTTTCAATGAAACCAACATTTCCCAGAACTTGTGAAATCTCAGTAGTAACTGAATTGACGTCGGACCCTCACATACCAGTGGGTTTTTTTTTTTTTTTTTTTTTTTTAATTTAGTAATGGCATTTTCGTGAAATTTTTGGTCTTGACGTGGTTTGGATCGCAGATTTAATTACAACGCCATTTTCAAATATTTGACAGTAGAGGGTGGTTTTTGTAGATATTGGATTATGGGGTCCACACCCGTGCCGCTATGGATGCGGTGTTGCACCACACGTGGATTTCAGTCCAGAAAATCACAGTTGACATGTCGGGGGCACCTACCTCTTCTACTTGAACAGTGATTTGGTGAATTTCGAGATTTCTCATTTCCATGGGGATGTCTGGGGCTGAGTGCAAATTGTATTCCCACGTTCTGGAAGTTTGTAATAGTACAATCTTATTTTCTGGCACTCTCTTTGACTTTGTTCTCTCTCTCTCTCTCTGTCTGTCTGTCTGTCTGTCTGTCTGTCTGTCTGTCTGTCTCTCTTTCTGTGCTTGCGTGCGGTGTGTGTGTGCGTGTGTGCGTGCGCGCGCGCATGCGTGTGTCCGTATGTGTGTCCGTGCGTGCGTGCGTGCGTGCGTGCGTGCGTGTGTGTGTGTGTGTGTGTGTGTGTGTGTGTGTGTGTTGTGTGCGTGTGTGTGTGTGTGTGTGTGTGTGTGTGTGTGTGTGCGTGCGTGCGTGCTTGCGTGCGCGCATGTGTGTATTTTTTTCTTTCATTACTTCTTTTCAGACTTTGTTGCACATACTTAGGGTGGTAATCTGGGGAAAGACTCTGAGACTATACATATACTGTACATAGTGGCCACACGCTCTCCATTGTGTAGTGTCCGTTAATTAGCCCATGGACACTTCTATATATATATATATATATATATATATGAGTATAGCTGACAAGCCTAAAATGATTTCAAAAGGGCTCAACCCCTTGGGGAGCAACATTTGTTAAAATCAAAATATTAAAATATTAAACTCAAAATATTAAATATTAAAAGGAATCTTAATATATATATATATATATATATATATATATATAATGATTAAAAGTAAATTTTAAAAGTAAATTTTAAAGTTTAATCATTATTTTAGCTGCTCCCACATGGTTGAGCACTTTTTCCAAAAAAAAAAAAAAAAAAAAAAAGCCGGAAAATATACTACCAGCTATATATATATATATATATATATATATATATATATATATATATATATATATATATATATATAAAACAGAGAGTTTAAAAACCACAACAGACAAGATAAAAAGATTTCCAAAATTTTCGGCTTTAATGCCTTCCTCAGTGGTGAGTTGACTGGCCGGCGAGTCACACAACATTTATACATGAATAAAAAGGAAGTGAATAAAATTCACTATCTTAAAACAAGAAGCTAAAAAGAAAAAGAATTGCACGTACCAGGCGAATCTTTCAAATGGAAGGGGAGCAAAGGGACGTGATAGTATGAGGAAGAGGGGCTGAGTAAGCGTGTGTAAAAGCGTGCGCGCGTCACGCACATGTGGGAGTGTGTGCGTATATGAGAGTGTGTTAGTGTGAGTGAGTGTGAGTTTGAGTGTGTGTGTGTGTGTGTGTGTGTGTGTGTGTGTGTGTGTGTGTGTGTGTATGTGTGTGTGGTGTGTGTGTGTGTGTGTGTGTGTGTGTGAGTGAGAGTGTGTGTGTGTGTGAGTGTGTGTGTGTGTGTGAGAGCGTGTGTATTGTGTGTAGGGGGGGGGGGGGGGAAGGAAGGGGGGAAGGAAGGGGGGGGGGGGGTTTGGTAGGGGGAGGCAAAAGGAGTCAAGCGGCGTAGAACATGAACAGTTATTGTAGTGAGTTGAGTCCGAAAGGATGGAGAGTTTTCAATTTTCTTATCCAGAATTTTTCCCTACAAATTCTGTGCGTGTGGCTGTCTGAAAAAACTTTTTCTATCACCATGCATTTCATGTTGGCTAGGGTGTGGTTGGGCAGGTTGAAATGTTGCGTGACTAGAGTCCCGATGTTGTTCTTGATGTGAGATCTATGCAGATAGAAACGTTTTCTGAGTGAATTTTTTGTTTCACCAATGTATTGAGAATTCTGACAGAGTTCGCAGAACATGAGATAAATGATGTTATTGGTTTGACAGTCAATATGGTGTCTTAGAGTAAATGTTTCTTTGGTCTGGTGGCTAATGAAATTGGTGGACTCCAAGGCGTGCTCTCTACAAATAATACATTTGTTGGAACATTTGAAAAAAACCATTAGGGTCTTTAGGATTTAATTTGATGGGGAGGGCTGAGGGCATAAGCAAGTGTTTGAGAGAACGGCTGTTTCTTTCTCCTAGGATGGGTGGGTAAGGTATGGCCCGTTTAAGTTTGTCACTGGTGAAAACTGTCTTATATATATATATATATAGTCAAAGCAATGTTAATATCTATGATAACAATAATAATGCTTAAGAGTTTCAAAGAGTCATAATGTAATTGTTTTATTGAGGCTGTGTAGTTGTTGTTGTAGCTGTTGTTGTTGTTGTTGTTGTTGTTGTTGTTGTTGTTGTTGTTGTCACAAACTTAAAGAAATACTATTCCATCGAACAAAAGAGACAAATTACAAAACATGACGCGTTTCGACCTCTTTGGTCTTCTTCAGACA
>CM065717.1:11964458-11969458 GCA_033310375.1 Conus canariensis
TAAAACACGTCTTGATGGGAGTTTTCATGATCACTTCTTTAACATCAGAATCAGATACAGGGTCAAAGGCAGACATCAGAGAGCCACAGAATGAATCATGGTGAAAGTCAGGGGCTGGTACAGCTTGGGAGTCAAGGTTGGAACGAATAGTTCTTACTTTCTCAACAAAAAAATCACAGAATTTCTGGGGTAACACAGACTGGCGAACTGATGAAGGAAGTGGAGAATTTTTATGTGCTTTCCCCAAAGTATAGCATCGAAAAACAAAACCAAAAATCGAAAACTGCAACAGTCAGGAAAAAACACACCAAAACACAAAACAAAAACAAAACCAAACAAACAAATAAACAAACAGAAAAAAGAAAGTACGGATCCAGAGTTTGCTTACCCCATTGGGAGTAACATACCCCCCCCCCCCCTTTCCCCTAATCTTCACTTCACAAACCTCCCTACTGCCCTCACTTCTCCCCCCCCCCTCCCGTCCCCCGTTCTTCTTCCTTCTCTGATAATCACATTTTCTGTTCAAATGTTGAGGTCGCGTTCTGGGAGACATTAACTTTCCCACAAATCCACCCCCACCCACCCCATCCATCCGCCTTTGCCTGACCCACATTCTGTACCTCCTTCCCCCTCCATCCCGCCTTTTTTTTATGAATTTCGACTGCCAGCAGTATAAGAAAGTGACCATAGCTGTTGCTTCTGTGTTCTGATGACGCATGTATGAACCTGAATACGATGTGTGCGTACGCACGTGCACGCATACTCAACTCATATGCTGCTTAATCAGGAGCAAATCTTTGTTGCTACTGAATCGTTTTCACACGGATTATGGCCGTAGATATGTGTTTTCCAAGCACCCCAAAGAATAGATCCCAATATCCACTGAAAGCTTACGAGGGATAAAGAAGAACATTCCAGGCCATCCCACAGACTGGGAATGTAGGAGCCTCAGTTTGTGGCTGGGTGCTCCTCAAGCCCTGCCAAATGGCTATTGATTCCATGGGACCGCACTGCACATGTCCCCACGTTGCGCAAGCGCCATTACCGCCTATGGGCCAAACGACAGAGATTAGGCCCGAGTCCAGAGAAAAAGATTATTCCCCAAACACTGCATATTTTCTGATAAACTCAAAGATGTGACAAGAGATAAGACCTCGCTGAAGTAAATTCTTAGCACCGATCAGCCCTTTGGGCATATTGTTTCGTTTTGAGATTTGGTTTGCAAACGAAGTGTAAATACCCCCACCCCCCACCCCCACCGACACTCCACATTTTCCTTTCATATGCTAGAAATGTTACACTGAAACCCTTACACCCCACTTATGATGTAAATACACACAGAGTCCACAAGTCACGTATACTTTCATATTTGTTGACGTGTGAAGTGAGCTCATTCATTACAGATACATTCAAGACAAAATCTTCATCTCAAGGGAATTTGTTTCTCTGTTAGAGAAGCATTTCTTCAAATGGCACAGTTACTGCCTCACCTTTGCGGTAACCCTAACCTGTGTGAGATTTTGTTCAGTGTCTATGGGCAGTCTGTGGACCTTTAGTCTTCTCTGAAGACCTTCTGCTATCATGTTTTCTCAGGTTTTTCTCCTGCTGTAATAAATACGAATATATTAAAACATTTCAAGAAACATGTATATAAACAATATACATCTCGATAATTTTGATCATTAACGTCCATTTGCAAAGTCTTCTGTAAACCATACATCGATTACATGGTCTGAACACGTAACCTACTCCATTAAGCCTCTCATTCCCATTCCCACTCTCTCTCTCTCTCCCATTCTTCTTCCCCTCCCTCCCTCCCCCCCCCCCTCTCTCTCTCTTTGTTTTTGTTTTCGTTCTTTTTTGTTCCTTTTATTTGACTGCCCACCACGATCCTATTCATGGAAAGTCTGCCCGTCACCGCAGAATGACATTACAGTGTTGTTATGTTGAACTGTCAGTATGAATGGTATGTGTTGAAATAATGTTTGCGTGACAAGGACAGATTGTTAAGAACAGGTCTCGGCCTAATGTCTTCATCCTTGAGCATCAGATATCAATTAATCAATCATTCATTCAATTAATCTACCAATCAATCTATAAGTCAATCTCTCTCTCTCTCTCTCTCTCTCTCTCTCTCTCTCTCTCTCTCCCCTCTCTCTCTCTCTCTCTCTCGCTCGCTCGCTCGCTCGCTCGCTATCTCTGTGTGTCTGTCTGTCTCTTTCTCTCTGCCTCTCTGTCTCTCTGTCTCTCTCTCTCTCTCTCTCTCTCTCTCTCTCTCTCTCTCTCTCTCTCTCTCTCTCGACATGTAGGTAAAGCTGTTCCATATCTACAATTGACAGAAAGAAGAGCTTTCTCACGCAGCTGGCCAATCACTTAAGACACTTTACGTCATTAGGTCAGGCAAAAGTGAATGAGAAGGATCAGGCTCGACCGTGTGCACCCCAGATGGCACATTTCCCACACGGAACTCTTAACTGTCTTCTCATCTATGTTTGTGTGTTTGCATTGTTTTCTTTTCTTTCTGCTTCATTTTTATCTCATCATTTCCTTTGTTGTTTCTTTGTTTGCATGATTCAGTCAGTTGTTTTTTTTTTCTTGGAGTTTTGGAAGCGTGAATATCATACACTGGATTGCAGGATATTATTTTTCTCCGTTTCACAAGAAATTGTGTGCCATGTCTTACGTCCTTGTCAGTCATAGGCAAAAGGTTTTTTCTGTCTGTCTCGCCTTATCATTGAGGTCTGATCTTGGACAAAACGATCACTTGATGATAGGCAGCAGGGCCGTTATCTATCTAGTGATCTGTTTCCCTATCTACCTATTTGTCTGCCTGTCTGGATTTGTGTCTGTTCTGAGAGTAACGAACTGCTTTTGACCTCTTTTGGACTTGGGTTGGAAGTCTGACAGCCGCTCTAAATACATGCTGAATCAACTGAGATTTAGACTAATCTGACTTGATCAAACATTACTGTTATCGCCCCCCACACACACACACACTCTCTCTCTCTCCTTCATGTTTACCGCTCCCCCTGTTTCCACACTTCGTTGAATCAACTCAGATTCACACCAATCTGATTTGATCAAATATCACTGTTATTCTCTCCCCCCCCCCCCCCTCTTCATGTTTCCCCTCCACCTGTTTCCACACCTCGTTCAATCAGCTCAGATTCACACCAATCTGATTTGATCAAATATCACTGTTATTCTCTCCCCCCCCCCCCCCCCCCTCTTCATGTTTCCCCTCCACCTGTTTCCACACCTCGTTCAATCAGCTCAGATTTACACCAATCTGATTTGATCAAATATCACTGTTATTCTCTCTCCCCCCCCCCCCCTTCATGTTTCCCCTCCACCTGTTTCCACACCTCGTTCAATCAGCTCAGATTTACACCAATCTGATTTGATCAAATATCACTGTTATTCAGGCGCCACTGAACACCACCGAAGTGACTCGGCAGCAGTGCAGTGTCTCCTCCGGTGGGTTGCCTCTTGACGGCTTGACATTGACTGCTCCCTGTGGATTGCCGGTGCCGGGGCAGCGGCGGGGCCGACCGGGCTGTGGCTGTGGACGGGGTGTCGGAATGAGCGGCGTGGGTGCACTGCCTCTGAAGTCGCGCAAAGGTCGGGACAGAAAAAAAAAAAATATATATATATATATATCACTGTTATTCTTCCCTCCCCCCCCCCCCCCTCTTCATGTTTTCCTCTCCACCTGTTTCCACACCTCGTTCAAAGATTACTGTGGTTCTCCCCCCCCCTCCCATCCCCCAGGAGTAGGGTAACTGGGTTGTGGCTACCACTAGGTAACATTTCCTACATCACATTTTTGTTTCCAGTTCATCTGCACCATAACACCAAGGAGAGATACTCAGTGTCACTGTGTACTTAAGCGCTGGGTGCTGTCATTATTCAGACGACGTCGTCTTGAGGTGCTCTTGATGGCAGGCTTAATTTACGGCAGCGCCAAAGAAAAAACAAAAAAGGAAGAGTAGATGGGCATAACCAGGACGCGGCCTGGTTCCCCTTTGAGTGCAAGGGGATGCAAACAATGTATGGAGGCTTCTTCTTTGAAAGATCTTCTGCTATCGTGTTTTCCCTAGAGTTTGTTTTTACCTTGTTGTAATCAATGCTAATCCACTAATGTGGCTTTACAAGGTAACGTGCCACTCAGTCGTATTTGTCAGAGCCATTAGCTGACCCCAATGTCAGTTCTGCTGGCTTTTCGTTTACTCTGTTTGAACAAGATTTCACAGACGTTCTTGCTTACCTGCTTTTCTTTAAAGCCTGGATGTGTTTTCGTTCATAATGCTAGTGCTTTGTTTGTGAACACAGTAATATTACGCAGAAGATAGTTCTATCTTATTGTCGTAACGTTCTTAGTCAAACCTACATGCTGTGAACTGGACACAATGCGCGAGTTGACCAGTTAGTTGACCACACGGTTGCACGACAGTATGAGCTCCTTCCATCAGGCAGACGATTTCGTGTCCCCAGAGCTAAGCTGATACGCACAACAAAGAGCTTCGTCTTCAAATCCATTGCGTTTTTAAACAAACGCAGCATGTAAGAAGAAGAGATGGTGGATCACCTGTGATATAATATGCATGTGCGTGTGTGTGTATGTCTGTGAGCAAGCGGAAAAGTATAGATGCTGGAGTGTGTGTGTGTTATGTGTGCATGTCCTGGAGCAGTGAGGAATAGAAATGTCTGGAATATGTCATATCTTAATGATTTTTAATGATGAATCACCTTTCTTTCTCTTTCTCCCTCCCTCCCTCCCTCCCTCTCTCTCTCTCTCTCTCTCTCTCTCTCTCATGCGTGCGGGCACGCATGTATATGTGTGTGTGTGTATATATATATATATATATATATATATATATATATATAAATATAAATAATTATGTGTGAATGAGTGCATGTTTTATTTGCACTACAAAAAAAAAGGAGAAAGAATGAAATTCCCATTTTTGTGATACACGTATGTTTTATTGTTTGAAGGT
>CM065717.1:11974458-11979458 GCA_033310375.1 Conus canariensis
GACAGCAGCATCCCTTTAACTATCTCTCACCAACGTTTGTCCTTCATTTCCTACAAACTATGCATCCAGAAGTCCAGAAATTCTTTAGAGGTTATTTGGGCGTTCATACTTTCAACCCCATGGAAGGTGAACGGAGGATGGTCTTGAAAGAGATACCAAATTCACGCCAGTCAATGAAAAATAAAGCCACCCCCTGATAAATGAAGGTGGACTGATTCTGTGGACAAGGAAAACAACACAGACCAACTCACACAGAGCCACTGCCTCAGGGCCACAGTACGTCCAGCCCTTGGGACGACAGACTAACAGAGACATATCTGGCTTCTGACACACAGGAGAAACCCGGGTAAGCTCGCGCGCGCGCGCCGACGTGTCATTTATTTCCAGGCGCTTTTTCCAATTACATAGGAAACTTGGAAAAGCAAATGTTAGTTCTGTGATCGTCACATCAGAGCTGATTGCCAAGGTACTGCTTGCGGAAAGACAAAACAAATGTCTGATTGTTACCTCCAGCACTGTTCGATGAAAGTATTTCATGTTTGGTGAAGTCACAGTTTAAAGAAATCAGGTACTCGCGCCCCTATCTTTCAAATGGCATTGACTTCAACATGTACTACTTTCACAATATGAGGGCGTAGTATGCAAATATTTTCTGTCCAGATGCATGTCTGTCTGTCTATCTGTCTGTCTGTCTGTCTGTCTGTCTGTCTATCTGTCTCTCTCCCTGTCTGTCTGTCTCTGTCAGTCTATCTGTCTGCCCCTTCCTCTCTCTCCATGTTGATAGTGTCGCCATGGTACAGCGCCACCTTTTCTTTCTGTCATTATACGTTGCTGTCTGGATGTCGGAGCAGATGGCTCTACAGAAGGTCAGTAACAGCTCAACTCTCCTGTGGCCATGGGTTCCTTGACATACGCTGAATACTGCTGTCCACTGTATCTAGTTATTAGCCTCTGCCCACAGCCTAGCACCCTCACTTCAGGCCTGGTGGAGATGGAGGGCGGGGGAGGGGGGAGGGAGGGTGTTCCAACCTGCTCCTAGTGAAACTGGAAGCAAAGACCCAGGATTTCCTGTCTTCCTGGCAGGTGCTGTTTCCATTTGGCCCCCTTTAAACCCTTTCACGCACGCGAGAGAGAGAGAGAGAGAGAGAGAGAGAGAGAGAGAGAGAGTGTGTGTGTGTCTGTGAGTGCGTGCGTGCGTGCGCGCGTGTGTGTGTGTGTGCGTACGAGAGAGAGAGAGAGAGAGAGAGAGAGAGAGAGAGAGAGGAGAGAGAGAGAGAGAGAGAAGAGAGAGAGAGAGAGAATGCGTTTGTGCGTGTGTATGTGCGTGCGTGCGTTCGTGCGTGCGTGCGCACGCGCAAGCGCTTGTGAGTGCGCGCGCGCTGTGTGTGTGTGTGTGTGTGTGTGAGAGAGAGAGAGAGAGAGAGAGAGAGAGGGTTAGGAAGCACGTCCCATACACACGCGATAAAACATTGCTTTTAAACATGTCTGGCACATCTTACACACACATCTCCATTACACCGAGTCGTATCCTTTCTGAAGAAGGGTTGAGGGAATGGTTGGTGGAACCTAGTGGGAAGGAGAGGTGAAGAGCAAAAGGGTGGGGGGTGGGGGGGGATGGCACAGTTTCTGATATATCAATTACTGGACACTGCTGCTGAAGTTTAACATCCCCGACTTTCTGTGTGTGCTGTTCACGATATGTCACTGACATAATGTCACTGATCTAGGATTAACACTAATGCACGGTAATGTCCTGAAATAAAATCAGGTTGCTTGCACGTTCATCAACTGTCAAAAACATGGAATGTTAGTAGTTATGGTGGTCACTTGTCACTGGTCAGTACGTGTACAGTGTCACAGCATGAAAATTCAAGCAGGAATGATGTGACAATATTCAGATCCATGTTCCTTATAAAGAGAATTGTTGTGTACTGGCGACAGACAGTGGAGAGAGACCTCAGACTCGTTGACAGAGGATGGAGTGCCACCAGCAGACTGGCTGAGGACCGTGCACAGTGGAGCGCCTTGACTGCCTCATGCGTCGCAAAAGGTGGGAGCATCTAAGTCTAAGTGTGTCCAACTGACCATTTTCCACGCAGTGTTATTGTGTTCCCGGAAAAGAGTAATAATGCTATAATGTAAAACACGCCCAGCCTGAAGAATACAGGGACCTACGCACAACACTATCTGGGGTCAGCAAGAACAACATTAATTTTTTTTTCACAAACATCCTAAACAAAGAGCCAGCAGAACTTTTGGGTCACCTAGTGGGTCTGACGTAGACGACTGAGTGTTAAGTTACCTTGCAGTGTCATGTTGGTGACAGATTAATTATGACAAAATTCTAAGGAAAACTAGATGGAAGATGGTCTTCAAAGAAGAAGCTCCCACAGCCCCTCTCCACCCCCTGCCTACAATTTCTTCACTCCTGAATTCTTTACACTCTGAGGAGATCAGGCTGCATTCTGGTCATGACTCTCAGATGCCTGTCTATTGTTACATTATTTTTCTTGGAGCCACTATGATTCAAACCAGCAGACCCTGGATGGTTGAGCACCTCAAGGCCAAGGTGTCTGAATCAGGTCTTCTTCACTTCCTCACATCTCCTCATGGCTGCTTTCTAATGTTGTAACTGGTCTGTGTTTTTTGTTGTTCGCTTAACAGTAAGAGCCTTTTAACAGCCATACGCTTATGTGAATTTGAATGTAGAGTTCTGAGCAGATCTAATGTACAGGCTGAGCCAATTTGCTTTCCTACCGTTTATAATATCTGAGCTAGATAAATCCATATGCTTTGCTTGTTTGTGTAATCAATTTAAAAGAAAATTGTCTGAATAATGACAGTGCACATTGATTATGGCCACAGTTACATTGATTATCTTTCCTTGGTGTCATAGTACAAACTGAACCAAAACGAAATTACAAGCAAGTAAATCATTGGCAGACATAATGACACAACTCCAGCCCTAACTCTCTCATCTTTGCTATATTTCATCATTAAGTTATACAGGTTTCTCATGAGAGTTTTGACGTTGAAAATTTTTACGAGTTACTTCCTCTTTAAACCTGCATCATTGTCAAGTTATCTAAATCTCCACCAGTTCCACGCTATTTCAGCCTCAGTCAGTTCCACATGCTTTAAACTTTCATTAGTCTCATGGTTTGTGGCAGATGAACACAGGCAGCTAATGACAGGGAGGAGGTCTGGGACCCAGGACATGAACACAATCAATTAGCTGGTCTGCGGTCTCACTGGAGGTGTCATTGACGTCATCGTCACCAGGCGACGGGTGGTGGGGAGATGGGTAGAGGAGTGGAAAGAGTGGGATGGGAACGTTTAGAGAGGAGAGAGGAAGAATAACAACGCTGTTTGGTCAAGTCACATTGGCCTAAACCCTGGTTGTCTTTACGTCTACTAAGAGAGGCTGTGCGACCTTTGATCTGAAATAAATCAGAGGTCATATAAGGCTCGAAGCAGTTCAGCAGTCCAGCTGTTAAATACATCTCTGTCCAAGAATGCATAGGCAGACAGACAGACAGATAAACAGATGACAGACCTCATGCCTACTGTCAACGTGTTTTCAAAGATCAGAACTTAGAATCACGAAGAGGTTTAGGAGAACCGTTTGTCCATGATGGAGTCGTGCTGAGGAAAAATTTAATCAGAAGAGAGAGAGAGAGAGAGAGAGAGAGAGAGAGAGAGAGAGAGAGAGAGAGAGAGAGAGAGAGAATAATGAAAGCCATGACAGTTCATCTTAGAGTTTCCATTGTAGGAGATGCTCCATCTGGGTTAACCGCACAGTCAAGCACCGGACCATATCCATCCATCTTTTTATCCATCCATTTGCTGACATGAAATGTCTTCAGTCACTGGCTGGTTGTATGGAAAAGCACTTCTTTTCCTCGACTGTTGATGTAGAATAGTTTGATCGAGAGAGAGAGAGAGAGAGAGAGAGAGAGAGAGAGAGAGAGAGAGAGAGAGAGAGAGAGAGAGAGAGAATTGTTTTATATGTTGCCAGAGGACTGGGGAAAACACAGTCTCACGGTCGTAATCCTGGGGGGAAATACAAATCAATAACAGCAAGGATTTGCTCATGATAATGCAGCATATGAAAAGGATGCATCATACGTACGCGCATGCAGATAGATACACATCCCATCAGTGCAGACAAGCAGCAAGCAACAAATACAGTCACACTTTCTGAAACTGCTGACAGGAAAACTGCATTAAAAACAAAGGGATGCTGGTAAAGCGACTGGTGTCAATATATGGCTGCATGGGGATGGGGGGATGGGTTGAAGGGGGGGGGGGGGGGGAGGGTGGTGTCTCCCAGAACGTGACCTCAACACCTCAACAGGAAAACGGATGAATAGTGAAGGAAGGAAAGGGGTGGGGGAAGACCGAATGGGGAATAGAATGGGGAGGGTTGGGGTGAGGATGGACGGAGGGAGGAGATGTTACTCACACTGGGCAAGCAAGCTGTCTCTGGCCCCCAACACCGAGCCTTTTTTCCCCGTGTCTTCTTTCTGTTTATTTGATTGCTTCTTTCTTCTTTCACTTTTTCTTTCCTTTTTATTTTAGGAAAAGCACATTTAATTTTTACTTTTTTTTCTGGACATTTTAGAACAGTTTTTCTCCGCGCCTACAGTCATTGGAATGGGATTTATCCTCTGAGCTAATTTTGTCACCAATTCACAGAACGAAAACGACAGAGCAGTGAGATTAACTCTTTACAAATAATATACAGAACAAAGACCACATAACACTGA
The DNA here is from genome assembly GCA_033310375.1 of Conus canariensis. Taxonomy (NCBI): domain Eukaryota; kingdom Metazoa; phylum Mollusca; class Gastropoda; order Neogastropoda; family Conidae; genus Conus; species Conus canariensis. Next base: position 11,979,228 of record CM065717.1, read on the forward strand.
GGTAACTCCTCATAACAGAGAACAAAATGCAATACACAACTCTAAGGTAACTCATTATACCAACATATTGATCACAAACGACCTGACTGTGAGGTTCATCTTCACAATTAAAACGCAGAGTACAAAACACATAACACTGAGGTAGCTCCTCAGACTAATACACACAATACAAACCTCATTAACCTGAGGTATCTTTTCACAACTAACTCACATAGCAAAAGCCACTCATCA
>CM065717.1:11994458-12004458 GCA_033310375.1 Conus canariensis
TAAAAATTGCATACAAAAATTAGGGGTGGTACTTCAATTGTTTTTAGTAGTATATATATATATATATTTATATATTCAATTATAAACAAAGCTTGCTGGAATGGTGCTCGGTACTTATCCTTGGAATTTATTAGTTTATTTTATATATATATATATATATATACAGAGAGAGAGAGAGAGAGAGAGAGAGAGAGAGAGAGAGAGAGAGAGAGAGAGATAATGCTGAACAATTTAGCAGTGGGGGAAAACAAGTGCAGGTTAATAATTCTTCCGTCAGTATATAAATGACTTGTCAAAGATTTGAATATCTGTCTCTGTCTCTCTCCCTCTCTTTCTCTCTCTCTGTATACGGAAAAATCAGAATGGTGATGTGGGAATAAAAGCAGTCTAAGGGCACGAAGGGCAAGTCTCATAAAATAGGTTTCTTGCTCCAGCAGTTAAGTTAAGATCTCCAAATGGGCTTCAGCACGACAAATGCTTGGTGTGCTTTACAGCTTTACTGTTGATCCGAGGTTACCATCTGTTGCTACCATCCTATACAATCCGACAGCTCTCGTATGTTTTCCATTTACAATGACTGGTGTGCTGGCTGTGGCACACAATAATGAACGGCTGAGGCAACAGGGCAGTCTGGATACCGTTGTGGCTTTTCTCCTCAGCGTCTTTCTTCTCCCCTCTCGCCAACGTCACAAGGCACAGGACCCCTGTCCGGTCTCTCTGCTGTGAGGACAAACAGGGGTCTCTCTCTTGTTGTCGCATTGTGCTCTTCACTTAGAGGAGTTTCTTACATGGTAATTTCATTTATCCATCAGCTTTGAATCATGCGCAGTGTGGTCTTGAAACCTGGCCGATGTGGTGTAGCATATATGGAATCGCTCGCACGTAGTGACACCTCCTTGATGAAACTGAAACCGAAACTGAAAACTGAAATTGAAATCTGACTTGACTCTGGAAGAACCATAGAAGCAAATAAACACAGCCACTGACAAGAGCTTTTCTGAAGACCCTTTCCTGGCCTCAGGTAATTGGTACTGTGCCGCCTGGAAAGAAAACATGCTACAATTATCCATTTACCGGTATATATTTTAGTGCTTTAATTAAACGATAGTTGACACATTTTGTCACACCAACAGCCTCTGTACCTCTGCATCACTTTGATGTATCTTTCACAAACGTAGTCAAATTTCTGGCATCAGTTTACTAAAACTCTCTTTCTATTCAACCAGTATAAAAAGATTGAGTAGACAATTCTTATATTCAGAAGACATTCTTTGAAAAAAGGGGTACAGACGCCTGTTGCATGAAGGCATATGATCAAAGGCCGCTGTCAGTTCCAGACAGGCGTGGCTCAGCTCCTGTTTAGGCATAAGACTCCGTGCCATTCCCACCCTCTTCACTTTACCATGCAAGTCGAGACTCGCTGATCGGTAGAATGCTCATTGTAGAAATGGTACTCTCCACTCCCATCTCAATTCGTGGACAATGGCGCCTTCCATAATGCGTCTCACCACGAACTGACATGCGTGACACGCACGACATCATCGTGAACTCCTCAATCTTTACATGAAGAGGCACGAAGCACAGCCACAGAAGTAAGAAAATGGCTGAAAAACTCACGGTCACCGACAGACATGCCCTCACTGCATTGATGTGATTAATGCGTACAGAAGGACTGAGATGCATCGTAACAGCAGCATGCCTTGAACATAGTATCAGAGACACGTGGATGGAAATTACCTGACAGAGTAACACACTTGGAATAATCAAGCGCTTTGCCAATTCCCCTCCCTTCCCCCCTCCCCCAGGGGAGTGTTTTTGCTCGACTGTGCGTTTTTCCTCCCGTGAAAAGTTCTTTTTTCGATGGACCCTGGGGAGTTTCCAGCCAAACTAAATACAGAACTCCAAAACACGTAAGAAACATTACCATTAGCTGCACAGCTCACAACAAAACACTACACCAGGACAACAGAAACTATACACTTGTTGACGACATAAAAATACACAGTGTATGGCAAGGCACAGACGTTTTACATGCGTGCTGACGAAATAACAACAGACAGTACATCTTGCGCCCAATTTGAGAAGGTAAGTGATTGTTGGTTCTTCATTTTCATTGCCTTGAATGTTGTCTGTCTTGCCTGAAGAAAACCGGAGAGATCGCAACGCGTTGTGTTTTGTCCTGTGACTTGTTTGCCCTTTTCCTTTGGCGGAACAGTGTTTTATCTTTTAAATGTAATACACTGTACATCACCCTGCAAGAATATCACACGCCTGTTGAGACCCTGATAGTACACAGTATTTTTTCTTTTAAATGTAATAAACTGTACATCAGCCTGCAAGAATATGACACGCCTGTTGAGACCCTGATAGTACACAGTATTTTTTCTGTTAAATGTAATAAACTGTACATCAGCCTGCAAGAATATGACACGCCTGTTGAGACCCTGATAGTACACAGTATCTTTTTCTTTTAAATGTAATAAACTGTACATCAGCCTGCAAGAATATCACACGCCTGTTGAGACCCTGATAGTACACAGTATTTTTTCTTTTAAATGTAATAAACTGTACATCACACTGCAAGAATATAACACGTCTGTTGAGACCCTGATAGTACACAGTATTTTTGCTTTTAAATGTAATAAACTGTACATCACCCTGCAAGAATATAACACGCCTGTTGAGACCCTGATAGTACACAGTATTTTTTCTTTTAAATGTAATAAACTGTACATCACCCTGCAAGAATATAACACGCCTGTTGAGACCCTGATAGTACACAGTATTTTTTCTTTTAAATGAAATAAACTGTACATCAGCCTGCAAGAATATGACACGCCTTTTCAGACCCTGATAGTACACAGTATTTTTTCTTTTAAATGTAATAAACTGTACATCACCCTGCAAGAATATGACACGCCTGTTGAGACCCTGATAGTACACAGTATTTTTTCTTTTAAATGTAATAAACTGTACATCACCCTGCAAGAATATGACACGCCTGTTGAGACCCTGATAGTACACAGTATTTTTTCTTTTAAATGTAATAAACTGTACATCAGCCTGCAAGAATATAACACGTCTGTTGAGACCCTGATAGAACACAGTATTTTTTCTTTTAAATGTAATAAACTGTACATCAGCCTGCAAGAATATAACACGCCTGTTGAGACCCTGATAGTACACAGTATTTTTTCTTTTAAATGTAATAAACTGTACATCACCCTGCAAGAATATGACACGCCTTTTGAGACCCTGATAGTACACAGTATTTTTTCTTTTAAATGTAATAAACTGTACATCACCCTGCAAGAATATGACACGCCTGTTGAGACCCTGATAGTACACAGTATTTTTTCTTTTAAATGTAATAAACTGTACATCACCCTGCAAGAATATAACACGCCTTTTGAGACCCTGATAGTACACAGTATTTTTTCTTTTAAATGTAATAAACTGTACATCACCCTGCAAGAATATGACACGCCTTTTGAGACCCTGATAGTACACAGTATTTTTTTCTTTTAAATGTAATAAACTGTACATCACCCTGCAAGAATATGACACGCCTGTTGAGACCCTGATAGTACACAGTATTTTTTCTTTTAAATGTAATAAACTGTACATCACCCTGCAAGAATATAACACGCCTGTTGAGACCCTGATAGTACACAGTATTTTTTCTTTTAAATGTAATAAACTGTACATCACCCTGCAAGAATATAACACGCCTGTTGAGACCCTGATAGTACACAGTATTTTTTCTTTTAAATGTAATAAACTGTACATCACCCTGCAAGAATATAACACGCCTTTTGAGACCCTGATAGTACACAGTATTTTTTCTTTTAAATGTAATAAACTGTACATCACCCTGCAAGAATACGACACGCCTGTTGAGACCCTGATAGTACACAGTATTTTTTCTTTTAAATGTAATAAACTGTACATCACCCTGCAAGAATATGACACGCCTGTTGAGACCCTGATAGTACACAGTATTTTTTTCTTTTAAATGTAATAAACTGTACATCACCCTGCAAGAATATGACACGCCTGTTGAGACCCTGATAGTACACAGTATTTTTTCTTTTAAATGAAATAAACTGTACATCACCCTGCAAGAATATGACACGCCTGTTGAGACCCTGATAGTACACACACATGTAGATGTCTATTGACCCCATGACAATATACATTAAAGTAACCTACAAAAATATTACATACATGTTGAGAAAATGACAGCAATACATCACTCTCAAAAATATCACGTGCATGTCGACGATATGACAATGAAAATAGCAGTGCACCCTAAAGAGGTATCACATGCACGTTGACGATATGAAAATAAACACCCGCTGAACAGCACCATACAACAGTAACACATGCGTGTTGATGCCATGAAAAGAAAGAGAATGCTTACCCCCCCCCCCCCACACACACACACACACAAAGAAAAAAAAAAAAGAAGAAAGAAACAAAACAAGCAGAAGAAGAAAAAAAAAGAAATAAAGAAAACAAGAAAGAAGAAAAAGACACAATTTATTATGTGATGACACCATTAGAATGAACACAACACAAGACCCTAGAGAAGTACCATACATATAGGTTTATGAGGTGACAGATAACAGCATAATACCTTACAAACACACTTCTTACGTGTTGACACCATAACAGTGGACACAGCAGGCAGCAAAATATCACGTGCCTATTGGCGCTGTTACAATAAACATAGAACATCACTCTTCAAAAAGATGCCATATACTTCTTGATGCCTTACAAAAAAGACAGTACATTAAAGTACAAAAATACTTTATGACTGTTGACATCTTAACAATAACCACAACACAGCATTCTACAAAAAAAAATGCTACACACCTCTAGACACCTTGACAATAAACACAGTACATCACCATACAAAAACAGCACATGCGTGTTGATGCCGTGATCATGAACACATTACACCACTCTTCGAAAATACCACGTGTGTGTCAAACCATGACAATAAACAAAGTACCTCATCCTACAAAAATACCACATGCCTGTTAAATTCGCGTTGATGCCATAGAATATTCCAGTCCACTGACAAAGCGTAAAATGAACATGGATCGTGAATCCCAGCCTTGCGTCCACATATCCATCACCAACAGAGCGGAATGCAGAAGTATGGATATTGATCTGGCCGCCAGTGACTGGATATGATAGCAGGCCCCTGGCAGCCCAGACGACTGGATGTGCTCTGCTCAGACATCCAGGAGGGAGCATGGTGTAGGCTTTGGTACCACAGAACGGAATGCACGTGCCATAAAATGCAGTAAGATGGGCTTGAAAGTACCATAATGTTTTTCCAACCTTACCAACAATGCAGCTATATAAGTCATACTCAGTGGATTAAAACGTAGTGCATGCTGTCTAATACATCACATGTTGAAATAATCCTGACATTGACGATTGTATAGTGATATTGATGGGATCCGAAGATATTGATGATTTTGTACTAATAAGGAGGATGTTATAGCGGGATTGAAGATTGTATGGAGCAGAAATGGCTACATCCCCGCTGTTTGTATTCCTGGATTGTCCACACTAGAAAAAAGTCAATTTCTTTTCGTTTGCATTACGTTACCCAGAGACCATCGCTAAACATCTGAACACCTTTTTTGAGCTGTAAATAGTAAAGTCCTTTAATCTACATGCTAAGAAGACGGACGTGATCTCTAGAAGACAAAACGATGATTTTCTAGGGGGAAATAGTAGAAACGGCAGGACTAAGATGATCACACACACACACACACACACACACACACACACACACACACACACACACACACACACACATACATATATATATATATATATATATATATATATATATATATATATATATACAACGCGCACGCGCACACACTCACACACACACACACACACACACACACACACACACACACACACACACACACACACACACACACGCACGAGCACGCACGCACGCATGCACAGACAGTCACACACACACACACACACACACACACACACACACACACACACACACACACACACACACACACACATGCACGTACGCACGCACGCACGCACGTACGCACACAGAAACACGAGTAATTCGAAAGCAATTTCAAGAATGGAAACTGTCTGTATACTTAGATGCTCTGAACAACAACACTGAATTTCAACAACTTCAGCAGAAATAGACGGCAAAAAGTAGATCCATTGTAAACAAACATGGCTGTCTGTAGTGTTTGGGCTTAATGCGCTTTTCTGTAATGCTCATGAGAGCTGGGCAGGACAGGACGAGGTGTAGTCTGTTTAATGTGATTCTTTATATAAAAGACAATATAAATCACAGTTATTACATTGTCGATATCTTAAATGACGGATGGATTATACAAATATGCCCAAACCGAATTTTGCTATTACGTGTATCAGGTGCTTATGTTAAGTACTTTTCAGGTCATGAGCATCGCAAAATTTCCTGTGAAAATCAAACCTGTCACTGCTATGAATACGGTTATACCATTAATGCCATCTGCAATCAGCCAGCCATTGATGTAAAAAGTCATGAAAACACTTACATATGACCAATCCCTTGATTCAGACGGACAAAATCCAGTTCCATATTCAAACAGACAGAGGCCTACTTGATCCCTTGATTCAGACAAACAAAATCTAGTTCTATATTCAAACAGACAGAGGCCTACTTGACCCCTTGATTCAGACAAACAAAATCTAGTTCTATATTCAAACAGACAGAGGCCTACTTGATCCCTTGATTCAGACAAACAAAATCTAGTTCTATATTCAAACAGACAGAGGCCTACTTAATCCCTTGATTCAGACAAACAAAATCTAGTTCCATATTCAAACAGACAAAGGCCTACTTTAGTCACCCATTACTTTTACGTTTAGTATCTTAGTCATATAACAAATTGTTCGCTTTACGAGGAATTCTGATGTCGTCCATTTGTATCAATCTGAGCCAGCAGTGAATACATATGACAGCAGAAACAATATAAATGGGAAATCAGTTTCAGCATAGATAAAATCACCTGAGTCCGTCTGTCCGCACCAAGAAACCTTTTGTGAACAAATATATGTACAGATTCACAACAGATAGTCACTTTTTCTAGTCTCTATAGTTCAGAGCTCCTCGGTACTATCGATCGGCTAAATAAACGAGACGGAGAGAGAGAGAGAGAGAGAGAGAGAGAGAGAGAGAGAGAGAGAGAGAGAGAGAGAGAGAGAGAGGGGGGGGGGTCATGGTGAAGGGAACGCTGCAAAAATGAAAGCCGTGTTCTAAAGCCATTCCATCTCCCAGCACAATGGTCACAAAAACCACTCAGACACTCGCCATCCTTTCATCCTTGATACCACCATCCTTTATCTCACATCGCTCCAGGCCTCCTGATAAATTCTCATCTGACAGCGCTCTAGATACAAGTGAAGATGACAGCTCCACTGCCTGCTTTCACAGACGGGGTGACTGTTCCTTTCTATGGCAGACAGGAACAAACGTACATTGGATGAGACTGGCGGAACGTTGTCTGGCTTGTAGTTACTTTTGAAAAAGCTAATAAGAAAGAACTCCTGAGGACACATGGAAAGGATTAGGAGTGCATGGGATTGAACATGAAAAAGTGCATTCCCTTGAGAGGCGGTCCTCAATGTAACGTTTCCAGTTTGATCTTCCAGTAAGACCAGAGTCCCTTCATACATCCCTTGCCCTCTTCAGACCCTCCCCAACCTACATAAAATGCATCCCTGAAGTACAAGTCTCTAGGAAAGGTTTGGGCATTCATACTTCAAACAAGATGGAAGGCAGCGGTCCTTCCAGGAACAAACATTCCAGCCTAGGAAAAGAACAACAGACTTATCCCCTGGCAAATATCAGTGGACTGATTCTCCGGATCAAAAGAAAATCAGGCTGGCTCACAAATAGACACTGCCTCATGGCCTTAGTGTGTTCAATCCTTGGAACAACAGTCCTGGTGTTTATCATGAACAGAGGAACCTGGGTGGTCAGTCACCACTATCTGTTATTTCTGTGTCATCAAAAAAGGCGCTGGTTTTGCAGTATGACAATTTGTAAGCCATCAGAATCCATAATTGAGGAGTTATCTTTGCAAATAAAAATCGAATATTCATTGTTTTAATTCTTGTTATGCGTAATGCTATATATCAAGTTTCAGAGACAGTCATTTTCATAAAACTGACTCTGGAAGATGCCAAAGGTTTGTTAGGCAGGTCTGTAATCACGGTTTCAGACCTATCGTTTATTATGACGTCATGGAAGGGTTAGGTGGCAAAGGCGTACAAGGACTTGGAGGCGACCGTCCAAACTTTCAATGAATGTTTGGATATTTTCTTTCAGGGCGGGTGGGAAGGCACAGAAAACACAAGTTCATTACCGCAACCCATGCAAAAACATGGCACTAATAATAATGCTTTATTCCTAATTGAATAGCATGTGATTAGTAGGTAAATAGCATATGAAGAGTCTATATGAGAAAGCGCATGTGTGCACGCACATGCATACACATACACACTTCATAAAAGGCACACACGCAAAAACTATAGTCACACGTTGTTAAACGGCTGACTGGCAAACCTCGTCAAAGAGAATGGGATGCTCACGGCGGATTGGGCGCAGATGGCTGGGTGGGTGAGTGGGTTGGGTTTTGGGGGAGGTCGGTGTCCTCCAAAACGTGAACAACACTTGAACAGACAAAACATGATGGCTAGAGAATAACTGGGAAGTATGGAGAGAGAGAGAGAGAGAGAGAGAGAGAGAGAGAGAGAGAGAGAGAGAGAGAGAGAGAGAGAGAGAGAGAGAGAGGTGGGCAGGGGAGTGGGGAGTGTTGTGGGGCAAAATGAAGGGGAGGGGGAAACACGTTACCTCGATTGACTAATAAAAGCGCATTAGGCTTCGTACACTGTGCCTTTTAGTTTTATTTTTTGTTTGATTAATTGTTTATATTTTTTTTTCGAAACTGTAATACAAGAAAGCACATTAGGCTAAGGGTTTTTATCCTCTAATGTAACTCATCACTAATGCACAAAACATAATACAGCCATGAGGTCAACTCCTTAACAACTCATAGAAAGTGCACAGATCACATAACACTGAAGTGAATTCTCAAAACTAACACAGAGAACACAAACATCACAACAGTAAGGTAACTCCTGAAACAACGCATAGAACACAAACGTCATTCTGTAATTCATCCTCGCAGCTACCTCAAACAGCATAAACAATCCACAGAATCACATAGCGTAATACTTTGAGGTACCTCCTCAAAACTAAACATGGTGACTTTAAAACTACCACAAAGAACGCAGACCCCATGACGTTGAAGTAACTCCGTTTTGACACTGACGACACATCATACCATACACCATGCTTTTTTGTCTAACTGTATCACACAAAAACGCGTAAACAACAGTCAAGTGTAGCGAGCAGGTCTACTTAGATCAGACCTATCTAGGACAGGTCTAATTAAGACAGGCTAATCACACAGACAGATAACTGCTGAGTCGTGGCTCGAGCATGAGTGATCGTCCCCCTCTTAGAGTCTTGAGCATGTGCTCACCTGCTCAAGACCTTTCATCTTCTTCACTTGGCTTACCTGGGGGTTCATCAGATAATCACATAAGACATCTGCTGTGACTTTGAAAAAAACAACAACTATGAAGCATGCGTTCCTGTAGAACTTCGCTATCTGCAAGGCCCCGTCGACCGATCTTTTCTTTCTCTCCTCAAATACACATCCTACAGGTGAAAGATCTCCCTGAGCTCTCTGTTCTTTGCTCAGCATGCATGGTTTTCTTGAACAGGTACAAAATAAAATAAAGCGAAACAAAACTCCAATTAGAGTCATTGGAGAGTGAGTCAAGGAGGTCAAGTTCTTTGCATACCTGGGCAGTGTGGTCGATAGATGATGGAGGGATACAGAGGGAAGGGGTACAGAAGGATATTTGGAGAGAT
>CM065717.1:12014458-12019458 GCA_033310375.1 Conus canariensis
CTATTCATTGACAATTAAGCTTTCCTCAAGCGCCTCGCCACAAATTAACATGCGTGACACACACGACATCGTGAACTCTTAAATCGTTAAATGAAGAGGCACGAAGCACAGCCACAGCAATAAGAAAATGGCTGAGAAACTCGCCTGCACTTTCAGACACAAAGGCCACTGCACTGATTTAACTCGGCGTGCAGAAGCACTGGGGACACCATGGTGGCAGCGTGCCTTGAAAACAGTATGATGGGCATGCGGATGGCACATAAATGACATCGCCATGAACAGTTCAGCACGAAACAGAATGCAACATCCGTGTTGATACCATGGGAACAAAATTCATGTACATGTAGGCGCTATGACAATGAACAAATTCGCCATTCTACAAAAATACCACATGTGTGTTGATTGCCATGACAAAGAAGAAAATACACCATCCTGCAAAAATACCACATGTGTATTCATTGCCATGACAATAAAAAAAAACGCCATCATACAAAAACATTGGGGTGGATGCCACAGACAGAAAGTTCCAGTTCACCGACTGAGCGTCAAAAAAGGACATGGATTGTGAATCCCAACCCTGCTTCCACGTATCCATCACCACCAGAGCGGAATGCAGAAGTATGGACATTGATCTGGCCGCCAGTGACTGGATATGATAGCAGGCCCCTGGCAGCCCAGACGACTGGATGTGCTCTGCTCAGACACCCAGGAGGGAGCATGGTGTAGGCTTTGTTACCACAGAACGGAATGCACGTGCCATAAAATGAACTCAGATGGGCTTGAAGGCACTGTGATTTTTTTTTTATACCTTACCAACATACAGCTATATAGGTCATCACACTTAGTGGCATAAAACATAAGCGCAAGCAATCCCATAGATCAGCTGTTAATATGATTCTGACTGTTTTTTTTTTTTTTTTAATACGATTTTGATGGGATTCTACTAATATCGATGACTACGTATGATATTGATGATGTTATACTCATATTGGAGACTGTCTTGAGCAGAAATGTCCATACCATACAGTTTATAATCCTTGACTCTCCGAACAGGGCAAAAGTCAATTTCTCTCTGAACTTGTTTTGAGTGACAAAGTTCTTGGGTTTTCACTCTGAGAAGACAACCATAATTTCTAGAAGAACAAACCATAATTGATTCTATGATGGGTATAGTAGAAATAACATCAATTTCTCTCTTTCCTTGCATTAAGTTAGCTGGAGACCATTAATGGTGTACTCTCCGAACATATTTTTGAGCACTCTAAGTGATAAAAGTCTTTGGTTTTCATGGTAAAAGCTAGCCATAGCTTCTAGAAGCAAAGACGATGGTTTTAGAGTGAAAATGATAGAAATAAATAGACTAAGAGGATGACAGACAGAACACACACACACACACACACACACACACACACACACACACACACACACACACACAAACACTCACACACACACACACACACACACACACACACACACACACACACACACACACACACACTATTACATATACAGAACACTTATCCAAATCATTTAAAGATATATACAGATGGTTCACTCCTAGAAGATCACCGGGCAGGTTCAGCTTTTGTAATACCAGCGATAAAAAAGGAAAAGTCATACTACATTGGTAAAAATCGATCCATCTTTACTGCTGAACTTATTGCTATTCTTATGGCTCTCAATTACATAGTTGATTTTCCATTACAGTTTTTTCAAATCTTATTTTGTGTAGATTCTCAATCGGTACTCTATGCTTTAAGATCTTCAGATTACAAGAAAAAGACCAAAATTATGTTAGAAATCAGTCAATTAATTCATATCTTAACTTTAAAAGGGACCAAGGTTTCCTTCTGCTGGGTTCCTTCACATCTTGGATTTTCTTCAAATGAGTGGGCTGACAAAGTAGCAAAAAAGGGTGCAAGGCAAGGCACAGAATCCACTGAAATTCATGTTCCCTTATCCATTCAGGAGGGTTATCACTTGCTGGAACAAGCAGTATGGAGTAGAATTAAAGGCTATACCCTGAGAAAAGATAGACTCTCCAAGAATAAGTATATTGATTCTCGTGGTTTGGATAACAAATCATATTTGAATCATACTGACGTAATCAAATTTAGACAGATTAGTTCGCTATCTTACAGGATAAAACTTAATGCGTTCATCACAAAATACAGTAAAAATGTTAGATGTTTATGTGGTGATCAAATTTCTAGCAAGCACATCATTTTTGAATGTCAGAGGTTAAGACCTATCTTACCAGTGATTTCTGAAAATTGTATTGAAGGCGTTTTCAAAAATGCTACTAGTTTGTTTAATATTGCGAAATGTTTACTTCATAGTCCTGTAGGACATTTGTTATAGGCAAGTTGATTGTAATTTTTGTTAATGCTCATTTTTTCTGCCTCCCCCCCCCCCCCCCCCCCCCCCCCGTCTTATCAAAGAGACACAAATACATACACACATGATACGGTACCCCTCCCCTCCTCCTCCTCCCGATCCCCTCCCTCCCCCCTCCCCTCCCCCCGTCTAATATCACTATGTGGATAGACGTTAAATTGAAGACAACAACAACACACACACACGCACACACAGAGGCACACACACACACACACACACACACACACACACACACACACACACACACACATACACACAGACACACAGACACACACACACACACACACACACACACACACACACACACACAGAGGCGCGCGCGCATACACACACTCACACACACACACACACACACACACACACACACACACACACACACACACACACACACACACACACACACAGAGAGAGAGAGAGAGAGAGAGAGAGAGAGAGAGAGAGAGAGAGAGAGAATTGTACATTTAAAAAAAATTCCTACGAATTATTGCCAATATTTTATAACTGCACGAATATGCAGTCATAGCTAATGAGTGAGAAGAGAGAGAGAGAGAGAGAGAAGAGAGAGAGAGAGAGAGAGAGAGAGAGAGAGACAGACAGACAGACAGACAGACAGACAGACAGACAGACAGACAGACAGACAGAGAGGGAGTAAAGTAAGTGGGAGGGAGTGTCATGGAGTAAGAGAGGTCGAGGAATGACGGGTGGCATCTTTCTGTGTCAGATTCCTTCATCAATAAGTACATTAGGCATAGCAAGAAAGAAAGAAAGAAACAAACAAGCAAGCCGAAACCCCACAAACAAACCAAAACAAACGAAGAAAATTAAAAGCAAACCACCCCCACACAAATCCAGCACAGAGATATAAGGCAATAGATTATTTCAGCCACGGAAAAGCCTTGTTTCGGCAATGACTGGTATTTATGCAATACCTATTACAGTCACAACCTAATGGCTGCCGTAATTGATGAGCCGAGCAGCGACCTGGCCACAAATAGCTCAGGAGTGCCAGGCTGATCAGGAGATATTGGCAACGCATTAGTCGCTGTGATGTTTGCTCGTTATCTCTGTGTAAAAATCAATGCATTTCTGCGGAGAGTTTTGAGAGAATGATGTGTCAAGGAATGAAGAAGTGCACAATGTCTGGGGCTTTGACATCGGGACGAGCCAGTGAGTCAGACTGATGTCATTGTGAAATGGGTTATTGGTGATTCCTGTGACCTAGTGGGCCTGATGATGCAGGAATTGTGTTTTTGATTTGATTCACATTGTGTACAGTCCAAGAGACCATACAGGCCACATCAGGGCTGTAGATACAGTGTGAAAATGGAGGGAGAACAAGGCTGCACGAGCAAATAAAAAAAAACTTGGTTACAAAATGAATCCACACCCAGCTGTTATGAAATACCTTACAAACATCAATTCTCAATTACGTATGATATATTGGATGGAATTTATTTATTTTTATTTATTTTTTTTAATACATATTTTATTACAAAACATAAGAACAAATTACAAGTAAGGAATACAAAACGCATAAACGCATACTTATCGCAGTAAGACAATAACAACTGCAAAATATACATCATCATCATCATAATCATCATTATCATCATCTTCATCATCGACATCTTCAACATCATCACCTTGCTGCTACTGTGAATATTAACACCATCAATAGAACTACTACTGCCACCACAACTACTACTGTTATTACTTCTACTACTATTAAAGTGATAACGGTCACTTAATAAACACTGTATGCGTTGTTGTTTTTTTTTAAAGTCTTATCATAGACATATATAAACACACTAATAACCAGAAAGGGTAAACACAAAAAGATTAATAGTTAAATAAGTGAAAACAAAATGACTAAACCGAGCAAATAAATTAGTCAAACAGGGAAAACAATGCAACTGACCGTTGTCATGTCATTTAGAAACCTTACCAGAAAAAAAAGCATTAATCCAATAATAAAAATATGGGAGCCACTGTGTAACGAACTTTGTGATGGACATTTGAAGAGCTGCAGCATACTTTTCTATTTCATATCTTGCTTTCAAATACACGATGAAAATTTGAAATAATGGCAAATCTTTTTCATATTTACATTTGTAAATATAGAATTTGGCATGTAACAGGATTAAGTCAAATGTTTTATCTGATCTAAAATCATTGTCACAACCAAACAGGACAATATTTGCATTCAACAGTAGATTCATAGTTTCGCATTTTCTATTCATTTCATTTTGAAATTCTTGCCAAAAAGTTTGAACATGAGGGCAGTACCAAAATAAATGTTGAATGTTTTCTGTTTCTCTCTTACAAAAAGAACATTTTTCTGAATTTTCAATGCCCATGTTTTTCAAAACAATATTGGTTGCTAGTATCCTATTGTTAATTCTAACCTGAAACCATCTTAACTTAATATCTTTTATCTGTTGGATTTTCTGAAAAGTTTTAGCCCAACTGACATCCTTCGGTAATCTTTCATTCCATTTATTGCAAAAAGTTGGCTCTAGAGTGTCTTGATTCAGTAGATCATAATAAAGTGAGGCTCCTCTTGAAACTGAACATATCACAGACATTAGTTTACTTGACTCACC
>CM065717.1:12039458-12049458 GCA_033310375.1 Conus canariensis
TCTTTCCTTAAATCTTCTGCATTAATATACACCACATTATTTCCTTCATTCTTTTCTTGTCTGAGGCTCGTTCTTTTTTTTATTTTATCTTTTTCCTTTTTATGTTTATCCTTATCTTTCTTCGCCTTTCCTCCTTGATTTTTTTTCCTTCGCCCTCTTCATTTGTCCGTCTGTTCTATCCTCATTCCCCTCCCCCCCCCCTCACTCACTCCCTTCCTCACGCCTTTTCCCGTCCTACCCTACTCCCCCCCCCCCCCTCTCCCATCGCTCTGTTTGTCTCTATCAATCTGTTCATCTGTCCGTCCAGCTATCTGTCTGTCTTTCTTTCTTCCTGTCTGTCTGTCTCTGTCTCATTCTCTCCCTCCTCCCTCCCTCCCTCTCTCTCTCTCTCTCTCTGTCTCTGTCTGTCTGTCTGTCTGTCTGTCTGTTTCTCTCTCTCTCTCTCTCTCTCTCTCTCTCTCTCTCTCTCTCTCTCTCTCTCTCTCTCTCTCTTCTCTCTCTCTCTCTCTCTCTCTCTCTGCTATTGCTCTTATGAGGCGAAGTAGCTGTTCCCTGGAGCTGCGTTGGACACAGGGATGGAGCAACAGCATGATTTCCTCCAATGGAAGAGGAACGATGGACAACATCTCTCCAGTTCTGAATCTGGATGTGCATACGATTTGGTTTTCTATCCACCACCTGTAAGAGACTCGCTTGACATTGAATTTCATGAACGCTATCTTTAAAATGCGTGATATTTAATTACGAATCTGTTTGAGAAATATTATGTAAAACTTGCTAATGTTGCAGGGAGTTTGAATAAACAAGCAGCCTTTTGTCGCACAAGTTACACGACGTCACAAACTCCTTGTCTTCTGTCGCTTACTTATAGTCTGGCCTGCAAGCAGGTCATGAACTCCACTGCTCTGGCATGCCTCCTTTTCCTTCCTTTTTTGCAGCATGGTCAAGCGAAGCTGTTTGCTATAAATATCGAGAGACTGGCAGGGATTCCTTGAAGGTCTGGGATCTATCACACCTTTCAAAGAACCAGATCTTGATGATGTATTTTTAATCTGCCTTTTTCTTTGCCTTTCTTCTGCACAATCACCAGGCTGTGAGAATCCGATAGCTGTTCCAAGTGTTGGTCATAAGGATCTGACAGAACCCAACGCCAAATTGTCAGCAGGCTCCAAGAACCCCATGGTTGTCCCAAGAGTTATTATCAACTAGACCATGGCAAAGCTAGAGTTGTCGCAGGAGTTGGTCAGCAGACCGTGAGAAGCCTACAGAAGTCCCATGACATATTTACTGGATTGTAGGAACTCTACAGTTCTCTGAAGAGTTAGTAACTAAGGTGTGTGAACACTACAGTTGGTCAAACAGTTGGTCGACGGACTGTTGGAACTCTACTGTGGTCCCTAGAGTTGGTCACCAGGCTATTGGAACACTACACTGGTCCCATGAGTTAGTCACTGGGCTGTGGGAATCCTACTGTGGTCTAAAGGGTTGGTCAGCACGCCGTGGAAGCCCTACATTTGTCCCGAAAGTTGGTCACCAGGTTGTGAGAACCCTACAGCTTCTCTAAGAGTTGTTCATTAGGCAGTGGGGACCATGCATTTGTGTCAAGAATTGGTCACCAGGCTGTGGGAATCCTTTAGTTGTCCCAACAGTTTGCCATCAGGCTGTGGGAACACTCGAGGTGTCCCAAAATCTAGTCGCACGAAAGTGATATTAGCATATGCAAGGCTTTGGCACTGCTGTGAGTAGCTGAGCCATGGACACTACAGAATCACCTGTTTTAGTCATTATCAGTCATCATCATCATCATCATCATCATCATCATCATCATCATCATCATCATCATCATCATCATCGTTGTCGTCGTCATCGTTATCTTCTTCTTCTTCTCCTTCGTCCCCTCTCCTCCTCTTCCCCGTTCTTCTTCTTCTTCTTCCCCGTTCTTCTTCTTCTTCTTCTTCTTCTTTCTTCTTCTTCTTCTTCTTCTTCTTCTTCTTCTTCTCCCTCCTCCTCCTCCTCCTCCTCCTCCTCCTCCTCCTCCTCCTCCTCCTTCTTCTTCTTCTTCTGTTAGAAATATCAAATTTGATTTTTCTGTTCTTTCCTTTTCCCCCTCTACACCCCCTCCCCTTTCCTGCGACTCCATTCCCGATTTTTTTCTTATGGAACGTCAAGAAGCTCCTGCACATAATTGTAAAGAACAGAACATGAAGCTGCAGACAGCCTCCACTTAACGTCGGGAATGACGAAGCCAAACAACGCCCGGAATTCAGTGAGCATTAGCTGAGGCAACCACGCTGTGTCACCATTCGCATAATCTTGGCCAAGACATGGTCCGTAAATTAGGAAAACAGATTTTCTTTTCTATGTTGTGTAAGTATGGTTCAAAATGAAACTCAAAATAAGAAAAAGGAGAAAATTATGTGGGGGAAAAATAAAGTAATGTACGAACATCTTGCTTTTTTTAAATACAGAAACTATTCGCTTTTTTTAACCTGCACAAAGGGTACATGAATTGAACACAACTGAGTCTCTCTCTCTCTCTCTCTCTCTCTCTCTCTCTCTCTCTCTCTCTCTCTCTCTCTCTCTTTCACACACACACACACCACACACACACACACGCACGCACGCACGCAAGCACGCACGAACGCACGCACGCACGCACGGACGCACGCACGCACGCACGCACACGCACACACACAACACACACACACACACACACACACACACACACACACACACACACACACACACACACAATTTGCGCAAAGCTTCACGATTTGACATGTTCGTATTGATTTTTGTTGATGTGTTGTCTGTCTGATTAGGGTCTGTTTGTTTGTCGTTGTTTTCAAGCATTTTCAGTTTAGAACTGATTGCTTTGGCTGCGAATAAAATCCAAAGGATAGCTCTCTCTTCTTTTTAAAGAATACTGCAACAATGAGGAAGAAGGAGGAGAAAAATCAGAAATCGTTTTCTACCTTGGCTGACCTTTCTCATGATATGCGCACGGCTGTAGCAGCTGATGTCACTGGGCTGTATGGTAATGTCCTTTTCCAATAGTTCGTTTGAGCACTGGGAAGTTCCGTTTGGGGACTGGGATTACAGCGCGGGAGGAAGTGGAAGTGTACAGGAAGATAATGTTGGTAGAGACCAGAAAGAATACTTTGGGACAAACCCGTGCATCAGTATTTGGATGCAAAGTTACATTTATGACATTTTCGGAGTTCGGGGGGGAAGGGGGGGGGGGGGGGTGTTCGCAGTTATTTATCAAAACACAAAAATGAGCCAAACCTCGACTGGATGCAACGTTATACATCCATCCCGGAAAGGGACTCCCGTCCTGCCTTAGGCATGTCCGATCTATGATACACAGAGCACCGCAGTCAGTGTGATTGTATTTCATCCTCATTAGCTATATTTTATTCAGTTTTTTTTTTTCAAACCTTCTCTTTCTCCCATTCTCTGTCCAGGTTACAACAGAGGAAAATGAATGATGGCGTGCAAGGCTCTGATGAATAATGGCGTGCAAGGCTCTGATGAATAATGGCGTGCAAGGCTCTGATGAATAATGGCGTGCAAGGCTCTGATGAATGATGGCGTGCAAGGCTCTGATGAATAATGGCGTGCAAGACTCTGATGAATAATGGCATGCAAGGCTCCGCGCAAACAGGCGAGAAACTCCAACGAGAAACCTCCCCCACCATCCCAACTAACCCCCGCCCATCACCCACCCTCACCCTCCCCTCCCTATTCTAATCGACTATTTTTCTCCCTGTCCTTGTTCAGAGACAGTGGCGCCCCTGAGCAAACACAAGGGGCCCATCCAGTAAATCAGGTTCTGAAGGTTACCTTCGATTTTGTCTGTCCGTGCCCCGGTGCGAGGGATAAACACTCCCTGTCAACTTTCACCCTTTTCCCGTCAAACAGTGTGAGAAGGGGATGGGGTGAGGGTGGGGGATAATTAGCCCCTGTCATTTTATCCCCTTCCCTTGTCGACTGAAGTAAAGGATAAATATGGTCTGTCCGTTTCAACCCCTTTCTTGTCAGCCGGTGTAATGCATACTGTGCCCCGTTTCATGTTCACCCCCTGCAAAACGTTCTTCAAGCACCGAAACAAAGAACCAAATATTTGATTTCATAAACAATGCAGAATCATGCATTCACAAACGCAAAATAGATAAATCACCCAATAAATCTATTCCTAACACTGTCAGCATCAGCAAAGGTATTAAAGCGATGAGCACTGTCTCGTTTCTACCGATCTCATCTAAGCTGGTATTCCTACAAAACATTCTTTGACTCTTCTTATGAAAAAAAAAATTACACAATTGTTATTCGACAAGAAAATAACTTTTCATCTTCCCATTAACGGGTGCATCATTACTAACAATGTGATGACTGTCAACCTCATCGCCGTCACTGTCACCATCGTCATCAATGTATTGGCGTTGATCCGTTCTTGAAACACATTTACTGTTAATCGTTGACCTTTGATTTCCAAACCTGTCATGAAAACAAAGAGAGAGAGAGAGAGAGAGAGAGAGAGAGAGAGAGAGAGAGAGAGAGAGAGAGAGAGAGAGGAGGGTGGGAGGGAGGGAGGTGGTGGTGGTGGATCAAATCAAATTAAATTTTTAAAAAACCATAGTAATATATCCTTAAAAATGACTAAAATATCAAATCAAATCTGTCTTACAAAGAAAGCAAAACTCACCAGCCGCCGTGGCGAAGTGGTTAGCGTCGCGGACTCCCGGCTGGGAGGTCGTGGGTTCGAATCCCATCAGAAGTCATGTGGGTTTTTCTGCCCCGACCGGCTCCTACCCAGAGTTTTAGTTGCTGCGGACTCAGTTGGGAAGACTGGGACCACACAGTCGAGTTTCATCCACTTAATGGATGCGTTTCTGAGAGTGTTGCTCAAATTTCCTGACCAACACTGCAGGTGTCTGTATCTCTCGGGCCTGGTTGACGCCGGGATATATTATGAAAGGAAGCGTAGAGTACCGCCCTGTCATGTAGTCTCAGACCGAAATGGAAATCCGTAGCATCATCTTAATCATCCTCATTCTCATCGATCAGAAAAAAAAAAAAAGTCTCAAATTCTGTGGCCCTTCATGCCCTGCTCTCATGGTGACCTCAATTTCGATGCCCTCTCCACGTCTGTGGTCTTGGTTTGGTTCCGTCGGGGTCACCGGTATCGGCGAGTCCATGGGAGCTGTCGTTGGACGGACGTGGTGGCGCCCTCCGGAGTGAGAGCTCACTCTCGCCGGCTCCGCGACTAAGCAATTATTGTCGTCAGTAGGGGGCTTAGTAGGTGGTGTCCTGCATATGTTAGATCAGAACAGGCGCCACTGAACACCACCGAAGTGACTCGGCAGCAGTGCAGTGTCTCCTCCGGTGGGTTGCCTCTTGACGACTTGACATTGACTGCTCCCTGTGGATTGCCGGTGCCGGGGCTGCGGCGGGGCCGACCGGGCTGTGGCTGTGGACGGGGTGTCGGAATGAGCGGCGTGGGTGCACTGCCTCTGAGGTGGCGCAGAGGTTGGGACAGCAAAAAAAAGAGAAAGCAAAACTCAAAAAAACATCATAACACAAAAAAAATGGAAAGGTAAAATAATGTTCAACAAAACACAGGGAAGGAAAATCATAATAAAAGGAAAACCAAGAAGGCAAACCATTATAAAACAAATTACACAATGCATCATGACAAGTAAACAAAAAACATCCAGCAAAACAATTCCATGAGGGCGTGGGACACCAGAATGTCGTGCCTCAGAAAAAAGCGAAACGAAATAAAAGTGGAATCTGCGTTCAACATTGGGATGTAAATTTGCACTGTTACATCATTTACAGACCCAAATTTTCACCACATCAACCGCTTTCTGGGTGTTTTTTTTTTTTTTTTTTTGCTTGCTTTGTTTTGTTTATTTATAGGAACCATTTTCTTTTTATTCTTCTCCTTGAGATCCTAACGGAGAGAGAGAGAGAGAGAGAGAGAGAGAGAGAGAGAGAGAGAGAGAGAGAGAGAGAGAGAGAGAGAGAGAGAGAGAGTGTGTGTAAATTTATTTTGGACAGTGTCTCCCCAAATGAGCATATTTCATTGTTTCAAAGAGCTTGTATTACTATTACAAACATTGTTAAGTGTGTAATTCAGATTACACAATTTTAACAAGATCACTGTTATGAATGATTGATATCGTCATTACAATACTTACTGCTACTATCACTGATATGAATATTATCACGTTTACTTCTACCTGTTCTCCAATTCGCCACTTCATTCTTCCGACCTTTCTTTCAGTGACTCTGTCTCTCTCTGTGTCTCTCTGTGTCTCTCTGTGTCTCTCTGTCTCTGTCTCTGTCTCTGTCTCTGTCTCTCTCTTTCTCTCTCTCTCTCTCTCTCACACACACACACACACACACACATACATGCACGCACATACGCACGCACGTATACACATACACACACACGCGCGCGCGCACGCAAACATACATGCACACGCACACACACACAGCTGCTGCTTCTGCTGCTGCTACTTTTACTGCTACTATTACTGCTACTACTACTATAACGACGACGACGACGATGACCACGACGACTGAAACTAATCATCATCATCATCATCATCATCATCATCATCATCATCATCATCATCATCATCATCATCATCACCCTCGTTGTTGTTGCTATCATTATTACTATCGTTATTATTATCATTATTATTATCATGAATCTGATTATTATGTTCATGATGATGATGATGATGATTATCACTAGCACTATCATTACTATAATAATAATAATAGTAGTAGTTGTAGTAGTAGTAATAATAACAGTAATAATGATAATAATAATCATCATCATCATCATTATTATTGTTGTTTTTGTTGTTGTTGTTATTATTATTACCGTTGTTGTTGTTGTTGTTGTTGTTATTGTTGAAACAGTATAAGCAAATTTCTTCAGAGCGGATCCATATGCCACTACACGTGTTACACTTCCAGTATAAAGACAAAAATAAAAGCACTTGTCTTGACATTACAAATGAAGTATGGGAATATGCTGAAGAGAGCTGCACATTTCCTTAAACACAGGGATTACGAGTAAGTATAAAAAAGAGTCAAAATCCCATAACCGAATTGTGATGGGGACAGGGACATGCTAGTGATTCACCGCCGCCCATCTCTCTCCTTCCGCCACCTTAACATTTCCTGAACTGAATCACGTATGCATTGACTGCTGGGTGGACAGAGAAGGTTTTCAAGCTGAAAAGATCTGACTCCGTGAGTAGTTGGAACTCATCACCTTCAGCTCTTCAGTGAACAATTCGCCAACAGCCGCCCGTCCACACCCCTCCACTATGATTGTGCTCGTCCGTCGATTCGAGTCGACGAGGACCACTTCAGTCATCTTGGGGGTTGAGGGGGAGGGGGGGATGATTTGTGGATACGTAGGTGGCTGATCAAGCTGATGCGTGCACGGAATGAGCGGTGACAGCTTGGACAGTGAATGATGGACCTCTTCTTGATTGCAGGCGTGGTCTTTCCTTGCCTGTCTGTATTGTTGCTGTGCTGGAGAGTGGGTGGATGTAAAGAGAATCAAAAAACTATGAACGCTGCAAAAAAGACAGGGAAACCAGCCGCCGTGGCGAAGTGGTTAGCTTCGCGGACTCCCGGCTGGGAAGTAGCGGGTTCGATT
Organism: Conus canariensis; assembly: GCA_033310375.1. Lineage (NCBI taxonomy): Eukaryota > Metazoa > Mollusca > Gastropoda > Neogastropoda > Conidae > Conus > Conus canariensis. The sequence goes on from CM065717.1 coordinate 12,047,149, forward strand.
CGCATCAGAATCATGTGGGATTCTTCTGCCCCGACCAGCTCCTACCCAGAGTTGAGTTTGCTATGGGCTCAGATGGGATGACTGGGACCACACAGTCGAGTTTCATCCACCTAATGGATGCGTCTCTGAGAGTGTTGCTCAAATTTCCTGACCAACGCTGCAGGTGTCTGTATCTCTCGGGCCTGGTTGACGCCGGGATATATTATGAAAGGAAGCGTAGAGTACAGCCCTGTCATGCAGTCTCATACCGAAATGGAAATCCGTAGCATCATCTTAATCATCCTCATTCTCAGCAATCAGGATAAAGAAAAAGTCTCACATTCTGTGGCCCTTCATGCCCTGATCTCATGGTGAACTCAGTTTCGATGTCCTCTCCACGTCTGTGGCCTGGGTTTGGGGTCACCGGTATCGGTGAGTCCATGGGGGCTGTCGCTGGGCGGACGTGGTGGCGCCCTCCGGAGAAAGAGCTTACTCACGCCGGCTCCACGACTAAGCAATTATTGTCGTCAGTAGGGGGTTTAGTAGGTGGTGTCCTGCGCATGTTAGATCAGAACAGGCGCCACTGAATACCGCCGAAATGACCGGCAGTAGTGCAGTGTCTCCTCCGGTGGGTTGCCTCTTAACGACTTGACATTGATTGCTTCCTGTGGATTGCCGGTGCCGGGGTTGCGGCGGGACCGACCGGGATGTGGCTGTGAACGGGTGTCGGAATGAGCGGCGTGGTTGTACTGCCACTGAAGTAGCACAGAAGTTGGGACAGCAAAAACAAAACAAAACAAAACAAAACAAAAACAATATATATATATATATATATATATATATATATATATATATATGTGTGTGTGTGTGTGTGTGTGTGTGTGTGTGTGTGTGTGTGTGTGTGTGTGTGTGTGTGTGTGTGTGTGGTACAGGTAGGAGGGGTTGGGAAGGGAGAATGGTGCAAGGGGAGGGAGGGGTCTTTGTGGTAAGGGAGAGAGCACCAAGAGGTGGAATGGAAGTGGGTGGGGCCAGGAGTGGCAGCAATGGTAGATGCACAATGACAAACAACAACAACAACAACAACAACAACAACAACAACAACAACAACAACAACGTTGCAGACAAAGGGGAAGAATGGTTGCCCACTTCATGTTGCCTCATTAACTATTACTGTTTAAACCACAGGAGACTTTTGGAAATAGTCAAAGTTCCCCTGGAAACTGTCTTATTCTGTCATTTCAGTCTATGAAGCAGATTGTGAATTGACTCAACTATTTTTGCCTTAGACAATCGCCCGGGCTTGGCTCCAATTGTCTATTATTGCTTCAGTTTTAGCCATTGCCACAACCCAAAACAGCTTCTCTGCTCCCCTTATCCCATTCTAACCGCCCCCCCCCCCCCCCCACCCCTTACTAGTAATGGCTAGTCTGTGCTGCCTAATGTGTTCCCTAATATACGGTTTTGGTTAGGAGGCCTCTTCTCTCTCTCTCTCTCTCTCTCTCTCTCTCTCTCTCTCTCTCTCTCTCTCTGTCCGTCTCAGAGGAGGACTGGGGGTACTTTTTAATTATGGAGGAAGAGGTGATGCACGTTGGGCTGTCAGCGGCCAGACTGTCCAATGGGGAGGAATGAAAGGGAGGGGAGAGAGGGGCATTTTAAGCTAGGGGGAGGGGAGGAAGGTTGGAGCTCGGCGTTACAATATTGACTCGTCCAGGTTGTCTGACGGGCGAGGTTGTTTGGGGTTAGGACGTGGTTTGGTTGGAAAGCATTTAATAGGAAAAGAGGAGCAGGCTGTCCCCTATTCCCCCCTCCCTTCAAACACAAGGGGAGGGAAGAAGTTTGGGGTGAATCCGAAAGAAACAAATAATGTAAGTAGCATTTGAGTGAATAAACATGATGCTAATGTTAATCCAAGCTGTGATACGAGTTACAAGTATATATTATGGTGTGAAAACAAACCAACAAAACGAAACATAAAACCAAACAACATCAAAAATCGGGGAAATCCGACTTTCAGAATCCTCCTAACACAATCATCTTCCCTGACCCTGTTCCCTTGGAGTAAAGAATAAAGTCACAGGCATTTCAGAAGAAAAAGGCACACTCATTTACGAGGTTGATAGTCTCTTACCCCTACCCCCATCCCTCTGCCATCCTCCCACTCACACCACCTCGTTGCTCTCCCCCCTCCCCCGATTCCCATCCTCCGATCTAACTTTACCGAGAAACTTTAGGACGTGGTAGGTCTGCTGCTGATCTCTCTGTCTGCGTCCTCTCTTCACGTTCCTGTTCAGCTCGTCTCTCTTGGCAATCAGTGCACTTTAATCCATTTTT
>CM065717.1:12056958-12066958 GCA_033310375.1 Conus canariensis
AGACTCCGGAGGATAAAAAAGGACGATTTGGGAAGGGAAGAAAGTGTAGTGGTCGGAAAAAGCATATAGAGAAGTATGGGGCAGAAATGACGGGAAATTTGGAAGGATGGAAAAGAATATAGGGATGTATAGAGGAAGGGTAGAGATTATTATAAACTGCGGAGGGAGGGAAGGGGAGGAAGGGCAGGGTTACAGTGAAGTACATAGGGTGAGTACAGGGAGGGATGGTGTTGTATGGAATTGTGGAGGATGGGAAAGGATGATGGGGAAGTGTGGGAGAAAGACAGGGCTTGCAGGAAAATGTGAAGGCAGGAAAAAAAGGTTTAGGGAAGTTTTAAGGAAAGAATGGGTTTGCAAGAAACTGTGGAGGAGGGGAAGGGGTTATATGGGAATGTGGAGGAAGCGCAGGGTTATATGGAAGTGCTGAGAAATGAATTAGATATAGGAATGTGCAGCAGACGGAAAGAGTTACTGTGAAGTGTGGAGGACGGGAGAGGATTGCGGGTCACTGTGGAGGAATATAACGGGTTAAAGCTAAGAATAAAATAAGGGAATAATTCAGATTGGGGAAAGGAAGACGGTCATGGGGAACTGTAACGAAAGTGAAATGATTATAGTGATGACTGAAAAAGGAAAAAGGGGTTACATTGAACTGTGCAGGAAAGAAAGGGATTATGGAGAGGTATGGAGCGAAAGAACGAGTAGCAGGGAATTGAAAGAAAAGGGAAGAGAGAGAGAGAGAGAGAGAGAGAGAGTGTGTGTGTGTGTGTGGAGAGAGGGGAGAGCGGGGGAGGAAGCTAAGGAGTTTTAGGGAACTGTGAATTGAGGGAATGGGTTTTAGAGTTTTAGGGAACTGTGAATTGAGGGAATGGGTTTTAGAGTTTTAGGGAACTGTGAATTGAGGGAATGGGTTTTAGAGTTTTAGGGAACTGTGAATTGAGGGAATGGGTTTTAGAGTTTTAGGGAACTGTGAATTGAGGGAATGGGTTTTAGAGTTTTAGGGAACTGTGAATTGAGGGAATGGGTTTTAGAGTTTTAGGGAATTATGAATTGAGGGAATGGGTTTGAGGAATCTGGGGAGGAGGAGTGTGGAGAAAGGAAGTAGCTATAGGAAACTATAGAAAAAGGAAGGAAGATATACGGAAGTGTGAAGAAGGAAAGGATTCTAGGAAACTGTGGAGAAAGAGAAGGAGTTACAGGAAAGTGTAAAGGGAGGGGAACATTGACAGAGGAAAGTGTGGAGAATGGGAGGGTATTATAGCGGAGTGTAAGGGAAAGATGAGAGCTGTAGAGAAGCGCGAAGGATAGTTAGGGGTCAAAGGTGACTGTGGAGGAGGGGATTGGATTATAGGGCAGTGCGGAGGGAGGAACGGGATGATACAGAACGGGGGAGCAAGGGAAGGGGGTACAGAGGAATGTGGAGGACTGAAAGAGCTTAGAGGGATGTGTAAGGGAAGGAAAAGGGGTGAAAAGAAAGTATAGAGGAATGGAGAGGACGCTTAGTGAAGAATGGGGGAAGGAAAGTGGTGCATTAGGAAGTCTGGCATAAGAAAAAGAGTGTATAGAGAATGAGGAAGGAGGGAAGGAATGCGTAGAGAAATTTGGAGGAAGACAAAGGATGTTCGGGGAAATCTAAAGGGAGGGAAGTGGTTAGGGGAAAATGTGAAAGGAGAAGAGAGAATGGGTTAAAATGAAACGTACAGGAAGGTAAGGGTGAGCAGGAAAGTCTAAAGAAAGAGGGGGGTGGGGCTTTTTGAGAAGTTGAAGGAAGGGAAATGATTTATAGAAACGTTTGAAGGGGAAATATATGAGATATAGGAGAGAAAAAAAAAAGAAGTTTGCTGTTGAGGGACGTATGGAGAGTCTTGGGTTAGCAAGAGGACTAGTACTAGTTTGTCCTATAGCCCAAACTATCTGTCTGTCTGTCTGTCTGTCTGCACTCCTTCTCTCTCTCTCTCTCTCTCTCTCTCTCTCTCTCTCTCTCTCTCATTTCATCCCATGCACTATGCCTGCCTCCCTGCCCTTCTTCTAGGCTTGTTTTCCTTCCTCAATCTCAGCTTAGTGGAGGGAATCGGGTGGAATGAGAATGTATGTGTGTGTGTGTGTGTGTGTGTGTGTGTGTGTGTGTGTGTGTGTGTGTGTGTGTGTGTGTGTGTGTGTCGGGGGGGGGGGGAGGGCGATGATAGACTGGTGGTGGTGGGGTAACTTATCGTGGGTAAAGATGTGTACTGTCCTGGATTAGTTGTTAATTCTTGTCTTTTTCCGTCTCTCGCTGTGGAGAGGAGAGAGAGAGAGAGAGAGAGAGAGAGAGAGAGAGAGAGAGAGAGAGACAGACAGACAGACAGACAGACAGACAGACAGAGACAGACAGAGACAGACAGACAGACAGACAGAGAGTTAGTTGCTAGTGATTCTAATGTATTGCCCTAAAAGGTTGTCAGTTTGCTGGTGTCGCGCAAAATGGCCAATCTGTCGAAGACTATAATGCTTGCAGCAGCTTACAGCACACTTTTGCTTTTTTCCTGTCGTCATTTTCCACGTTCTTCAGCTAGAACTCTGAGGTTCACGGTCAGTGAAATGTCTGTGCACATGCGATCGTTTTCTTTTTAGTCTCACTCGTTTCCTTCCTCTTTCCCTCCCTTTTCCATTGTTTCTTTCTTTGCCTTTTCCCTCCTCTCGCGTCTCTCACGAGCCACTGGACATGTTTGCCGCTCAATGAACCAATCAACAGTCTGATCACAGTCACGCAGTTTGCCGTTTCTGGTCTGAGGGAAGGCGGGAGAAGCGGGGCGTTTTTAACGGCACAGCCCACGGCTGTCAGGATACTCAGTTCTGTTTACGCTCTGCTGAACTCTTGTCAACCCAAGGGCAGACAACCTCGTCAGCGTGTCTACTGTCTCAAGTCCTTCCCGTGTGCTTGGGTGCTCAACAGGAAGAGATATGAGACAAAAACAAAGGAGTCTGGATTAAAGGTAGCAGAAGAGGTTTTGATATAACAAAGTGTTTGGCAGGCGAAAGAGGGATATGGTAGAAGTAACGGAATAGAGTTAGTCAAAACAAAGGAAAAGAAGGACGAGAGATGGGCAGGGTAAAGGAAAAGCAAGAGAAAGTAGGACAAAAGAGGATGGCGTAGAAGAAACAGAAGAGATGAAGACAAAGCCAAAGAGAAAGGACAGTGAAAGAGGGATGGGGCAGAGGCTGTAAGAGCGATGAAGACAAGCCACCAGAAAATGAGGATGCGAAGGGGACGGGGTAAAGATAAAGGGAAAAACATTCAGAAAGAAAAAGGAAGGAGGCGAGAGATAGTTGGGCAGAGATAATGGAGGTGATGAGGACAAACCAAAGCAATGGAGGGCAACAGAGAGGTGAGGAAGAGGAAACAGGAGATATGTGAGACAAAGGGGAGGAAAGAAAGTGGAAAGAGAGGTGAAGTAGAGGTAACTGAGTAACGTTAGAGAAGTAGAGGTAACTGAGCAACGTTAGAGAAGTAGAGGTAACTGAGCAACGTTAGAGAAGTAGAGGTAACTGAGCAACGTTAGAGAAGTAGAGGTACCTGAGCAACGTTAGAGAAGTAGAGGTACCTGAGCAACGTTAGAGAAGTAGAAGTAACTGAGCAACGTTAGAGAAGTAGAGGTAACTGAGTAACGCTAGAGAAGTAGAGGTACCTGAGCAACGTTAGAGAAATAGAAGTAACTGAGCAACGTTAGAGAAGCAGAAGTAACTGAGCAACGTTACAGAACATTTCTAAACGGGGTCAGTGAAAACGTCTCCCTCAGAACTGACGTCTTATCTCTCATAAAATACTGACTATAAGATGAAATGCCAGGAGTGCTTTATGAAGGTCAGTAGATCGGAGAACATAGTTATTTGCTTACTTTAGGTCCTTTGGTCTTCTTTAGAATATGAAAGTAATCTGGGAATGTCATATGAAACTGACAGGGAAATGCTGTTAAAAGCGTTTCACTTTATATTATTCATTTGTATTTATAGAATATGTCCTTTAAATTCGGCCCCAGCTAAGTGGATGGTTGAGTTTCACTGAAACACAACGTCTTGCATTCAATTAATGGGCAGTAAACCGCCTATCAGATGTTTCATAGACTGAAAGGAGAGGCAATATGTCATTCAATTGATCGAAGAACAACGATTTTGCATGCCACCTTGCATTTTGATTATATGAGCTTTTCGTTTTCAACATTTTTTGACAGCATTAGCATATTAAATGTTGAAGATCGGCGTTTTGCAATTAACATGTTTTTGAGAGGTTGGAAGCAACGCCAGTGAACTCTACCTGGAAAGATAATAGTTATAAAACAACTGCTGATAATAACTCATTTGTTCATGAATCTACCTGATGATTGTTTACCTTCATTGAAAAAAGAATGATACGTTTCTGTAAAATAGAAAGGAAGCAAAGTAAAGGCATCAGGAGCTTGTAATTTATAAATCTAGATGGTGTTTTGGAAATGGAGTTCATCCTCAATGAAAATAGGCTTGCAGAATAGCTTGCAGCTTGACACTTAATTAATAAAAAGGCACATCGGCAAATGATTTAAAGAAGGAAGGGAAAACTCTCAATGATGTGGACTGGAAAACTCAGAAGAAAAGTTTTCCACAAAGTGCTGTCCAACAAACAATCAATTGTCTGTAAGACGGTCCGATTGTCCATGAGACAGCATTAATTATAATGACAGCATTTTAAGAGACAAAGTGATTAGTCATATATATTTAAAGACTGTTCCAAATGCGAGAATTACTGGATATATCAGCGTGCAGGTAAAGACAATGACGTCATGAGTTTTGATGAATTTAAGACCAAAACCCACCAAAACGTGGAAGTGTAGTAAAAACAATAACGTTCTTTTCCCAATAACTTGATACTGTAATGGCGATACGGTACGGATTTTGTGCACGAACAAAAAGATTATTTGTGGAGGATTTGAAGCAAACAGGGGAGATCTTGATAAATAGATGAAAAGAGGCAGTGACCTAGATAACAGAACAGGTTTGACAAAACTCTCTCCTTTTCTTCTCGCACTCTCCTGTGTGTGTGTGTGTGTGTGTGTGTGTGTGTGTGTGTGTGTGTGTGTGTGCGTGCGTGCGTGCGTGCGTGCGTGCGTGAGCGTGCGTGCGTGCGTGCATGCGTGTGTGCGTGCGTACGTGCGTGTATGTGTTGGTGTGTGTGTGTGGGAGGGGGGGAGGGGGGGGCGCTCGCACACATGTGTGTATGCACGCGCTCCAACTAGATAAAAAGTCTACACTGTTCGCATCATCTCTCTATTGTGGCCGAAAGTGGTGGTAACAAAGGGGAAATGAAAGCATGAGATCATTCAGGGACTTTGAAAGTTTTATCCCTTTTTTTCTTTTCTGTCTGTCTTCATCTTCGTCCATTCGTTTCTACAATATTTACCCACCCCTCACACCCCATGCTGTTCAAGAAAGATGATCAGAGAGTATTTCAATGATGGTCTCGGCTTAGTTCTTGCAAAAAAACAAACAAAAAAAGATGTGGAGAGTACAGCAATACAAACAGTGTGGAAATAGATATTTCAGCAGCATACAACCTCCAATACTTGTATAACATCCTCAGTATTAGAATAGAGCTATCAGTGTCATAGGATCCTATCTATACGGATCGTTAGATTTTTAACACATCGATGTCAATATATCATAATTGCTTGAATATGCATGTATACCTAATCAGAGAGAGAGAGAGAGAGAGAGAGAGAGAGAGAGAGAGAGAGAGAGAGAGAAGAGCGGGAGGGAGGGAGGAAGAAAAATGTGAATGTTGAGAAGGTGAGGGGGAGGGGGGAGTGGTAGACTTTCTACGTCATTTTCTTTTTCATCAGCAAGTTTATCTGGTTATTTAGCTTTTGTAAAATCTTATTTTGGAAGCGACTAGTGTCAGTGTAATTCCAATGGCAGCAGAAGTCTAATAGCAGCCGTCATTGACAAACCGAGCAGCGACCTGGGCACACATACCTCAGGGGTGGGAGGCTGATCCAGAAATATTGACAACACGTCAATCGTTGTGACGTTTTGTCGTTATCTCAGCACAGAAATCCATATATTTCTGCCAGCTGTTTAGCGACAAAGATGACAAGCGGAATGAAAGGGTGCATTATGTCAGCCGCTTTCACATTAGAATGAGGAAACTGAAGATTCAGACTAATTTCATCTTAAAACTGCGGACAAGTCATTTCTGTGAATAGCCAAGCCGACAACACAGGCCAAAATAGGACGTGACTCCAATGAAAATGGGAAAACCAATCTGCACAAGACCTCTGTAATGAAATGATTTACAAACCTTTATTCTCGATTGCCTATGATCATATTCGACAGAATACGTTGATTTCTTGTACCAACATAACAATATTTGTATGAACATCTCTGAAAACGGTGCTTTAACGGAGTTTGTTGAGTTATGCTTATGTCTCATGTTCTACAAATCCCGGCATTTAGTTTGAAAACGGATTGCACAATGGTTCAATCTCCGTCATCAAATACTTTGATCAAATACTTTATGAATTCCAGGCTATTGATCATGGCAAGTGAGCGAGTTTCAAGCCAGGACCTGAATACATACTGCACCATGACTGGTCGTTAAACAATGCGTGGAATGATTGTGCTGTATGAACTCACTGTCACAACCGATTTCTCTGTGTAAAATTTAGGCTGGTATCATCGAGGAGAACCCATCGCCAAACTACAAAGACACACATATTGTTTCTCCCCCTTCCATTCTCACCACCACTCCATCCCCTGCATCCATCTCCCCAACGACTGGTTGATGCAGTCATCTGCGTCCCGGACAAAAATAACCAGTCTTTCACTTCAGCGAATTTTCGATAAAGTCGTGTAATAAAGAATGCATTAATTACATACTGACATCTTGACCTGTGGCCACGTTTCACGTTCTCCCACCTCTATACATTGTTATTGTTCGCCCACACTGATGTTAATTGTTCGCCCACACTGATGTTAATTGTTCGCCCACACTGATGTTAATTGTTCGCCCACACTGATGTTAATTGTTCGCCCACACTAATGTTAATTACTTGCTACTACACGACATTATACCCCCATGGGAACGGTCCCGTGGAGGTTCTGTCTTGTCACATCCAGTGGTCATTACACATTGACATCTGTCAGGGAGCAATTATGTCCTTTGACGTCTTAATGGAATGCTCTGTGCGTGCTTGCATTCTATGTGAACACAGCGCAGGACTGCTCCCAGCTGGTTTGTTCGGCAGTGGAGGACAGTACTTCTCTGGGTCCCATCCACACCTTCGGATGAATCTTTTTCTTTCCAAACAATCGCTGCTACACGACTTGATAATAAAAGTCTTTCTTTGGTTAGTGCCCTGGGCATGAACTGTGGGAAATTAAACGTAAATGAAGCGCTACCCATTTTTCTAGAAAATGAAGACTGAAAAAGCAGAAAGGAAAAATGATGACAGGTAGAAAGGAACAAAACCCAAAGCCTTCACGGTTCATCTGTCACAGAATGATCTCCTTCATTTTGTTTTTGTCTTTCCATCACTTTCGGTCAAAGACATGAAAATAATCAAAGCGACCTTGCATGTTGTTATTGAACACACACACACACACACACACACACACACACACACACACACACACACACACACACACACACACACACACACACACACACCTAAGAATACAGTTCTTCAGATTTCCAATAAATCAGTGCCCATATGGTAAAATTGTTTACATGTGCGCTTGTAGCTTGTAAGAGAGAGAGAGAGAGAGAGAGAGAGAGAGAGAGAGAGAGAGAGAGAGAGAGAGAGAGAGGGAGATGAGAGGGAAGGACAGGGGTGTGTATGGGGATGGCTTGGGAGTGGCAGTCTTTCTATGTCAGTTTTCTTCATCAACAGGTATATCTGGCACTACATAATACGAAACTCCAGTCCAGAGATATAAAAAGAAATCAACGATTTTATCCACACTGAAAAATCGTGTTTCGGTTGTGACTGGTGTTTGTGCAATTCATATTACAGCCACAACCTAACGGCAGTCGTAATTGATAAACCAAGCAGTGATCTGGCCATAAATATCTCAGAAGCGGGAAGCTGATCTGAAAATATAATCGTTATTTCTGCGTTGAAACTCACACAGTTCTGCCGAAGGTTTTCTTAAACAAATGAGCATATGAATACAGCAGTCGTGATTTTAGGGGCGACGATGTCTATAAAATAGTGGGCTAATAACGGAGGAATTATCATCTTTGATTCAATCCGTCTTGTTTATAGTCAAACCGACAAGACGGGCCACATCCGAGCTGTCAATCCAGTTACAATGGGAAAAGAGACTGCGCAATACAAGTAAAAAAGAATATGAGTCGAAACAAGTCCACACTCGACTGTCGTGAAAAATGCCACAAACATTCATTCTCGATTACGTATAAACATGTATGATAAAATATATAATTCTCTTGTTATCACGTAACTTTGACATTTGTGGGAACATCTCGTAAAAAGGTTCTCTAAGGTGTCTGCCAAGTTGTGCTTATGTTCCATGTCCCATCCCTGCATTTAATACGAAAATGGACACCGCTGATCAGCTCATCGACCTGTGCACACCAAGGTGCAATCTCCAGTCGTATACTTTGAGCAGATGTATTCAAGGCTGATTCTAAAGCCAGGAACTCAGTGTTGAAGGCATCATCACAGATTGTTAAAAATGCGCAGAACGATTGTATCGTATAAACTCACCATCACAACATATTTCTTTGCGTGAAGTTCGAGCTATTCTCCAAGAGGATAGCACGTTCCTAAATGACTACCTTCCCCCTCCCCATCATACTTAAATGTTGTGTACTGTTTTCACCAGCTGAAGCACTAATAACTGGCTTATTTTGAAATTGAATACATTATTTACTTAGTGATATTTTCATCTGTGGCCAAGTTTCGCATCCCCCCACCAATACACATCGCTCTTGTTATTGTTTACTGATGCTATATAATTGTTAGGGCATAACACTTTAATGAGCGTCATTTTTGGTGAGTGGAAATTAAACTTGAATTAATCACTACCCAGATTAGAAATGCATTTTCTTATAAACATTATGAAACTCTCTCTCTCTCTCTCTCTCTCTCTCTCTCTCTCTCTCTCTCTCTCTCTCTCTCTCTCTCTCTCTCTCTCTCTGGTTGACTTCAGTAGTAAAGTGTGCAGTGTTATTGTTTACAACTGATTACATCAATGGATTGAAGATGATAATATTATGAGAGAACATCAAGCTGGGCTCTACTATCAATCATATGTTACTCATCTTGCGTTTTTTCAGAAAAAATTTCTTTGTATCGTAAATTTTCAAGGGAAAATACCTGGCTGTATTAGAGCCATGTACAATGTTGTTAAAACTAGGGTAAAAAGTCGTTCCAGTCTGAGAGATGAAATTAACTGTGCTGTTGGGATAAGCCAAGGTGATTTCTGTAGTCACCTGTTATTTTCTATGTTCATAAATGAGCTTGCCATTGAGATTATCAATACTGATATACATAGTGAACGCAGATGTGTTAGAATCATTATCCTACTATTAGCAGATGGCATTGTTTTGGTGTCAGAAACGATAGCTGGCTGAAAGCGTCAGCAAATTAATCTGACCAAGGCTTGCCTACTCATTAGAGTTGAAAGCAGCATGAATAAAATAAATATTGTAATGTTCCATAAGAGAGGTTCTTTGGCGGCGAGGGAAGGGTGGGGTATGATGGTATAGGGACTTGCTATAGCTGTGCTGAATGTGTATACACACTCGGGGATCTGATTTTATACGAGCCTCAGTTTTACCTTTACTTGCGAAGACCTTGCACGCAGGGTAAAAAATGCTTTGACATGCATAATAAAAACATCTTATGCTTTGAATAATGATTCGCTTCAGTTATCCTAAAAACATCTGATTCCCAAATACAGCCTTTTTATGTGTGTGGCGAGAATTAGGATTTAGATTATGCCTATGTTCATTGTGAGACTGCGCAGG
>CM065717.1:12071958-12076958 GCA_033310375.1 Conus canariensis
ACACTTCCCTATAACATATTCCCTTCAACCACACTTCCGCATAACATCTCCCCTTCCTTCACACTTCACTATAACATCTTCCCTTCCTGCACACGTCCCCATAACATCTTCCCTTCAACCACACTTCCCATAACATCTCCCCTTCCTCCACACTTCCCTATAACCTCTTCCCCTCATCCACACTTCCATATAACATCTTCCCTAACTTCACACTTCCCTATAACGTCTTCCCTTCCTCCACACTTCCCTATAACCTCTTCCCCTTCCTCCACACTTTCCTATAACCTCTTCCCTTTATCCACATTTCCCCATAACATCTTCCCTAACTTCGCACTTCCCTATAACCTCTTCCCTTCATCCACACTTCCCTATAACATCTTCCCTTCCTCCACACTTCCCTATAACATCTCCCCTTCATCCACACTTCCCTATAACCTCTTCCCCTCATCCACACTTCCCTATAACCTCTTCCCTTTATCCACACTTCCCCATAACATCTTCCCTAACTTCACACTTCCCTATAACCTCTTCCCTTCATCCACACTTCCCTATAACATCTTTCCTTTATCCACACTTCCCCATAACATCTTCCCTAACTTCACACTTCCCTATAACCTCTTCATTTCATCCACACTTCCCTATAACCTCTTCCCTTTATCCACACTTCCCCATAACATCTTCCCTAACTTCACACTTCCCTATAACCTCTTCCCTTTATCCACACTTCCCTATAACATCTTCCCTAACTTCACACTTCCCTATAACATCTTCCCTAACTTCACACTTCCCTATAACCTCTTCCCTTTATCCACACTTCCCCATAACATCTTCCCTTCGTCCACACTTCCCCATAACATCTTCCCTAACTTCACACTTCCCTATAACCTATTCCCTTCCTCCACACTTCCCTATAAACTCTTCCCCTCATCCACACTTCCCTATAACCTCTTCCCTTCATCTACACTTCCACACAACATCTTCCCTTCCTCCACACTTGCCTATTACCTCTTTCCCTCATCCACGCTTGCCTGCAACCTCTTCCCTTTATCCACACTTCCATATAACATCTTCCCTAACTTCACACTTCCCTATAACCTCTTTCCTTCATCCACACTTACCAATAACATCTTCCCTTCCTCAACACTTCCCTACAACATCTTCCCTTCCTCCACACTTCCCCATAACATCTTCCCTAACTTCACACTTCCCCATAACATCTTCCCTAACTTCACACTTCCCTGTAACATCTTTCCTTCATCCACACTTCCCCATAACATCTTCCCTTCATCCACACTTCCCCATAACATCTTCCCTACATTCGCACTTCTCTATAACCTCTTCCCTTCCTCCACACTTCCCATAACATCTTCCCTTCCTCCACACTTCCCATAACATCTTCCTTTCCTTCATATTTCCCTATAACATCTTCCATTCCTCCACACTTCCCCATAGCATCTTCCCTAACTTCATACTCCCCTATAACCTCTTCACTTCATCCACACTTCCCCATAACATCTTCACTAACTTCAAACTTCCCTATAACATCTCCCCTTCATCCACACTTCCCTATAACCTCTTCCCTTCATCCACACTTTCCTATAACATCTCCCCTTCCTTCACACTACCCTATAACATCTTCCCTTCCTTCACACTACCCTATAACATCTTCCTTTCACCCCATTTCCCTATAACATCTTCCCTTCATCCACACTTCCCTAAAACATCTTCCCTTCATCCACACTTCCCTATAACATCTTCCCTTCCTCCACATTTCCCTATAACATCTTCCATTCAACCACACTTCCCCATAACATCTTCCCTTCAACCACACTTCCCCAAAACATCTTCCCTTCATCCACACTTCCCCATAACATCTCCCCTTCCTTCACACTTCCCTATAACATCTTCCCTTCATGCACACTTCCCTATAACATCTTCCCTTATCCATACTTCCCTATAACATCTTCCCTTCATCCACACTTCCCTATAACATCTTCCCTTATCCATACTTCCCTATAACATCTTCCCTTCATCCACACTTCCCTATAAACTCTTCCCTTCATCCACACTTCCCTATAACATCTTCCCTTATCCACACTTCCCTATAACATCTTCCCTTATCCACACTTCCCTATAACATCTTCCCTTCATCCACACTTCCCTATAACATCTTCCCTTATCCACACTTCCCTATAACATCTTCCCTTATCCACACTTCCCTATAACATCTTCCCTTATCCACACTTCCCTATAACCTCTTCCCTTCATCCACACTTCCCTATAACATCTTCCCTTATCCACACTTGCCTACAATAACTTCCCTTCCGCAATCCTTCCCTGTAACCTCTTCCCTTGCTCCACACTTCCCTGTACCTGTTCCCTTCCTCCATTCTTCTCTGTAACCTCTTCCCTTCCTCCATTCTTCCCTGTAACCTCTTCCCTTCCTCCATTCTTCCCTGTAACCTCTTCCCTTCCTCCATTCTTCCCTGTAACCTCTTCCCTTCCTCCATTCTTCCCTGTAACCTCTTCCCTTCCTCCATTCTTCCCTGTAATCTCTTCCCTTCCTTCATCCTTCCCTGTAACCTCTTCCCTTCCTCTATCATTCCCTGTAACCTCTTCCCTTGCTCTATCCTTCCCTGTAATCTCTTCCCTTGCTGCATCCTTCCCTGTAACTTCTTCCCTTCCTCCATTCTTCCCTGTAACCTCTTCCCTTCCTCCATACTTCCCTGTAATCTCTTCCCTTCCTCCATCCTTCCCTGTAATCTCTTCCCTTCCTTCATCCTTCCCTGTAACCTCTTCCCTTCCTCTATCATTCCCTGTAACCTCTTCCCTTGCTCCATCCTTCCCTGTAATCTCTTCCCTTGCTCCATTCTTCCCTGTAACTTCTTCCCTTCCTCTATCATTCCCTGTAACCTCTTCCCTTGCTCCATCCTTCCCTGTAATCTCTTCCCTTGCTCCATCCTTCCCTGTAACTTCTTCCCTTTCTCCATCCTTCCCTGTAACCTCTTCCCTTCCTCCATACTTCCCTGTAATCTCTTCCCTTCCTCCATACTTCCCTGTAATCTCTTCCCTTCCTCCATCCTTCCCTGTAATCTCTTCCCTTCCTCCATACTTCCCTGTAATCTCTTCCCTTCCTCCATACTTCCCTGTAACCTCTTCCCTTCCTCCATACTTCCCTGTAACCTCTTCCCTTCCTCCATCTTTCCCTGTAACCTCTTTCCGTCCTCCATCTTTCCCTGTAACCTCTTCCCTCCCCCCCTCCATCCTTCCCTGTAACCTCTTCCCTTCCCCCATCCTTCCCTGTAATCTCTTCCCTTCCTCCATACTTCCCTGTAACCTCTTCCCTTCCTCCATACTTCCATGTAACCTCTTCCCTTCCTCCATACTTCCCTGTAACCTCTTCCCTTCCTCCATACTTCCCTGTAACCTCTTCCCTTCCTCCATACTTCCCTGTAACCTCTTCCTTCCTCCATACTTCCCTGTAACCTCTTCCCTTCCTCCATACTTCCCTGTAACCTCTTCCCTTCCTCCATACTTCCCTGTAAATTCCTCTTGAACACGTTCCTGTAACCACTTCCCTTCTTCCCCGTTGACTGTTTTGTCTATGTGTGTGTGTGGAGGGGGGGATAGGGGGTGGGGGTGGATGTGTGGGGTGCGTGTGTGTATGTGTGTGTGTGTGCGTTCGTGTGCGCGCGCGCGTGTGTGTGTATGTGCGCACATGCGTTCGTGCGTGCGCGCGCATGCGTTTGTGCGTGCGTGCGTGCGTGCGTGCGTGTGTGTGTGTGTGTGTGTGTGTGTGTGTGTGCGTGTGCGTGTGCGTGTGCGTGCGTGTGCGTGTCCGTGTGCGTGTGCGTGTGTGTGTATGTGTGTGTGTGTGTGTGTGTGTGTGTGTGTGTGTGTGTGTGTGTGTGTGTGTGTGTGTGTGTGTGTGCGCGCGCGCAAAGCACCCTCCCTATACAGTTTATCATCTGAGGTGAGTAATACACTCCACTACAGGCTGTTGACAACCTACCATATCTAGTGAGGTTTACATTTTCTAAGAGGTTTCTGACCCTATAGCATCTCTTGTGATCATCACACTCCCCTACAGACTACTGAAAACCCATCATCCCTGGTGATCATGGCATTTCCCTACAGACTTCTGACTACTTACCTTCTCTGGTGATCATTACACTCCCCTACAGACTACTGAAAACCATCATCCCTGGTGATCATGGCATTTCCCTACAGACTTCTGACTGCTTACCTTCTCTGGTGATCATCACACTCCCCTACAGACTACTGAAAACCCATCATCCCTGGTGATCATGGCATTTCCCTACAGACTTCTGACTACTTACCTTCTCTGGTGATCATCACACTCCCCTACAGACTACTGAAAACCCATCATCCCTGGTGATCATGGCATTTCCCTACAGACTTCTGACTGCTTACCGTCTCTGGTGATCATTACACTCCACTGTCAATTGCTGACTACCAACCATCCCTATAGACTGCTTACTACTTAATATCTCTCTTGTATATATGTGTATGAGATACTGGGTTCTGGCAGTCAACCCTCGTTATCATCTCTAGTGATTATTAATAGACTTCTGACAACCAAGCATCTGGTGTTATTCTCCCTAGCAAATTGCATGCCATCTCTCGTGATTATCACCGTCTCTGTCACACTACCTATTATCTCTGGTGACTATCACTTCTCTTACTCACCACTACCATCTGTGGTGATTCACCGTTTCTACGCGTTCTCGACATTGCTAATGCATTTCTTCTTCTCTTTCTTCTTCTGACTTGATACTCCAACACTTCTTTTGAGAAATGTCCCTCATCTTCAGATTTTTTCTTCGAGACGAGATCTCCCTTCCACCCCATACTCTCTCTCTCTCTCTCTCTCTCTCTTGAGTGGTTTCCCTTGTCTGGCTCCCAGCAACACGTATTTTGGCCGTTCCAGTAAATTTCCACTTTGTATTAACTGTCAATCGCCCAGCATGCCTGTTGAA
>CM065717.1:12081958-12084458 GCA_033310375.1 Conus canariensis
GTGTGTGTGTGTGTGTGTGTGTGTGTGTGTGTGTGTGTGTGTGTGTGTGAGGAAAGGTGACAGAGAGAGAGGGTGGGTGGTAACACAGGTAAGAGAGACAGTTCAGAAGGCAATCAGTACACTATTTCCTCTAAAAGAAAATTAGCATCAGTTTCACAATATCACCTGCCTAATATGCACGTGGGAAGTCCGACCCCAAAATCCTAATTCAGCCTTCCAAACGTTTAAAGACTATTCAATGAAACGCATTAAGAGTACGTTTGGTGTATTGATCTTCAGAGGCCATAGAGTACGTTTGGTGTATTGATCTTCAGAGGCCATAGAGTACGCTTGGTGTATTGATCTTCGGAGGCCATAGAGTACGTTTAGTGTATTGATCTTCAGAGGCCATAGAGTACGTTTGGTGTATTGATCTTCAGAGGCCATAGATCGAGTACGTTTGGTGTATTGATCTTCAGAGGCCATAGAGTACGTTTGGTGTATTGATCTTCAGAGGCCATAGAGTGCGTTTGGTGTATTGATCTTCAGAGGCCATAGAGTACGTTTGGTGTATTGATCTTCGGAGGCCATAGAGTACGTTTGGTGTATTGATCTTCAGAGGCCATAGAGTACGTTTGGTGTAGTGATCTTCAGAGGCCATAGATCGAGTTTTTGACGGCTCCAAAAAGACTGTGCTTTAAAATGTGGACGCTTTAGTTTTGAAAGAAATGATCTGTTTACATTTGATCCGATGGTTACGTGACTTGCAAATGAATGTATTTTTTGCAGATCTGGGTTAGTTTTTTTAGATACTGACAGAGGTTGTAACACTGGAATTGATTTCAAGTTTACTTTGTACTATTTCTGGCGTTTTTCACATGGGTGTATCTCCATGGTCAACTGACCTTGAAACACGACTGGCTTTTTTTTGCTTGGGTCTCCCATCACCACATTCCCCCTCCACCCTCCTGCTCTCCCCTACTCCCTTCCACACCTCTGTCTCTGCTTTCTTCTTTCTATTCTTTCATTTTTTTCTTTCCCGAGCTCTTCCCGTTCAAGCCACTCCTGCCGTAGTCTCTGTGGGCTTTTCACTGTCCGAATCTGCTGAGCATAGCGAGGGAAGTCGCGAAGAAAAGCAGTAGTGGCCAACAGATAAAACTTCAGAGTGTGTCATTATTATTCTTATTGTCATTGTCATCATCAACAACGTTATTATCATTATGTCTTTCTTTATTGATGTATTTTATGTTTATTGACTTATTTATTTATATGTTTGTCTATTTCTTTCCGTTATCTGATTCCTTGGTGCATTGTTTAATATGTTCGCATGTTGTCTCTTTGTGTGCTGGACGATTTCAAACAGAGATGCAATAAACACGTGCGTGCACGTGCACGCGCGCGCGCGCGCGCGCACACACACACACACACACACACACACACACACACACACACACACACACACACTCACTCAAAGAGATATAGTTGTATAGACACTGACAGAAAGATATGTAGCTAGCTAGCTAGCTAGCTAGAGAGAGAGAGGGAGGGAGGGAGATAATCATATGCATAAAAAAAGTATACATACTCTCTCTCTCTCTCCCTCTCTCTCTCTCTCTCTCTCTCTCTCTCTCTCTCCTCTCTCTCTCTCTCTCTCTCTCTCTCTCTCTCTCTCTGGCATCCTGTGTGTTGGGCTTCCAATTTTCTTTCTACTGACCTAACAAACTCAATTATGACGACACTTTTCGTCTTCTCTTTTCGCTGGTCTGTCTGTCTGACTGAGCGCTGCAATACATGCGCCTGGAGGTGTGAACAGCCAGAAGAAGGGATCACCGCTGAAAGATACAGATTGTTACATCATTTCATTATTGATGATGAAGTTACCCCTTGCACCACCTTTCGCCCATCCTACACACACTCTCTCTCTCTCTCTCTCTCTCTCTCTCTCACACACACACACACACACACACACACACACACACACACACACACACACACACACACACACATATATATATATATATATATATATCTGCCATCGAGAGGGATTGCTATGGTTCCCTCATACAGCTAGTGAAGGGTTTTCGTATTCAGAATATATATTTTCCCATTTCCTCCATCTTCAACCCCCCCCCCCCCCCCCACACACACACACCTTTTTTTAATTTCAAATCTTTGCCAAGTCATTACTATAATGACAGAAGAATTGTTAACCTGCGCTTGTTTTCCCCCACTACTTAATTGTTCAGCATGTTATTGTTTGGTCAATCAGTGGGTGATTGCATCTCTTAGGAGATCCAAGTAAAGGTTGTTCTGCACAATTCTTAGTCGCTGATAATGCTTGGGTTATTGAACAGCAGAGCTGACCACTCAGACTGTTCCATATCTTTTGATCTCCCTTGCATCCTTAAATGGATCCTCAAGCATGGGCTCAAAGATTGTCCCCTACATTTTATACTGTTCGCATAATGTTTTTAGTTTTTCAGCAACTTTTTTCCTCTCCAGACTCGCGTTTTTTCTTTTA
>CM065717.1:12089458-12106958 GCA_033310375.1 Conus canariensis
ACAAGTCATCATCAAGTTCTTAACAAGTTCTTATTCAAGTACTTATTCAAGTTCTTAACAAGTCGTCATCAAGTCGTCATTAAGTTCTTATCAAGTCGTCATTAAGTTCTTATCAAGTCGTCATTAAGTTCTTATTTAAGTTTTATCAAGTCGTCATCAAGTCGTTATTAAGTTCTTATTCAAGTCACTTATAATTATTTATTAAGTTCTTGAAATATTATTCCATCTGAAATGGATCAAAATGATCTTTTGTTGTTGGCGGTTCTGGTATTCTTTTTTGTTCAGATTTTGTATTTAGTGGCTGTGATTTTTTGGGCTGCTTTGGTTTTTGCTGTCTTTCTTTATATATTTTATAAACGTAATAACCACCCCCACCAACAGCAATGACGCCAAAAATGCTAACTCTTTTAATCCAAATAATCCATGACGACTTTGGTGTTGCAGGCCTTGAATCAACTTGTGTATTTACAGCTGGCATTGAAACAACTGTTGGCGGTGTTATGTTTTCATTATGAGTTATATTCTGTGATTGCAACATTAATTTTTTTTGTTTGTTCCACTCTGCTAATTTTTTTCCTGCTGCAACACGCCCAGGATGAGGAGGCTTTTTACTGGTCACTTTCTCCATCAATGTTTTCTGCTGATTTTCTGGCTCGGTCATTTTGAAGGGAAACAAAATCTATATGATTAAAAGTAATTAATCCCATGATTAATGGCGACAATAATGTTCCAAATCTGTAATATAGATCACATCCTAGAGACTCTAATGACTTTGTTAAAACGGGATCCTGCGTTAAATCATACATAAAATCTTGTTCAGAATCAATGGGAGCAAATCTACTAACTAGTTTAGTGTACAAACTAAGAACAGTTTGTCCGACACTTTTGACCATTCTTGACCCCAGTTGCGCTTCATACCTGTTGTGATACTTTACAATGTCTTGTGGCGACATTTGTTGAATCTGTTCTATGCTGAATTCATTTCCGAGGTACTGTTTTGTTTTTCCACATGCTGCTAAAGAATACAGCCTTTCCTTTTGACGCATAATAGCTTGGTCATCAACTTGATCATTTGTAAGTTCAGGAAGTAAATCATCGCAGTTCATGTTTTATTAATGAATAAATATTATTTTATTTTTTAAAAATGAGCACCGAAAAAACTGTTACCAACCTCGTATACCATTCTGCTGTTATTGGAGGCCTAAGTGTAGGATACACAATGCTTGGTAAAAGCCTGTTAAAAATAAAACCAGCAGATCTTGGCAAACTAGGCTTTGAAGACTCAGCAAAGCTGATTGCTGTTATTACAGCTTCATTTGCTACGAAAGATTTTTTAGTTAAGCAAGGAATAATTCCAGACAGTATCAATATGTAAAATTAAAAAAATACATTTATAAAAATGGCTTCACTCGTAATGATGATTGGTGGCGCTGTGGTTAATGCGCTTGCTTTCAGTGGAAGTAATTACGCTTTTAGTAAACTACAAAATAACGATGAGAGAAAAAGACATAACAGAGCTATGGAGCAACTAGCCGCTGCACAAGACACCTATGAAAAGCAAAGAATGGAGCAGTTAGATTTTATTAACGAGAGACTTAAACAACAGGGACATGCAGCTTACACATTTAAAGATGTTGACCAGGCAATAAAAGAATATTTTCTAGTAACAGGCAAACAAGTTGAAACATTGCGCCCACCAAAATTTAGCGATTACTATCAACCATCAGAAAAACAAAAGATGCAAGAAATATTGTTTATTGTCTTTGGCATGACCGCTGTGTATTTTGTTGCACATAATATTGGCTGAATAAAAAATGAACAAGATCTATTATTCGCCAAAAGGATATTGGAAGGGAATAACAGCAATTAAAAAGCTAAGCCAAGCAGCTGGAGTCAGTGAACAAACAGCAAAAGAATGGTTATCTAAACAAGCGATTTGGCAAATTTATCTACCAGCGCCTAAACGAATACAAAGACCACACTTTGTCAACACAATACCGAACGACACCCATCAAATGGACCTTCTATATTTACCCCATGATACGATTAGACGAAAAAGATTTAAGTACGCACTTACAGTCATTGATATAGCTTCAAGATACAAAGATGCGGAACCATTAACACAAAAGAGTGCTTCTGCTGTTGCTGTCGCTATACAGCTGATATACCAACGAGGCCCTTTAACTTATCCTCGCATGATTCAAGTCGATGATGGGAAAGAATTTAAAGGACAAGTGAATCAATTATTGTTAAAACATAGAGTTACCATTAAAAGAGGCATTCCGGGTGTTCACAGATCACAGGGTTTGGTTGAAAACTTTAACAAACAGTTATCTGAAAGACTTTTCCTCTACCAGTATCACAGAGAGCTGATTGACAATTCTCGCAACACAGAATGGGTTAGAAGGCTGCCCTCAGTTTTGCGCGCAATGAATAATGAAGAATTTAAAGGTCTAAAACCAGTACAAGCAATCAGAAAACAAACAATAAATGTTGTTGAAGGAGAGTCTTCATCAAGCAAACTATTACCATTTGGTTTGAAAGTGAGATACCTTTATTCGCCGGGAGAAGCGGAAGGGGACACTCGCATCAGGGCAACAGATCCAGTTTGGAGTGTTGATCCATATGAGATAAAAAAAATTGTGAAAATGAATCCACCCGTGTATTATTTACGAGAAACTGACACAACAAAACGACCAGCCCCTCAAAGATCTTTTGTGAAGGAAGAACTGCAGATAATCCCACCAGACACAGTTCCGCTTTAACTGATTTACGTAAATATATTTGAGTTAAAATGGAAGCTCAAAAAAAATTATTTGCGTATAGATTTATTATTAAAACAATGATAAAGAATAAACTACCCATTGATCCTAATTTATATGAAAAAATCAAAAATCTTGAAAAAATCAAAAATCTTGAAACAACAACCACAAATAATCCAGCTATACTGGATAAAGAAATTACTGAGTATCTAATTGCGCTTGACCAAATGTCCTCCAGTGCCCAATTGCATATGAATACTCTGGATTAACAAATACTCGTTTAGTGTTTGTTCTATCTAATGACTTCTTTGTTACAACTGTTGTGTTAATCTCATGCAGATTAGATCGCAGCTTGTAATTGTCATGATGAAAAGTCTTATTGCCAAACAATGCTTCTTTGTAGTTGTCATGTGATATGCTTGACTGCACAGCGCTGCGAGATATTCCCTTTGCTTTTTTAACAACTTTTTTTTGGCTTGAAAGACTGTACATTTTCGACCTCAAACCAACAAACTCCTTGATCACACCTCCAGATAATTCATCCTTCATCTTACCTAAAACCTTCTTATTAATAACTGAATGCAAAGGTGAATCTTTAGGGTAATCAGATGTGTCGTACCATCCTGCATGCCCTTTAGCTACTTCTAATTCCATGTCTTTGTAAAAATCTTCAGTAGGGATGTCGATTACAAAGGAATCTGTATCTGTGTACAGAACTCTGGACTCTGGATACAAGGGTTTAAAGTAGTCATAAAGAAATTCTAACATCAAAAGCTTCGACAGCTCTAAAACAGTAAACCCAATAAAAACGGGCTTATCCAATTTGACTTTCTTTTTTTTCATCATTATGCCAAAAAGCTGATCATGAAATCTTCTGAAGTCCTGATAATTAGGTTTTGATGTCAACTTAATTGCATCGTTCTCTCTGGTGACCAATCTAACATCTTTACGCTTGTGCGGATTTTCCATAGTCTTTCCAAAACAGCTGTTGTTCATCAACTTGAAAAAGTCTTTTTCTGAAGCATCTGTGGATTTAGTTCTGAGATCAGTGTTCTTCATTATGTATGGTTTCATGAACTGTTCTTGATCAAAAGCAATTATACGATGAACAGCTGTCAACTTCAAACCATGTCTTAAATAAAATTGAAGAAGTCTGTAATGACAGACATAATTTTTTTTGTCACGAAGATTAGGCACAAGTTTAGGTGGTTCTGTCATTGACACTTTTAGACTTTCTGCCGCTAATGGATAGTCATTATGGTAATCATGAAGTTCATGAGGATATTCTAAATCAACTTCTAGAATGAGACCTCTTTTACGATCAGCTTCTAGACTCTGAAGCCATTTTAAAAACTTTTGAGTGTCTTTGAGTCCTGTGTACATTTTAAAGTTGCGTAATGGAAGTGATTGCGCCATTGCCCAACCATACAGATTGTTTGCATCTAAATACATAAGATAGTTAGTCCTTTTACTTGGATCATAGTCGTCCAAGTATTTGTTGTTTGCTTTACAGTAATGGTGCGACGCCATACTGATTCCCCCACGCAATCCGTTTTCAATCATCTGAAGCATTGGCAGGTCAGACAATAAATCAATTTGTACTCCAGTAAATTTTAAGAAAGCGTCCCAGCTCATCCCGGGCGCAGAAATGTAATGCGCAGGATCCAGGCTGTAATGTTTCATGCAGGTCTTCCTATAATTTTCAAAGACGTCCGCCAACAAACAGGTATCCGCCATTAAATAGGAATCATGATAGTCTCCCATTGTTTTACACTCTAACTTCTGCCACGCATCTTGAGCATAAGAATAATCAGAATCACTGATGTCCTTTCCTCTAAGACTACTAAAGAACGCGCCTTTAGGCGGAAGTGTATCTTCGTCAAACCTTTGCCAACTGTTCATGTACTCATAAGGGTAAACGCCCTTTCTAACAAGAGTTGGGTCAAAATATTCTTCTGTTATTGGGCAGGACTTTAAGGACATAGCCAGTGACTCTAAACTCCCCATCATGTGTTGCATAGAGTCGTAGAAAGACATGTTATTTAAAGTGAAACACATGTACTTTTCTGATGACTGTGCAATGCATGACACCCTGAAGTCGCTGGTTACTGCTTGCATTATAAGGTGAGAGTCGTAACCTCGCAAGTTGTGAAAGAATATAGGCAGCTTCCATGTCTTTGGTTCAAACTTTAGTTGAAGATTGCATTTGTTATGTGCTGCTCCTCTAAACTTTCCGCTAATGTGATCATGGTCTCTTACTGTTGGATTCTCTGGGGAGAGGCCTAAACCACAAATCCAACAGTGAGTGGCTGAGTCATACTGTTGTTGGTCTTCAGGCGTCATTATGATTTCAGATAAGTTTAGATTATTAGAACAGGCATTACGCACTTGCTGCATGCGTTTTAAGAAGTATTTTGCAGCATTTGGTCCTCTGTATAATTCTGGCTTTGAATGGGCGCCATCCGACCTAACAATGATGAAGGCAAATGAGCAAATCTGATGATTACTCATTAAGACTGTTTTAGGAAGTTTCTGTGGGGTTGGTCCTTCATAAGGAACAATGAGTGATTCGAAGTCTGCGTAAACAACATATGGACTAGTTTGCAACCGTTTCCAGTTCTTAAAACTAACTTTACTGCCTTCTCCGGGCGTAATTAGTTCTGTATCACAGTCAACTGGGCTAATACAATGTTTTATATGTTCGCTCGCAGCTTGAACGGACGGAATTCTTGTTAAACATTTTCTACAGAATTCTTGTTTGCTATGTTGTTTTGTAGTATGCACTAGTAATCTACTCATTGTGCGTATTAGAGTGTAGTGCAACCCATTAAGGCTTTGCATTAGGAGTAAGTCTACATGACTCCTGGTTGGTTCGCCTATTGTTGGACTGTTCTTTGACACTCTAATTGGCAGAAGGTTGGTTTCTTCAGACCATGTGTAGACATTAACAGTTATTGGTGGATTTTGTTTTTCAAACTGATCAATTTTGTCTACAGCCATAGGAAATTCAAGGCCGTTAAAGTTAAGATTATTGGCCCACTGTAAATAGTTAGATACTCTCTCTGCATTTTTGGCAACGTGATGCAGCCTAGCAAGAACGCACCACATAAAACATTTGTCGTCTGAATTTTTTATGTTCAGAACTGCTTTCTTTGCAACTAATGTTGGAGGCAGTGGAATGTAAGACTTGCCTACAATTGGCTCATACTTAGCTTGTCTTAATCTGATGTCTAGGACTTCACCCTCTGACCAACCAGAGCCTCTCATTTTAGCTGCTTCAGAGGCTTCATTAAACTGTGTAAGAAGTTGATCTGCCCAACCGGTGTTAAGTCATTATGAGAAAGAATAGTCTGCTGTTTAGTTGAGACCCAGACTTCTAGATTTTCTTCGTTTATTGTTATATAGTCGATTAAAACAACTAACCTTACTTTAACTGGAGGGTTTATTGTTAGTTTACTTGGAACTTGAGAAATAGCATGTTCAACGCTTGCCTGTACCTTTGTTGGATCAATAACTTCTAAAACGACCTCATTTAAAGCTTTTGACAAACGCTCTTCCTCGAGCATTGCTTCAAACAATTCATCTGAACCTTCATATATCTTATCCATGTTGAGCTTCTTTTCTAACTCAAAATATTTATTTAAATCAAAAAAATAAAAGTTAATCAGAATCAATATCAACGGTCTTTTTGTGCTTGGACTCATAAACTAAAGTATAAACGCCCTTTGGGGTTGTTAATGTGAGCTGTTTAGAACAGAGTTTAATGTCTCGTTTACTTTTTTTAAACATTCCTTTTTTATCTGGTCGGTGTCTGGTTGTTGAGAAAAAGTTGCCCTTGCCTTTCTTTGAAGATCAAACTTTTGTCTTTTGTAGTCCTCAAAATCAGCCTGTAGGCGACAAAATTCTTCATCCGTGATGTTTGAGTCAGCAAGTGCTTTATTTATTGTCAGTTTGAAGGAACTAAGTTTAGCTGTTATTAGTTGAACCATAGCTGTGTGCTTTTGGAGTTTAGCTTTTATTTTTTTGCTGACAGCACTTACAGCCAATGAACACAGGCCAAGAGTTAAAGACAAACCACCTAGAGGTATAGCTACCGGTGCACCTACGCCTGTTGCTAAGAGACCTACACTTGTTCCTGCTGATAGAGCACTAGTGATCGATGCTCCAGTATTAACATATGTAACAGCATTAAAGACAGCAGAATACCTTCGTTTGGTTTTACTGTATTTTGAAAGGTCCTGCTCTAGTTTTTGTGTGCATTTGTGTAATGTTGGTTAATCTGAAAGTTTTTATGTCTACAGCAGCAGCTATCTCTTCTTTGGGCACTTTTGGATAAGTCGTAACAGACATGCTTTTTTAAAATAAAAATAATTTAGTATTGGATATCTTTCAATCTGTTATCTTGAATATTCAGCTGCGCATCATATATTAAAAACAAATGTACATTAAGTGGTTTATCACTCTCTTTTTCTTTATCAATTTGAATGTTTATTACGTCTTTAACTGTTCTCCCACTCCCATGCAACTGATTATCCTCTGTTGACCTTAGGTCAATCCATAAACCGTATTTCGTTGTTAAATATTCATCAAGTCTAACACTGTGAAGGTGTAGATCTTTAGACACAAGGTCTACTGTTGGATTTCTACACCTCCCGCCTCCAAACAATTTTCTTATTTCATCAAAATGATGATAAGGTTTAAGCCCGCTACCGTAGACTTGGTTAGGACTACCCTCAATTGAACATTGTACTTTCGTTATTTTAGGATTGATAAACTTTTCACTTTGTCTTTTGAATGGTTCTTCATCTTCACACAGCAATAAAATACCTTTAAGGGATCTTGCTGCAGCACTAAAACTAAAGTTCCATATTGTGTCTGCCCTGCTTTTAGGATATTTTGAATGATGAATCACTCTTTCGTAATATATTGCTAATTTTGACTGATATTGTTGCTCAATCAGCCTTGCTAAGTTAGGGTTGCTAACAATGTCAAACTCTAACGAGATGTCGAAAATGCTGTACTTGGAATCAGTGTCTGTCGATCTAATGACACGTTTGTATTCATTAAAAGTTAGTTCATATGACAATCTGTCTTTTAATGCTCCTTGAAAGTATGGCGCATGCGCTTTTAACAACTCAAAATCCAAGGGTATAGAAAAGCGATTTCCAAACGCATAACTTACAGCTTCATACTTGTTACCGTCTTTAGCATCTTCGGCGTCTATTCTGTGTTTTAGTGCTTCGTTATTTTCGATTCCTTGAAACGCAAGATCGGCCCTTTCATTCTCGGTTAGCCATAGATCAGAATAGATTAGAAATATGTCTGCATTGTGTAAAGAAAATATTTCTTGCCCCTCAAGTTTTATAGAAATTTTCTTAACGATTGCCCGTCCCAGATTCTGTACAACTGTCCTGTTTACGTCTGTTGCTGAATCAAGTTCTATTTTGAAAGTAAGCCGTGCAGATCCTGGCACAATCACTTCATCTGCTCCTAGGTCTGGAAATTTGACAGTAAGAATCTGATCTGAATCAATAGTAGATGGATTATTTGGAACAATAATATTCTGTTTATTTCCCTTCACGCCAAAGGGCTCTTTCAGTCTTCTATGCGGGTCAAGAATCGAGCCATATGCTTGTGACATTTTTTTTATAAAACAAAATAAAAAGTTAATTATTTAAAAACATGGCAGAAGAAGATTATGATGTTTTTGATCCTGGAGACGACATGAGTGAAATGACGCCTTTGACACATCCATTACAATCATTGCGGCGTGAATTAACAGAAAGTAAGGTCAAATCATTTTATCAAAGTTTAGGCCAAGAACCTCCCGAATTTATAGACCCTAATGATTTTGAAACAAAAGATGACCATTTGTTTGTGAAAAACGAGCAAGGACAACTTGTTCAGCTTACAACTAAACCAGACCCATCAAAGTTTTTAGCAAAGACTACAATTAGACAAAGGCTCAGTGTGAGCGATCAAAATCGCCTTGGCATTGCTAAACCGCGAAGATTAGACAGTGAGGCAGTTGCTAAACTTCAAAACACACTACAAGAACTCCCAACAGATAACCAAATACAAAACATACCCCTTAAAGATTTAAGCCCAACAGCAGACGAAATAATAGAAACCAGTTTTTCAGAAGAAACAGTATTAAAAACTATGCACGATCCGCCGCTACCTATGAGAGAAATAACGGCCCTTGATCATGCTTTGAAAAGCATCAGAGGCGAATTAACAAACAATTTAGCAAAACTGGGTGAACTAGATGAGCATATAAAAAGAGAAAAAGAAAAACTAGTTGAGGCTGATGACCACAACTTAGGACCTGGTGTTAAAGAAAGAATAACACAAAGACTAAAAGATCTTGAACAAGAGAGATCAGCAGAACTAGAAGTGCTGTCTACTAACCGAGAACAATTACGAACTCAAGTGAGCAGAATAAGAGAAACTATCCAAAGAATTTTATATGAAGACACGACGCTAGCAGAACGAATAAGAACACTGTTTAGAGAGCAAGGTGTCACATTAGCGAGCGTTATAACAGCCTTAGGATTTGCAATAAGTACACTGGTGTTGGCTATTACAGGCGGCGGTGGTGGGGGAGCAGTGCCACCAGGACCACCATCAGATAAATCATGGGTAAAAAAACAACTTGATCATCTTGCAAGTTTATTAAAAAAATTAGCCAGTAAGGCAATAGATTCTTTGCCTGGTATAATAGGAGGGATCGTTAGCTGGCTTTTGTCTGCCGCAAGTAAAGTAGTTGGCTTTATGGCTGAGCACTTATGGGCATTAGTTGTCTTAATAGTTGGGTTACTCTTTAGTAAGATAAAGACCAAGTAATCCTAGGGCAGTTAATCCAATAACAAGTGCCGTCTTTTCATATTCATGGTCATCACGCGCGTCTTCAATGGCCTTTGGGCTTTGGGCCTTGGGGATTAGATGGGGTTTTGAGGGGGCCACGGGGATTGGGACTTCTTTTTTTATTGCTATTGCTGGCTTAGAATTTATGTCGTTTTTTCCGACCTTCTCTTCATTGCCAGCCACAAGGATTTCATTATTATAGTTTATTATTGTTCCTATCTGAAGTCTGAGGTCAGAAGGCAGCATGTATAAACCAGTGCCAACAGCAAAGTCTACTTTCGATCTTGCGTATTGCAAAACATTTTGGTACCTTTTAATACTTGAAGGCAAATCAACTGCAGAATTAATGGAGTCCTCTAAATTTGCTAAATACTGTTTTTGGGCGTCAAAGCCAGTAGAAGGATCAATTATGTTTGATCTCGTTTGTGCTTGCGAACCTAGCAAACACCAAACATATGTACGAATGGAGTCGTTTATTCGTTCTATTCCCGCTCTAGTTAGACCATTAGAAGTATCCAAAATAAATGTTGTCCATGCTGTTTTATGCTCTTGCTCTATGGACCCGAGGTGAACAGTTGTGCCTGAAGAGAAAGATGTGTAAGGAGGATTCCAATCATAGTTATACTTTCTGTGCACGCCCCAAAAATAAAGGGTGCCTAAACCATGATTAAGATCCAACTTTTGTCTAAAGTCTGTCTTTGGGTCAATATCAAATTCGTTACAGATCCTTTCAAAAGCCTTGTAATCTATTCTGTTGCTGAATGGATTAAACGTTTTGTCATTTGGTAATGGCGCTTGCAGTTCAGATAAAATACGCCTGAAGGTGTAATAGAAATGAAATCTATACACTGACCTCACCAAAGGATCAGGATGATTTAAATGATCAGCATACGACACTCCACACCCAGTTGATGCACAAAACACAGCAAAGTTTAACTGGTTCTGATAAAACTGCATCGGATGACTGAACCACACTTTCGGGATGTAGTCGTTTTTAATAGGAGGGTTAAGATATCTGTTCAATGGAGTACTAACCTTTACTTGAAAGGCGTCAGTCTGAGTCACAGAAATGTCGAGGGTATCAGTTGTTATATCTTTAGGACTGTAGTGCGGTCCAACAGAATATTTTGCATTAGTATATTTGAATGCACTCATTTTTAAATTTGTTTTAAAAATGTTTGTAACAATAACAACTCAAGACAGTCCTTCGTTTTTAGAATATGCTATTGATAATAACTGCGGAACCCAAAGGGTCGCACTCCATGAAATATTCTACAAAGTCGTATGGTTTAATATAAGTCAATCCAAGAGGAATAATGAGATTCGAAAACTTGATGACGGAGGAAACTTAATTAGCCAGTTAACCATACCTGATGGTTATTACGGGTTTTGCTCACTAAAAGAAGCAATGAGTAACTTCGACATTACTCTCAAACTTAACAATGCAAATCTAAAAACAATGTTAACATTCAAACCTGAAAAAGAAGTAGTCCATTACTTTTTTGATGTAGAGCTAGCTAAAATGTTAGGCTTTAAAATCGATTATGTCTATCATAAATTTAGAGTTGCACCAGACGAAACTACTTTTGAGGGAGAATATCCGCTCGATCTTGCCTTATATCCATTACTCTATGTACATTTGGATGAGCTGAGCACTGATGAAAACTTATATGATGGAAGGCCCTCAACTGTTTTAAGAGCTCTTCCATCAGGGAAAGCTGCATATTGCGATTATGAAATTATACGATTCCCTAATTTACAGTTTAAAAGATTAGCTTGTGGGAGGGTCAGATCATTTAATATAAAGATCACAGATAAAACAGGGAAAGTCGTGAAATGTGATAACCTGCACATTGTTTTAGAAATAAAATAATACGTTGTTTTAAAAAATGTCACGTGGACCAGACGATTCGGGGGTCACATTAGCGCCTGAGAGGTGTGTAACTTTAGAATTAAAAGACCTTGCAGACGTTGAGGACTTTGAACAAAACGGTGAGATAGGCACTTTATATGGTTTTGAGTACACTAAAGATGGTTATTATAAGCGCAAAGAGGTTGACGACAACAAAAGGTTTCCTAAACTAGAACAACTACGCAATCTAGAAGCAAATAATACAGGTCAGTATGAATATAAAATAGTTCGAAAAACTGACAACAAATGGCACTTAGAACCATATTTAGAATGGGACATAAAATTTGAATTCTTAAGCCCATTTACATTTTTTGACCGTCAAAAAAGTTTCAGCAAAGCATTGAACTCTGGCCCTTTACATGTAAGTCTTATGCCAGAGGACAACAGTCGGAGAGAGATCGAAATAAAGCCGTTTGGGGACAAACAGTACATCCTCCACAGAAGAGAATCGGTTTTAAAGAAAGCTTCTACAAAATTACAGTTCATTCCACGCACAAAATTAGGAGACACGTTCACAATGATATTTAAAATTTCTGTCTTAAAAGATGAGGCAAGAAATGGAGCTGTGGGTGTCAGTGACAACCTTATGGAAGGAATTCTTATTAGCTGGCAAAACTTAGACGTTGACAAACTTAAAGTTACTGTTGTTGTTCTTTACAATGGCGAGGATATTAAGGTCATAACAACAAGCAACAAAATTGATATTAGTTTAAATAGAAACGATCTTACAGAACTGAACTGGATTAATCTTACACATTTGGGCCTTATAGGGTTTTATTATACTGAACAAGTTTTGACAGAGAGTATGATAAAAACAATAACTGGTGTAAATTAAATTCTGTTTTAAAACTATGGAGCAAACGACTTTGGTGTCAATGTTAAACTTTATGACAAAAACCCCTCATTGTTCATTGATTTGTGGACAGACTGGTTGTGGAAAAACAATATTTGTCCTCGACCTATTACAAACAGTTTATCGTTATAATTTTGATCATATAGTAATTTTCTGCCCAACACTTAAATGGAACAAAGCATATCACGACAGAAGGTTTATATGGACAGATGATGACATATATTTAGTTGATCCTAGCAATAAACTGAGTGAGTGTTTAGAACACTTTTATAGACAGTTTGAAGGAACTCAGACACTATTTATTATAGATGACTGTTCGGCAGAAAGAGACATAGTTAAAAAGAGAAACACTTTATCAAAACTGGCTTTCAGTGGAAGACATGCTGGGATAAGTGTGTGGATTCTATGTCAAAAATATAACTCAGTTTTAAAAGACTTTAGAGAGCAATTAAAGACAGTGGTTTTATTTCACATGAAAGACAGAGACGCATTTGATGAATGTATGAAAGAAAATGATGTTATTGAAAACGATCAAGAAAAACGAAGGATTAAGCAAAAACTTAAGTCTCAAAAGTTTTCTAAATTAGTGTTAAAAACAGATAATCCTACACATTATGTATGTTTGTAAAGTGTTTACTATTAGAGAACTATAAAATAGGCATTCTGGGTAAGCCGGCGGAGCAACAGCGAAACCGGCTTTAGCCGGTTGGAGCTGGCGGAGGTGGGTGAGCCAGAATGCCTATTTTATAGTTCTCTCGTCTTCTTTCCCTATCAGGCAGTGTGGCCGCTGACAGCCCAATGTGCATCATCTGTTCCTTATATAAAAAATGTAGCCCATGTCTTGCTCTGAGACAGACAGCGAAGCAACAGAGAGAGAGAGAGAGAGAGAGAGAGAGAGAGAGAGAGAGAGATGCCTCCCAGCTGAAATTGTATAGTTGGGGACACTTTAGGCAGCACAGACTAGCCAATTACGATGAGGGAGGCGGGATGCGGGGGGGGGGGGGGGGGGGGGGGAGTAGAATGGGGCAAGGGGAGCGAAAGGCTGTTTTGGACTGTGGCACTGGCTAAAACTGAAGCAATAACAGGCAATTGGAGTCAATCCCTCAGGCCAGCGTTTAAGCCAAAAATAGTTGTGCCAATTCACAATCTGCTTCATAGACTAAAACCTCAGAATAAGACAGTTTCCGGGGGGGATTTTGTCTCTTTCCAGTCTCCTGCGGTTGAAACAGCAGCCAACAAACGAGGCTAATTGAACTGAGCAACCATCCCCCCCCCCCCCCCCCCCCCCCCCCACCCACCCACCCACCCACCTTTGGCGGCAACCTCGTTGTCGTTTTTGTTATCATTTGTCATTGTGCATCAACCATTGCCGCGGCCACTCCTGCCCCCACCCACTCCCATTCCAGCCCCTCATGGTCGCTGCCTTACCACAATGCCCCCCCCCCCCCCCACCTCTCCCCCTTGTACCGTTCTCTCTTTCCAATACCTCCTTTCATTTTTTTTTTATCTTTCGTAGGTTTTGTATTCTATTTACATCCACATACGCACTATTATATTAGGGGAGAGTGGAGGGGGAGGGGGGAGGGCGTATAGTCGAATAGTTAGCTGAAAAGATGATGGTCGTGAGTTAGAACTACTCACGGAGTCAGATCGTTTTGGCTTGAATACCTTCTCTGTCCACCCAGCAGTCAATGCATACCTGATTCAGTTCAGGAAATGTTTAGGCTGTTGAAGGAGGGAGACGGGTGGCAGTGAATCTCTAACATGTCCCCGCCCCCATTACAATTCGGTTATGCGGGTTTGACTTTTTTGTCTATTCTCACCCGTAATGGATATGTGCAAGGAAAATTGATGTGCAACTCTCCTTCGCACGTTCCCCTACTTTATTTGTAATATAAAGAAAAGTGCTTTTATTTCTATCATTACACCGGAAGCGTAATACGTGTAGTAGCATATGTATTCACACCGTAGAAATTTCCTTATACAGTCATAATAGTAGTTGTAGTTTTAGTGGAAGTCGTCGTCGTCGGCGGCGTTGTCGTCGTGGTCGTCGTAGTAGTAGTCGCAGCAGTAGTAATAGTAGTACAAATGATGATGATGATGATGATGATGATGATGATGATGATGATGATGGCAACGATCACGACAACGACGACGACGACGACGACGATGATGATGAAGATGATAATGATGATGATGATGATAGTAATAATAATAATATAATGATAATAGAAAATAATGATAATGATGATAATGATGATTAATATCAATATTATTATTATTATTATTACTATTATTAGTAGTAGTATAATCATTATTGTTATTTTTATTATCATTATCATCATAATTGTTATACAAAGTTGGCGATGATGATGAAGATGATGATGATGATGATGATGGTGGTGCTGCTGGTGGTGGTGGTAGCAGTAGTAGTAGCACTAGTAGCAGTAGCAGCAGCAACAGCAGTAGCAGTAGCAGCAGCAACAGCAGTAGTAGTAGCAGCAGGAGCAGCAGTAATATTCAACGTGGTGACAGCCCTGATATGGCTCTGTGCGGTCGGCTGGTCTATAAGCAATATTACCTTACCTTACTTAAGTAGCAGTAATATTAGTGGCGTCATCATCATCATCATCATCATCATCATCATCAGCAGCAGCAGCAGCAGCAATAGCAGTACTAGTAGTAGTAGTAGTAGTAGTAGTAGTAGTAGTAGTAGTAGTAGTAGTAGTAGTAGTAGTAGTAGTTCTCTCACGTTAAAAACATCTTCACTGTCTTTTCATCCTTGTCTCAATACCTCTCTGTCTGAAGTACCATGCATAAGCGCACTTGCGAGCACAAGCATATGCCCGCTTCCCCCTCAAACACGAAAACGTGAATACATAAAAACATTATACTCTTTCCCTCTCCCTTCCCATCCACTCCCCTCATCTTCACACGCATTCAAACTGAGAGGTGTCTTTCGGAAATCAGACAGGGAAGAGATGCCGACGAGAAACGTGAAGACACGGATCTCCTCCATGGTTCTCTAGTCAAGGCAGCCGATCCCTACCCTTCCCCTCACCTCAAACAGCTCTCCATTCCTATCCGCAGCTCCCTACCTCCCTGCATGGAGCAGAAATGGAAACTTGGTGCAGTCAGTCAGTGCCTGTGTTTGCCCAGGCATCCGTCCCCGGTCTCCCTTGTATTAAAGATACGAGAGAAAGATAGGCACGGATACAGAGACTCTCACATAGACACGCATATGCAGCCACACAGCTCCTCACAGAGAGAGAGAGAGAGAGAGAGAGAGAGAGAGAGAGAGAGAGAGAGAGAGAGAGAGAGAGAGAGAGAGAATACTTCTGCTCGCCAGATGATAAATGTCCTGCAGCTGACAGGGTAGCGCGAGTTTCATGGCAAGTGTATGGAAGCCGTACAGTGGGGCCAGGTATTACGCTGACCCATTGCGAACTTACAGCCTGGCCATTTTTCATGATCAACTAGCGACACTATGGGCTTGTTCACTATCCGTTCTTCAAAAATGGTGTGGTTCTGAGCCCGCTACCTACTGGACGTGAGTCCCTGCCTAAGACTGACTGAAACGCCAACCAAGGAAACAGTTAGAACAACACCAATGCGCAGGGTCTTACAAGTAAGTTTGTCATTCAATGTAACAAAAAAGTCAATTCAACAGCAATGCACAGAGCTCTACAATAAGTCTGTCATTCAATAGAAAGACGTCAATTCACCAGCAACGCATAGAACCATACAAAGAGTGTGTCATTCAACAGAAACCGATCTACAGCAATGCACAGAGCCCTACAGTAAGTGTGTCATTCAATAACAAGAAGTCAATTAAACATTAACGCACAGAGCCCTACAGTAATTGTGTCATTCAATAACAAGAAGTCAATTAAACATTAACGCACAGAGCCCTACAGTAAGTGTGTCATTCAATAACAAGAAGCAAATTAAACAGCAATGCACAGAGCCCTACAGTAAGTGTGTCATTCAACAGCAAGAAGTCAATTAAACAGCAATACACAGAGCCCAACAATAAGTGTGTCATTCAATAGCAAGAAGTCAATCAAAACATTAACGCACAGAGTCCTACAATAAGTGTGTCATTCAATAGCAAGAAGTCAATTAAACAGCAATGCACAGAGTCCTACAATAAGTGTGTCATTTAATAGAAAGAAATCAATTAAACAACAATGCACAGAGTCCTACAATAAGTGTGTCATTCAATAGCAAGAAGTCAATTAAACAGCAATGCACAGAGTCCTACAATAAGTGTGTCATTTAATAGAAAGAAATCAATTAAACAGCAATGCACAGAGTCCTACAATAAGTGTGTCATTTAATAGAAAGAAATCAATCCAGTATCGTGCGTCACACAATAACAAGAAGATTCACAGCAACAGACAGACCCGTAAGTGTGCCATTCAAAAAAAAATGAAGATCAACTGCAATATACAGATTTCTGCAATCTGTGTGCCATTCAATAGAAAGAAGTAACATTAACGAGCAATGCACAGACCCGTGCAGTAAATGTGTCATTGAATAGAAAGAAGATCCACAGCAAAGCACAGAGTCCTACAATAAGTGTATCATTCAGTAGAAAGCAGTCGTATCAACAGCACCGCAAAGAGCCCTACAGTGAGTGTGCCATTCAATAGAAAGACACAGCATCGCAAAGAGCCCTGCAGTGAGTGTGCCATTCAATAGAAAGACGTCGTGTCAACAGCACCGCAAAGACCCCTACAGCGAGTGTGCCATTCAATAGAAAGACGTCGTGTCAACAGCAATGCACAGAGCCCTAAAATAAGTGTATCATTCAATAGAAAGACGTCGTGTCAACAGCAATGCACAGAGCCCTACAATAAGTGTGTCATTCAGAGGAAAGGAGCCAATTCAAACGCAGTACACAGAGTCTCATAACCATCACATCGTTCAGTCGAGAGAAGCCCAATCGAAAGCCATGCACACAGCCTTACAATGACTGTGTCATTCAGTGGAAAGAAGACACATCAAAAGCAGTTCACAGAGCCCAACAATCAGTGTCATTCGACAGAAATTCTGTCGAATCAGCAGCAGTGTACAGAGTCTGTTCACACAGTAAGTCCGATC